>OX101752.1:140519217-141017812 GCA_944452675.1 Tachina lurida
TACATATTTATTTATTGTATCTTCAAAAATGAACTAACAATAAGTAATCAAATCTTAAATCTAAATATAATTATTAGGCCCGACCAATATCAGACATAAGCTTAGTGATAGTTATAAATAATACATAAGTAGTGATAATCAAAAAGAAGTATTTTTAAGCAGTCCCATCTGGAGTGTTGGGTATTAGAGCCCTTGTGTCCCTCTTTTTTAAGCGGATGTGTCCAGTAAAGCTCAAAATATTACGGGCAAGCGGATTAGGATGTGAATCGAGTTTAGTTAAATATTTGCCTGCGTATTTTGCAATTTTTTCACTCACTAGTGGCATATTTAAATCACGATGAATATTTGAATTTTTAACGTAACATGGAGCAGATGTTATCAAACGTAAAATTTTGTTTTGCCTTCGTTGGATTCTCTCGACATTTGAAGCTGAAGCAGTGCCCCACAGCTGAATTCCATAGCACCATATTGGCTTCAAAAGCGACTTGTATATCAAAAGTTTGCAGTCTAGGCTGAGTGTTGAATTTCTGTCAATTAACCAATATATTTGAGTCAATTTAAGTTTCATTTGGGTTAACTTAGAGTCAATATGATATTTCCATGTAAGCCTTCGATCAAGGTGTATGCCAAGGTATTTGACTTGAGAATGTTGAGGAATATTTTGATTGTTGATTCGAATGGGTAAACGTTATATGAACACACTTTTGTTCATTGACCTTAATTCTCCATAAGTTCAACCATATTTCAAGCTGGGTAATGTGTGCTTGGAGATTGCGGGATGCCTCATCAGGATTTTTGTGAATACTCAAACAGGCTGTATCATCGGCAAATGTAGAAGTGTGGATGTTATTGCTTACAGGCATATCACAAGTATATATTAGATACAAGACTGGCCCCAGAATACTACCCTGTGGCACACCAGAAGATATAGATTCGGGTACACTCATGAAGTCTCCTTCCACAACGGTAAATGTCCTATCAACAATATAACTTTCCAAAAGCTTTTGTATATTTATTGGTAGGTATGTCTTCAATTTTAAAACTAGGCCTTTGTGCCATACTTTGTCAAATGCCTGAGAAACATCAATAAAAAGGGCAGAACAATACTTCTTTTCTTCAAAAGTCCTCCTTATAATTTGAACCAATCTATGCGTTTGCTCAATAGTGCTAAGCTGACTTCTAAAGCCAAATTGATGGTCCGGGATGCACCCAGTATCAGCTAAAATTGTGGACAATTTAGTCATGAGCAGCTTTTCGAAAAGCTTTGAAATTGTTGAAAGTAAGCTTATAGGCCTATATGACTCAGCCTTGGTAAGATCTTTGCCTGGCTTTGGAATCATTTTAATCTTGGCAAGTTTCCAGTTATGTGGAAAATACTGCATTCGTAAAATGGCATTAAAAATAAATAGCAAAATTCTTATTGCAATATGAGGCAAGTTCATCAGCATCTTGTTACTAATGCCATCAATACCTGGAGCTTTCTTAGGGTCGAGTTCAGCAACTATTTTTTGTAGTTCACGCATCTTAAACCTTTAGGGACGAGGGGGTAGAGAGACTACACTCGGTAAATCGGCAGCACCCGTACATGAATTGGGAGTGAATACAGATTTTAAATACTCAGAAAATAAGTTACCTTTCTCACTATCGCTTCTTGCCCAGCCTTCAGTCGAAGTACGCAATGGTGATTTGAGATCAACGGGTCTTTTAAGATTTCTAGTAGCGCGCCATAAAGAGTAATTAGATGTTGACGTTACATCAAGACCTTCTAAATACTTTTCCAGTAATGCAGTCTTTTCCGACGATAGCAGCTCTTTGAGTCGTTTAGTACATTCTTTAAGTCTGATTTTATTTAGGGGTGATCGGTGTTGTTGCCATTCTCTTCTAGCTCTCCTTTTTTCACATACAAGACGTTCAATTTCCGTAGAATAAATTCTATTAAAGCCAGTCTGCGGATAGGAAGTAGTGGCATGTTCAGCAGCCTGTTTAATACATTCGTTAAGATTGGCAATATTAAATTCAATATCATCAGGTGATCTTAGCTGAATGTCTTCTACGCAGTGACTACTAATATATTTTTTGAATCCTAGCCAGTTGACCCTATTAATCGTTTTCGCATATGAGTTAGTTAAATCACTCCTTAGTGGGTTGAAAATTGTAACTATTGTGGGAGAGTGATCGGAGGACAGATCTACAGAGCCCTCTACGTGAATTAAGTCCCTATGGATATTTTTCGTGACGCCAAAATCTATAAGATCTGGAATTTTTCTTACGTCAGTAGGCCAGTAAGTAGGCTCCCCACTCGAAATGACATCTAACCCCATTTTTGAAATTGTATTAAACAACGCTCTACCTCTAGGTGTAACAAGACGCAAGCCCCAGTATGTATGTTTTGCATTGTAGTCACCAGCTGCCACGAAACAAGATCCAAGCGATTTGTAGAACTTCTCATACTGATCTTCGGTAACTGAAAATCTGGGAGGTGAGTAAATTGATGATATCACGAAGTTCGCACAAAAATTTTCTACGAAAATATTCGTAGCTTGCATATATTCTTCATTAACGTTCTCAAGGACATAGTGCTTGAGTCTTGACTTAATTAGAATTGCTGATCCACCGCATGCTCTCCCTCTCGGGTCCTTTGAATCATATAGAGTGTAACCATTTATTTTAAAGCAGCTTCTCGAAGTCAAGTGAGTCTCAGAGACCATCATTATATCAATATTTTTTTCCGTGAGGAAGTGCTCAAGTTCATTTTTATGTTGGCGAATGCCGTTTGCATTCCAGAAACATAGTTTTAACGTGTTCATGGTTTGTTGACTAATGCTTGAAGCAGAGAATTCTGCATTCTCAGCATTTCTTGCATCATGCTAGTCATATTTGTTGTAAAGTTGTTTATAGTTAGCACCAGATTCTCAATAGTAGCTTCAAGACGACTAAAGTTAAAAGTAGAGTTTGCATTCGTTGAATTACTTGGCGGTGGAACATTTTGTGTGGGAATAGAACTAGTCTTAGCAGCATCGGCATACGATACACGTGAAGTAACTAGTTGGCTAGTTTGAGGAAGAGTGGCGGAGTAAGCATTTGCTGATTGAACTGGAGCTAATTTAGATTTTTGACCCATAGCCTGTTTAACGAAAGAATATACAGGGCATCCTCTGTAGTTAGCAGTGTGATTACGTCCACAATTACTGCATTTCTTTTCTGCTTGTACTTTTGGCTTGGTACAGTTAGCAGTACCATGCAATTCACCGCAGATAACACAAACTGTAGGTAATTTGCAGTAAGTTTTTGTGTGGCCATATTCTTGGCAATTATGGCACTGTACGGGACCTGAACGCTTACGTGGGTCTTCAACTGTGATTTTTCGGTGTAAAAGGTATTTTAGACTATAAATTGGGTGCGTCTCATTTTTCTTTAACTGTATATCATTCGGCTCCAGTTCAACACGAAATTGAGGCTGGGGAATCTTCTCTCTATTGATTATATTGGTAACATTTTTTACCTTAAATCCTTGTTCGATAAGTGCACATTTTACTTCTCCAGGCTCAACATATGAATCTATGCCCTCTAATACTATTTGTAGGCCTTTAGCACTCTTAAGTTGATATGTATAAAAATTTGTTTTATTTTTTTCAAACTCACTAACAATTTTTCGGAAATCTTTTTCATCATATATTTGGATTTTAGTTTCATCAATGTTACCTCGTTTAATTGGAATGATGTGAAAAGTATTTTCACCAATGGTCGACAGTAGATTTTTTAGAAGCGCGTTTGAATTTTTTTCTCTCAGATAAATAGGTGGTGGCTTAAAAGACTTTTGCGATGATGCAGCGGGCTTGTCGTTTTTGTCTTGCAATAATGAAAAACGATTTTGACGATTGATAGAAGATGTGCTGTTATCCCTAGACATCTTTGGGGCGGATCCAATTTTAGTAGAATTTGGGCTTCGCCCGCGCTTTAAAATGGTTATATATCTGTCCATTCCTACTTGTACCTTTAGTTTTGTACTACTGTTGTCTTCAGTAACAACTTGTTTAATTGTTGACCACGAGCCCGAAGCGGATGATATCGCTGAGTTAAATGTAGAAGTGCTAGGCAATAATGTCAACGATTCACTAGTTGGCATTGGACAAAGCGAAGTTGATCGCTGACGAAACTGTGGTTTTGCCGTTAGAAAAAGTCTACTATCAGATTTTTGATTTTTATTAAGAGCTTCAGAACTCACAGCAAGTCTATTATCAGATTTTTTATTTTTATTGTTATCATTATGAGCATCAAAACTCACAGTAAAATAGGCATTTCTGCCGTTAGAACTCACTTCACTATTTTTTTCCTCTGGGGTACTCATAAAGAGTATTCCTCAAGGGTATTTTGTATGTTTTTTTGTTTACGGTTTTTTTTTATTTTTGTTATTTCTATATGTAAAAATATTATCAAAGCAAAAAAATGCTTATTTATCAAAGTTAATATGTACTACGAATATTTTGTGTATGATTTTTTTTTTGTTTAGTTTGTATGTAAGAAAAATTCCGCTATTACGTCTGTTCACTATGAAGGTACAACGAGAACAATGATGAATGAATATGCCACTAGTGACTGAAGAAATTGCAAAAAACGCTGGCAAATATTTAACAAAACTCGAGTCACATCCTAATCCGCTTGCCCGTAATATTTTGAACTTTACTGGACACATCCGCCTAAAAAAGAGGGATACAAGGGCTCTTATTCACAGCACTTCAGATGGGACTTCCTGAAAATACTTTTATTTTTTTTTTATATTTTTTTCCTTTTGATTATCACTACTTATGTATTATATATAACTATTACTAAGCTTATGTCCGACACTGGTCGGGCCTAATTATATTTTTATATTTAAGATTTGAACACTTATTGTTAGTTCATATATGAAGATACAATAATTAAAAATCATGTATTAAAAAAAAAAAAAAAAACAGTGTAACACGAAAAAATATAACCATATACGAACACAACTACGTGATAAAAGACCCAAATAAATTCAGTGAAGTGCGACTTTGACTCTCGCACGAAGCGTTTCGTGCGTTGGGCTTTGAGCATTTTTTTAGTAATGAGTTTTTTTTTCATTTGTGACGTTTTTTCAGCTGAAATTACTTTTTTTGTTTTTTTTTTGCTTTTTTCTCGTTTTAGCGATTTTTTTTTTCAATTTTTGGCGTTTGTTTCATTTTGGCGATTTTTTTCATTTTTTGCGATTTTTTTTTCATTTTAGCGATTTTTTTAAATTTTGGCAATTTTTATACCCTTTACCAACAAAAATGGTAAAAGGGTATATATAGGTTTGTCATTCCGTTTGTAATTTCTATAATATATATAAAATATATATATTCTGGATCCTTATGCATAGGGAAGACGAATAAGCGATGTCCGTCTGTCCGTCTGTCTGTCTGTCCGTCTGTCCGTCTGTCTGTACGTGAAATCGGTTTTCCGAAGCTCCCAGAAAAGCTAGAGACTTCGTTCTTGGACTGGTGTGTCAGAAATTTTCCAAAATAGATTAGTATTGAAATTCAGCAAAATCGAGCAGACGATTGCAGAGCTGGAAAAATTAAACTTTATTTTGCCATATAAAAGTAACTATCGAAAATAAATTTTTATTTTTTTTTAATAAATGAACTTATTTTACACTTCAGTACGACTAAAATTGGAATTTTAAATTAAAAAAATATAAAAAAATTAAAAAGACGTTTCCAGGGTTGGAAAACTTTAACTTTTTGTTTTATGTAAAATTAACTATGTCCTGAAATTTGGACACAGTGTGTAGACCTTTGGCCGCTACAACAACAAATACATGAGAATTGGAAATTAAAGGGTGTTCCAAAACGAGCAACGAAAAATTTTAAAATCCCATGTAATATACATACAATTGTATGTATATACACTTGAAATTTGTAAGGTTAGTGTATTTTTATACAGACTACAAAAATTAACACTAAAATTTCCAAAAATTTAAATTAAAGGGTGTTCCATCAGTTAATGCAATTTTGACTATACAATTTTGACAACTTGCTGTATCTTGGAAACCGTGAGAGCAAAACTCTTGAAATTTCCAAAACGGTAAAACTAAAAAAACAAAAAATTATAAAATCGCCAAACCGAAAAAAATCTCCAAAAACAAAAAAAAAATCGCAAAAACGAAAAAAAGCACCAAATTACAAAAAAAAATTTCTAAGACTAAAATAAATCGCATAAAACGAAAAAATTGCTGAAATAAAAAAAAAATCGCCAAAATGAAAAAAAATCGCCAAAATGAAAAAAATCGCCAAAACGAAAAAACCTAAAAAACAGAAAAAACGCCAATATGAAAAAAATCGCCAAAACTAAAAAAACCCCAAAAACAGGAAAAAATTGCCAAAATGAAAAAAAAAACGCAAAACAGGAAAAAATCGCCAAAATGAAAAAAAACCCCAAAACGAAAAAAAAACAAAAAATAAACAGAAAAAAATCGCCAAAATGAAAAAAAACAAAAAAAAAAAGAAAAAAATCGCCTAAATAAAAGAACCCGAAAACAGAAAAAAAATCGCCAAAAGGAAAAAAATCATCAAAATGAGAAAAATCGCCAAAATGAAGAAAAGCCCAACAACAGAAAAAAATCGCCAAAAATGAAAAAAACAGAAAAAAACGCCAAAACGATAAAAAAGCGACAAAACTGAAAAAATCGTTTAAACTGAAAAAAACTTCAAAAAAGCAAAAGAGCCTACCTTTCGTGCGCGAGTCAAAGTCGCACTTTACTAAATTTTTTAATATTAAAGGAATTAAATGAAACTAAGTTTTTCCTTATTTCGTTTTTGCTTTGTTCACTTCCCATATTTTATGTATTTTTTAAAAAACTAGATTGATATCAATAATCAGAAAAATCCAAAATTATGACTCCAGGGTTGGAAAACTCACACTTTTGTGTTATGTAAAATTAAATAGGTCTAAATTTTTTTTTCTTTTTCTTTATAAATTGAATATATTTTATGTTTCTGAAAGAAAAGTTTGGCGTATGAAATTTGAAAAATTAAAATTACAGCTCCAAAGATGGAAACTTTAAAAAAATGATATATTTTTTCACAAAACAAATATGTATGTATGTGTCTGTATACTATATATACATATACGTACGTTGGTAAAGGGTATATAAGATTCGGCACAGACGAATATAGCACTCTTACTTGTTTTAATTACCAAAGAAATAACTAGCTTTATTTAATTAGTTTTATATAACAAAAAAAGTGTACTTTTTCCAACCCTGGAATCATCCTTTTAAATTTTTTAGGGTCCTTATACCAATCTTGTTCTTTAAAATATGTTAAGTGAACAAAGAAAAAAATACATAAGGAAAATTCTAGTTTTATTTAGTTACTTTAATATGAAATAAGTTCAGTAAAGTGCGGCTTTGACTCGCGCAATAAGAGTTCCGTACGTTCGGTTTTCAGCATTTTTTTTATATGGCGTTTTTTGCTTTTTCGGCTTTTTTCAATTAAAACGATTTTTTTTTAGATTTGCCGGTTTAATCGTGTTTTTGGCGATTTTTCCGTTTTTTTTCGTTTGTTTTAATTTTGGCGATTTTTTCGGTTTTTCGCAATATGTTTTAGTTTTAGAAATTTTTTTAATTTTGGCGCTTTTTTCGTTTTGGCGATTTTTTTTTTGTTTTTGGCGATTTTTTTTCGGTTTGACGATTTTATAATTTTGGGTTTTTTTTTTGTTTTCCCGATTTTATCAAAATTTTTTATTGTCAAAATTACATAGTCGAAATTGCATTAACTGATGGAACACCGTTTAGTTTAATATTTTTTTAAATTTTTGTGTTAATTGTTGTAGTCTGTATAAAAATACACTAACCGTACAAAATTCAAGTGTGTATACATACAATTGTATGCATATTACATTGTAGTTTAACATTTTTCGTTGCTCGTATTGGAACACCCTTTAATTTTTGTCTCTCATGTATTTGTTGTTGTAGCGCACAAATGTCTATACACTGTGTCCGAATTTCAGGTCCGTAGCTCTTACGGTTCTCGAGAAAATATCCTGTGACGGACAGCGTGGCGAAAACAATAGGGTTCCTTTTCACCTTTGGTGTACGGAACCCTAAAAAAGACCCCTGTCTCCCAGTTTTGTCCCAAGTCATGCACTTTTTTTATGGACCCCTAAATATTTGGGGCCTCGGTGTCATATTTAGCTGTTTTGTCATGCTCATATCTTGCAAACTGTTCAGAATTTTGATTTACTCTCTGAGGCGAAGTTGTAGCTCTTATCATAAGGAACAAAAATTCTCGACATTTAAAATCAAAAAACTTCATGTTCAAGATCAAAATCGCAAAAAATTTTAACAAATTAGGTTTATCTTTCCTTTGCTCCCCTGTTCAGGTCCAAAGGTGGCAAACCGTTCAAAATTCAAGCAAACTATCACCAAAAAAAATGTGCCTAAGATCTCAATAAACAATCTTTTAGAACATATGAACTTCCTAGGAATGATTCTTAATACCGTGAAGGTAGCGCTTATGTAGCCGCAAAAAAGAACAGTTTCCCGAAATTTTTTTAATTTCATTTGTTTGAAAATTTTTCACTTTTGCGGCTACCAAAGCGCTACCGAAACGGGGTTAAGTATCATTCCTAGGAAGTACATATGTTCTAAAAAGTTGTTTATTGACATCTTAGGTACATTTTGGTAGTTGATTGTTTGCTTGAATTTTGCTACCTATGGACCTAAACAGGGGAACAAAGGCAAAAAAAAAAACGAATTTATTAAAATTTTTTGCGTTTTGATCTTGAAGATGAAGTTTTTTCGATTTAACACGTTCACAGTTTTTGTTCTTTATGACAAGAGTTACAACTTTGCCTCAGATAGTAAAACAAAATTTCGAACGGTTTGCAAGATATGAGCCTGAGAAAATGCAAAAATGACACCCAGGCCCCAAATCTTTTAGGGCCCATAAAAAAGAGTATATGACTTGTGGCAAAACTGAGAGACACGTGTCTTTTTTTTTATTTTTTGGTATTTTATGACGTAGTGGTGCCCGTATATGGTTGTATTTCCATGACTTAAAAAATTACACACAGTGTAATTTTTATCCAAGAGATGTTTTTTTCTCATTTTCTTAAATGTTTAGTAACGTACATACTTTTATTTTCTCACATTTGAAAATGTTATTTTTTGTGGCTTTTGCGTGCATTTTGTCTATCAACCGAAGTCAAATGTCTTTTAACATTTTTCAATTAAAACGATTCTTATCATTTGTATTAATTTATTATAACTTGCTAAGAACTATTTAGCTCGTTTAATGCCTTAAAAACTTTGCACTTTTTATAACCACTAAAGTTGTTGCACCATGTGTCTTGCATAAACGCACATAAGCAGCGTATTCATAAAAAATAATTTTGATTTACAAAAGGTTTACAACGAAAATATTTTTATGCGTATTTGTTTGTTAAACCTTTTGTACAATTGTGCTCTTAATTATGAAAGTGGTCTAAGGGCTAATAAATCAGTCAAAGCTTAAACGCTGGTTTAGTTTAACTAAACTCAAATTTATATGTAGTTTAAACTCAACATGAGTAAATCAGTGAACCATAGCTTATGTGTAGTTTAAAAAATAATATTGTAGCAGCACTAGAATAAATGTCAAAAGACAGCTGTTTTGCAGCAGGCTATCAATTCTTTGTACAATCAAAAGGGCAAAAAAGTTAAAAAAAAGTACGTAAAAAACCATATGGCCTGTATTGGTAGTTTAAACTCCCAATTTTATGCGTTTACAGATGGTTTAAATACTGTATTGATTTATAGATTTGTTAGCTTAAACACATTTTAAACCAAAAATAGAGATTAACTTGAACTGATTTATTAGCCCTAAGTCACATGCATTTTTGCTTCGAAATATTAAATTAATCTTGGAAAAAAAATTCAAAAGATATTAAATGTAAATTTTAAATAAACTTATATTGATCGGGACTAGAACAACTCTTAATTAAAATGTTGCACAATATAAAAATATATTTTGATTTGTTCAAATGTAATATGCTAAATATCTCGACCAAAGGAATATGTAACTTAGACCACTTTCATAATTAAGGGCACAATTGTATTAAGTTAACCTAAATTAATATTTATGGTTGCCGCAGAAAATAATTGAGCAGATAAATTTAAGTAGCAGAGGCAAAAACCAATTATCTTGGCAGAGCGTGTTTTGCAACTTAACAGTGCACTGTTAATCATTTAACAGTACTAGTAATATTAAAGATTATTTTAGAGGCAAAATCTACCCAGCAAAAAATTTTCGAAATTTTGTAATGGGTAGTACTCTTTTAATGGCTTACAAAGTAATGACTGATACTTATTTATGTAATTATTTTATGTGCGTAGTAATGACTGTCCTGTAATGAATAAAATAAGAACTTATTTATATCATTACGTGAAAGTACTTATTGTAGTGCTTTCCAGTTAATAAGGAAATATATCTAGGAGAAAAATTTATTGATCGTGAAAATTATTTTAATTATAAAAACTAGCAAATTAATTAAGAATAAGTTTAAGCAAAAATTAATCTATAAAATTTTGCATATTTGTAAGCAAAAAATAACCCATTAAATTTGGACTACTCTTAGGCAATCAGTAATGTATTAATTTTTGCATGTTTGTAGGCAAAATGTATAGGGTACCGCATACTTTTTGAACTTCTCAAACAAAAATAATGGGTTATTCAGTCAAATTGTAAGCACTTACGACTGAGGAGTACATACACTTTTTTGCATTCTAGTAGGCAAAGTTTTTTGCTGGGTAGGAATGGGCACTATACTCAATAATTAATGAAAAGTATGGTCCGAGATATGTTAAATGAAATTATACCACTTGGATATACATGTGGGTGAAGATAGCTCCGTCACACAGAGGACTATATTTGAGCCAAACAGCTGGCCAAAAAGGTAAAAATTAATTGAAGTAAATCTTAAGAACTAAGTACGCACTTGGATACACAACAAAATTTTGCATCATATTGTTAATTTTGAAGACTTAAAGGTGTGATTTGTAGCTCTGCGATACTGCTAAAGTCAGGAAAGTGAAGAAAATTAATGTTTTCTTTCAGTTTTAACATGTTTATTTAATATTTTTTGTTTCTAAACGAATAAAGGTATTACGCTATTTTTTCCCTGAAAGATTTGACTACAACCTATTTTAAGTATTAAAACAAAAAAAAATTATCTCAAATGTTAATGTTGAAACAATTCGTTTAAAAAGAAAAAACTTATAAAATTTTTTTGCACACAAAAAACAAGAAGAAGGTTTTTAAAAGTAAAGGTAGTTACATTTAGAATTATGTTTTATTCCCTCAACAAAATTAGAAATCTCTAATTTTAGGCGCAAGAAAAAAGGTTTGCGCGAGTTTGCGCCATTTTTTTTTTGTGATTTATTTAAAATTTCACCTTTTTTGTCTATTTTTGAATGGTTAAATATGAGTAAGAAACCTTTTTGTCAGACATGAAATGTTTTGCTTTTGAGGGGATAGATACTCTCTCCTGCCCATAAGAGCTCGTAATGTTTAATTTTTATGATATTAAAGCATAAGTAGTACATTTTTTTAATATTTACATTATTTTTGGAAATAAAATTTTTATTACCGCCCAAAAAAGGAAGTGGGTTCGAAATTGCCATTTCCTGGTCTCCTGGGTCCAAGTTTTGAACTTTCGTCGATGTTAAAAGTTGCATTTGCTAAGCAAAAGCATGAAAAAATTTAACAAAAAAATTTTATTTTTCAGAGATGGGATTAGTTCCTCTCAATGGAACTTTTTTCGCCTTTGTTAGATTTGTCTTGTTTTTAAGGTTTAACATTCTAGGACGAGGGGACCTATTTCTGCTAAGCTTCATTAATCTAGGAGCACTCAATAGCTTTTCACAAGCAATCTAAACTAAAAACAAGTAAGAGTGCTATATTCGGCTGTGCCGAATCTTATATACCCTTTAGAGATCGACCGAAGGTGTTTTTTTTTTGGCCGAAGCCGAAGCCGAATGTTTTAAATTTTAAAAATGATACTTGTGTTATAGGAATTAAGAAAAAAGTTTGCTTTTTTGAGATCACTGAAATAGCTGTAATATTTATTGGATACATAACAAGAAAAATAAAACTATTTTGCAATTTCTAGATTGCTTTTTCATATGATCACTCACAAGAACGTCCAAGTAAAAGAAAATAGAAAGCAACAGTGTTGTATTTCAAAGCAACCCTTTCAAAACGTTAAACACAATAGAAACTGTCGGCGAGCAACGACCAAAAATAATGTTATCTTTCAAGCTTGGAATGAAAAATATTCGGCTTCGGCTAATCGGCCGATTTTTGCCGTAGGCCGAATGTTGGCCGATTACCAATTTTTGGCCGAAGGCCGAAGCCGATTAATCCGTCGAACTCTAATACCCTTTACCAACGTACGTACATATATATAGTATACAGACACATAAATACATATGTGTTTTATGAAAAAAATTATAACTTTTTGCTCTAGTTCAATTTTTAGTAAGTGACCTCTCAGTATTTTTCGATTAAAGAATTTGATTCTACACTCTGTGGTTAAGAATTATTTTACATTCACTCTTATTCCAGTCAACATCGATGTCAAGTCAATACAATACCAAAAAATTGGGCCTTGTTTAGTCGCTCTCGAGATGTTCAAAAACCGTGCTGCTATTTAATAACTCTAAAATATTCTTAGTATTGCACCTCCATACCAAGTAAGTTAACTTGTTTTATATTTTCCCGTATTTAATAGTCATTGATGTTGCAAAACTGCTTAGTGTCTTAATTTAAAGTTCCCATTGCAAATGATATACATCGTAGTATTCTGTAAACGGTTTATTCCTACAGAATTTTTTGGAACTTTGTTCATGACTGTTCTTTATCGATAAATTTTATTTTTATCTCCATTTAAAAAAAAATTAATAAGAACTCGTTACAGCTGTCAAGGAAATACCATCGATTTGAAAAATAACTGTGAAGAGAGCACAATAAGCAACAAACCTTCAATTAGATATCCATTAAAAATTTAACCTTTTTAAAAAATCTTGAGTAAACATGAAATATGTTTAACTGGAAAAAAATTATTTTTGGTTATTTTTTACCCAAACTTTTTTCAATTTCCAAACCTGGAATCATATTTTTGATTTTTCTGTTTCTTAATACTAATTTATTTCTTTCTAAAATATAAAATATATATATATTAATTACCAAAGAAATAATAAGTTTTATATACCAGAAAAAATTTAAGTTTTCCATCTCTGGAGCTATGTTTTTTATTTTTCTAATTTCTATGCCAAACTATTTCATTCTAAGTCATAAAGTATATAAAATTTGTAAGCAAAAAGAAAAAACTAACTTGGCCTAGTTACTTTTGTAAAAAAAACTATAAATTTTCCAACCCTGGAATCAACCTTTTAAATTTTTCTGATTTAAGAAATTAATAAAGTGTATTAAATAAACAAAGAAATAAAAAAAAATTATTTTATTTAGCTACTTTAATATAAAACAAAATTCATAGTTTCCATCTCTGGAGCTGTAATTTTCATTTTTCTAATTTTAAACGCCAAACTTTTCTTGCAGTAGCATAAAACATATTCAATTTATAAAGAAAAAGAAATTAAAATTTTTAGACCTTTTTTATTTTACATAACAAAAAAGTGTAAGTTTTCCAACCCTGAAGTCATAATTTAGGATTTTTATAATTCTTATACCAATCTAGTTCTTTAAAAAATACATAAAATATGTTAAGTGAACAAAGCAAAAAGGAAAGAAAAAAAAACTTGGCCTTATTTAGTTACTCTTTTATCAAAAAAAGTTCACAATTTCCATCTCTGGAGCCTTGGTTTTAGTTTTTACAATTCTATAAGCCAATTCTTTCTTTCAGAAGCATAAATATATTCAATTTATAAAGGAAAAAATAATTATTTAGACCTATTTAATTTTACATAACACAAAAAGTGTAAATTTTCCAACCCTGGAGTTATAATTTTGTATTATTGTGATTTCATTTAATTCCTTTAATATTAAAAAAGGTTCAATATTTTCATCACTGGAGCTATTTTTATACGCCTAACTTTTTTAGAACCATAAAATATATCTAATTTATAAAGAAAAAGAAAAAAATTATTTACACATAGTTACTTTTACATAACACAAAAAGTGTAAGTTTCTCAACCCTGGAAGTTACATAAAAATACCAATATATAGCACAAACAACAACCAAATATAATGGAACATATTAGAATATATTCGGGAGAACTAAAAGACGACAAGGTACATTTTACAACCTAGCAACATTAAATTTGAACATTTTAGGGATGTTTAAATTTAAGTGGTACACATCAGTGATGCAAAATGTGGCACAATTGGGCCATTTGTGGCACTTTTGGATGTTTGATGGCCCTGTGGTACTCTCTGGGCTATTTTGGCCCTTTCAGCTCAAAATTCAACTAATCCCTTTAATCCTTTGAGTACACTTTCTAATTGAGTTTTCTCAATTGTAAAAACTACTTGTATTTTTCGAGATTTTTATTTAAACTTGCTTCCGAAATCTGCACCAGATCATGTTTTCAGTGGGGAAGTCAATAGTATTGTACCACTTGCTATTAAACTTTTTCAAAAGGAAACATAATTTAAAAAGCTCAAAAATTTAAGTAGAAGTAAATTTTGCAAAAGGATTTCTACCATTAAAGTTCGCTTAGGTAATCCTTTGAATACAAATTTATACAGAATTATTCAAGGAACTCTTTCTATTCCCTATTCCTCAGCATGTGTGGAAAGAATCTTTTCTTTCGACTGAAAATTTAATTTGAAATCAACAATAAAATATGAATATTCGCTTTTGTTTTCAATATACATTTTTAGCCGAGAGTTTTCTTTCGTTATCGTGAAACAGGCCATAATAGAAGAAATACTGTGTCATATTTAATATAATTAAAAGATTTAATGAGATTTAATTCCAATAATTCTTATAACGAAGATATTTTAAAACTTAACACAAAAAAATGCTTTTAAACAGACTAAGAATTTAGAGATTATGAATAATAAAGTTAGAATTACATACAGAATGTTTTTTAACTAAAATAAATTTTTTTAAGCAACATACATATATATCGTGCCATAACCGACAAAAAAAGCTAAAGCTACATAATTTTTGAACTTAATTTTTTGACCATAATCGATAATTTGCGGTGGTAAATAATCGATTTTCGTAAAAAAAACGAAGTCCAAAAAATGTGTCGGTTAAGCTTTTTTGGCAGTTATGGGTCGATATATAATATGAATTTACTTTAATTTAATAAAAAATACTTTAAAAACTTTGAATTTTTATCGCTAATTTCTGTTTTTGCCCTAAACAAAATAAATCACATGTTTGATATTATTAACACATACATACTTTTGTTTTAATTTAAATTAACAGATTATAGTCAAGTACATTAAAGAACTTTTTTGGCACTATCAAAGGTATTATGGCCCTTTTAAATCGTTAATTTGGCCCTAAATCAAAAAACTCAAAATGCACCACTGGTACACATGTGTACCATCTGGTAGTCCTGACATTTTTCGTATCTTTTGAATCTGTACGCAAAATGTACAGACATTTGTTTTTTGATAACATCCGAATTGAATTTGAATGAATTTGTTTTGATATCATCCAAAATTAGTTACATATAATTAATTTAAAGTTTGCTTACTGTATTTTTAAAAATTACATACTAGTATTTATGACTTAAATAAATGTAAAAATGAACTTATGCCAGCCATACACTACACAAGTTCAGTGCTCAAGTCTGGCACTGCGTAAAGTAAGCTTGTGACACACACATTTTAAAGTTATGAGTGAAGAAGATAACATGTTCAAATACTGCTCTATTTTTATTAATTGCTGTGACAATAAAAAAAAAAGAAACGAAAACAAAGGAAAAAACGCGCGTATGGTGTAGAAAGTGATATATTAATCGTGAAAAATTAGGACAGAAAAACTGAGAAACTGAGCGTTTGCAACATACACTACACAAGTTCACTGTACAGTTTCCAAGCTTGAGCAAATAGTTATCACAATCGTTTTGATATTTACTAACTTCATTGCGTAAATAGTACAAACACCCCAATACACTACACAAACGCACTGTACAGTGCCAGACTTGTGCAGTGAACTTGTGTAGTGTATGGCTGGCATTACATCATATCATTTTCTTTACAATATTCATTAAATATGAAATAAAAATGTGATGTTGATAAATGTTAAACGTTAAAAATGGATTTTCAAAATGTATCTTTTTGTGAAAAAATTTATCTATTTAGAAATTAAAATGTCACTTTCTCGAAATTTCACTGGCAACACTGGGAATCATGAAAAATTTAACAAGAATAACATGATAGAGTCAACATTTTCATAATTATGAAGTTCATATATGTATATACATATGCATGTACATATGTATGTATGAATTTACCATATAGGAACTCAAACCCATTTGTAAGTAACTTCAAACTGTTTTTGTAATAACCACATCTAGTTGATTAAATGACTTTTTCCTTGACGCCGACTCACTATTTTAACATAGACATGTCAAAGCCGGCAGTCAATTGGCCATCTCTGCATGACTTTTAAATTGACTACTAACTATTTACTTTTCAACCCATTTATAGTTAATTAATATTACAGTAAAAAAAAGATATATGATATTTATATTATATATATTATATACATATACATATATAAATATATGTATATGTTCATATATATCTATGTAAATAAAAAATAAATATTTATTATTACTAATTAAAAATAAAAAAATCGTACGTACAGATATGTATATGTGCATAAATATATTCATACATACGAACCGCTCTTAGAAAATATTATACATATTAGAGTCTGAGCACAATGTAACGATAATTTATTGCGGTGCGGTTTTTCATACGATTTTGAAGTAAAGAGCCGCAGTGCGGAACGGTATAAAATTAAAATCTATTTTATTTTCTCTGCGAACTTTCTTATTCTCTCAATTTTTGACTCTCTTTCTCTTTCTGATCTTGCCATAGTTTTTGAATAATTGGCGGTGTTCACAATATTACTGTGAACAAAAAAATGATTTTGAAGCCTAAAAACTTTTGTCATAAAATATAAAAGTTTAAAAAATATATCAAATATATGTATCTGCCAATGTATAAAATGTTAATTTCTTGTTTTTAGTTACTGCAATTACAAAATATTATATATTTATGTATATATACATATGTATATATGTTCCCGTCGTTCTTATAAGGAGCATAGGTCCCCCATTACAAAATATTAAACAAATAGTAAATTTTTGTAAAAATTTTATAAAAATGTATCCACAAAAAAATTAATAGAAATTTAAACAAGCACTGACAAGAATTGCCGTAGCCGTCTTCCATTGTATTATGTTTATTGCTTTCTCCCGCAACGAGAAATCGCACCGCACCGCAAACATTGTGTTTAGACTCTTAAGCATTGAAATTATTTAGTTTTTTTTTAACACAAACATTTGACATTCGATTTCACGACATTTTTCTTTTGACTTTTTTATTTGCTTTTCATTTACTTATTTTGCTTTTATTTATTTGTTATGTGTGCTTCTATTCAATATGTTTGGTTGATATATGCATGAGATTTAAACCAATTTGTAGTCACTTGCAAAATAATTAATTTATAAGTTAGTGTTTTTTGAAAACCGATTATTTTATTTACTACAGGGTATGTAGTTTTTATAGACATACGCATACGTAAGTATCTTGTTTATGATTTCAAAATGCGTAAGTAACAACTGAACATTGACGTACTTAGTTCTGAAGTTAAACACCCCAGCAAAAAAGTTTGCTTACTAGAATGCAAAAAAGTGTATGTACTCTTCAGTCGTAAGAGCTTACAATTTGACTGAATAACACATTATTTTTGTTTGAGAAGTTCAAAAAGTATGCGGTACCCTATACTTTTTGCCTACAAGTATCCAAAAGTTAATAGATTACTGATTCCCTAAAAGTATTCAAGATTTAATGGGTTATTTTGTGGATTACTTTTTGCCTAAAATTGTTCAAAAATAATTTTTTGCTAATAAAAATAAATAGAATTTTTTAAAAATCATAATTATGCAAAGAATTTATATGAATATGCAAAAATACTTAAATTTTGTAATACATTTTTCTCTATATATACTTCATTATTAACTGGAAAGTACTACAATAAGTACTTTCACGTAATAATATAAATAAGTACCACTCATTACTTTGTAAGCCATTAAAAGAGTGAGTGCCCATTACAAAATCTTGAAAAATTTTTGCTGGGACGTATAATAATGGTAGAATTAGTAGATTCGTATCGTGAGTTTGCGAATCAGCTATTAAAATCTGTAACATACATAAATAAAACACGGTGCTGTTTATTTAATACTCGTATGTATCGTATCAGACAAATCGATCGATGTAAGAAGTCATAGACTACTCGCATACAATTTGTAAGTGCCTAAGAAGAACAACGACCATAATCGTTTAAGCACGGACACATATCGTGCAGCATTGAATGCTTGTGTGAAAACGACATGATCCATGACTGCATTACATAGGACCATAATGTAACTAGTCTGTTTCATCTAGATTGGACTAAGTAGTCCAATATTGTTTGCAGGGATAGTGCCTCAAAGGAACACACATACATACATACATACATACATACATACATACATACATACATACATACATACATACAAAAAATTTGTTTTTATTTCCATTATACGACTATTTTTTTACCATTCTCTTTTAATGTTTAAACAGTTGGAGTAAAATTCGTTTAAGTATGACGCAAATAAGCTGTTTTAGTTGAAAATGAAAAAACAACGTCAACAAAACTTGAGTTATCGTAAATTTTCGTGAAATATGAACAATTTGTATGTATACTAGAGTGGGTTTTATTTTGTCAATTATTTATGAACTATTGCGATTTCAATATTTAAACTTTTAAAGATAAGAAATTATTAATCAGCTTATATTTTTTAAGAATTTTAAAAATGCAATTTTCGAGAGAATTACCCGGATCATGAGGTCAGTAAAGTTTGACTTATAAAGGCTCAGTTACCCGACTGTAATGTAAAGTAACCGCACCATTAGGAAACAGCTGATCGATATTGTTACGTGCATAGCAAGCAACATGGCACAAACCTTAATTATACTTAAATAATAATTGAACATATATAAGAAAAATTCAGTTAAGTGCGATTTAACTCGCGCACGAACGGTTCCGTACGCTTGGGTTTGAGCATATTTTTAATATTGCGTCTTTTACTCTTAGCGCTTACAGTTTTCGGTTTTTCAGCTTTATCGCTTTTTTCTCGTTTTGGCGATTTTTTTTCAGTTTTTGGTGTTTGTTCTCATTTTGGTGTTTTTTTTTTCATTTTTGGGATATTTTTAATTTTGACGATTTTTCCGGTTTTTTCCCGATTTATTTAGTTTGAGAATTTATTTTTTAATTTGGCGTTTTTTTCGTTTTGGTGATTTTTTTTTTGGCTTTGGAGATTTTTTTCCGGTTTGACGATTTAATAATTTTGGGTTTTTTTAGGTTTACCGTTTTAGTACATTTCAAGAGCTTAGCCTTCTGGTATCCAAGATACAGCAAGTTGTCAAAATTACATAGTCAAAATTACATTAACTGATAAAACACCCTTTAATTTAAATTTTTTTAATGTTAGTGTTAATTGTTGTAGTCTGTATAAAAATACACTAACTTTACAAATTTTAAGTGCATATACATGCAATTGTATGTGTATTACATGGGATTTCAATATTTTTCATTGCTCGTTTTGGAACTCCCTTTAACTTTTAACTCTCATGTATTTCTTCTTGTAGCGGCTAAAGGTCTACACACTCTGTCCAAATTTCAGGTCAGTAGCTGTTACGGTTTAACAAAAAGAGAAAAAATTGATTAACCTAGTTACTTTTATATACAAAAAAATTAATTTGCCATCCCTGGAATCATCCTTTTATATGCTTTCTGATTCCTTATACCAATGTTGTAGTTCTTAAGAAAATATATAAAGTCTGTTAAGTAAACAAAGAAAAAAGGAAATTAAAAAAAATGCTTCATTTAGTTACTTTAATATCCAGAAAAAAAGTTAAAAGTTTCCAGCACTGGAGCTGTTGTTTTTATTTTTATAATTTTCTACACCAAATTTTTCTTTCCAAAACGTAAAATATATGTATATAATTTATAAAGAAAAAGAAAAAAATTAATTAGACCTAGTTACTTTTATATATCGCAAAAAGTGTAAGTTTCCCAACCCTGGAATCATACTTTTTTTACTTTCCTGATCCCTTACACCAATCTCTTTCTTTTAAGAATATAAAATACGTTCTTAATTTATAGAAAAAAAAAGGAAAAATTATTTTAGTAAGTTACTTTTATATAACAAAAAAAGTTAAAGTTTTCCCTGGAAACGTCTTTTTAATTTTTTAATTTTTTTTTATTTGAAATACCAATCTCTTTCTTACTAAATTACAAAATAAGTTTATTTAATAAAAAAAAACAAATATTAGTTTGGCAAAATAAAGTTTAAATTTTGCAGCTCTGCAATTGTCTGCTCGATTTTGCTGATTTTCAATACAAATCTATTTTGGACCATTTCTCACACACCAGTCTAAGAACGAAGTCTCTAGCTTTTCTAGAACCTTCGGAAAACCGATACAAAATATAGTTATATACTTTATGGGTCGTTTATTAATATTATGGAAAACACAAACTGAATGACAAATCTATATATACCCTTTTACCATTTTTTTGGTAAAGGGTATAAAAAAATTGAATATATTGGCTTGCGGGCTAACTTTGAGGGTCGGACGCACCCCCTAAAACACAACTTATAGCTATGAAGTTTTTTTGTATTTTTTTTTCACATAAAAGAAATCGAAAAAAAATCCTCCATACAACTAACGACCACTCTATTGTACATACACGCACTTTGGTGAAGGGTATATAAAATTCGTTACAGCTGAATATAGCACTCTTACTTGTTTAAATTTCTGACAATTCAAAATCTCTTTCATTCCTTCGAAGCTATATATTGATGTAGAGTTTTACTTTTAAACTAATAATTAGCTACTATAGGTATGTTCATACATACAATATGTATGTATGTATGTATGTATGTATGTATGTATGTATGTATGTATGCATGTATGTATGTAGCAGTAAAATATGTACGTATCTGTTTTCTAGGCCTAAATATTATTAAGTAAATTCGCTTTTTTTATTGTAGTAGTGTTATTTATTTGTTTATTTATTTTAATTATTTAATTTTTAGTTTTTAATTTTGCAATTAGTTTAGGTGGTAGGTAGAAACCAACGGTAGACTTATTGTGAATCGATATCTTCAGACAGACAGTTAAAAAAATAGAAGTTTTTGAACATTACTTGGAAATTAATATTGTCAAGAAAAAGTTTAAGGCAAAGCATATAACGAGTTTATGTACGTTTTCAAAAATTCAATAACACAAATTCAAATTAAAAAATTACAAATGAAAATAAATTACATACATATATATGTATATATAAAAACTGTGTATAATATATAAAAAGTGATAAAGAAATAAAAGTTATAAAATTACACACAAGTTTTTTTTGAACGCTTCCTTCAGAAAATGATTGAAAATGTCCTTTATTAAAAAGAATTTTCAAGAAATTATTTGGGAATATATTTTTTAAATACATATACTACATACATACATACATGTATGTATGTATATGGAATTATTTTTAAAGTGTATTTTTTAGAATTTTTTTCCAATTGGTTTTTTTTTCCAAGATATCGACAAGAATATTTCGATCGACAACTTCTATTGAAAACAACAATAAAATAAGAAAATTTTATTTTTCTTTTCAATATACATAAGTAAGAGATAGAAAGTTTCTGGTCGAAATCGTAGGCCAGGTCGTAAACCGAAACTGCATACATACATATAATGTGATCACTTCAATCGTCAATTATCAGTTAGAAATTCTTTTGGAAGTTTTTAAAAATGTCTTACGAAATGTTTTAAAAAACTATTGGATTTATTTCTACAATTAGTTTAACTTATTTTTTTAATTTGAATAGAAAAACTAAACCAATATGCCACATTTTACGGTTATTTTATTTGCGCTGGTGTCGTTAGCGGTCATAACATGTAAAGCCACTCCATGGGTAAGTATTCCAAACATTAAAAAAAAGACTGTTCATTAGGGTTCCGTACACCAAAAGTGAAAAGGAATGCTATTGTTTTCGCTACGCTGTCCGCCTGTCCATCACAGGGGGTTTTCTTGAGAACCGTAAGAGCTATGGTTCTGAATTTTTTACTTTGGCCGCGTTAAAAGTTAAAGGGTGTTCCCATGTAATATACTACATACAATTTTATATAGACACTTGTGAATTTGCAAAGTTAGTGCATTTTTACACAGACTATAACAATTAACACTAAATTAAAAAAAAAATAATAATTAAAGGGTGTTCTATCAGTTAATGGTATTTTGACTGTGTAATTTTGACAATTTGCTGTATCTTGGAAACCGTAAGAGACAAACTCTTGAAATTTTCAAAAAACGCTAAAACTCAAAAATTCCAAAATTATAAAATCGCCAAACCGAAAAAATCGCCAAAAACCTGAAAAAATCGCCAAAACAAAAAAAAAGCAAAACTAAAAATATCTCTAAAACTAAAATAAATCGCCAAAAACCGACAAAATCAACAAAAATAAAAAAAACGCCAAAATGAAAAAAAACGCCAAAAACCGAAAAAAATTAAAAAAGCGCCAAAATTAAACAAAATCGCTTGGGCTTGAATAAGTTGCTAAAACTGGCACAAAAACTGAAAAATCCCTTAAACGAAAAATTGTTTAGATATTACATATCTAGTGTAAAGTCGCACTTTACTGAATTTATTGTTATGATAATAATGAGTAAAAGTGATTTTTCATAAGTGGGCACAAGAAAAAACCGCAAGGTCTTAATAATAGTGCAATTAAAAACACACGAAACAGTCTTATGTATTTTTATCTGCTGATTACAATGAAATAACATATGAGTTTTTCTCTAGCATCTCTAGTTGTAAGGATATGGTGACATTTATCATTTGCATTATAATTTACACCATTTTTCAAATAATTCGCTCAATATTTTACAAATGGCATTCCAAACATTAAAACATTTCCTAGACTAATAATCTGCATTTATGAGGATATCTTACTGTTATTGCAAGGATTTTCTAAATCGTGTGATTTTACATTAGTCCTTAAAATTTTTTTTATTAAAATTTTCTTAACCTATCGATTAGTTATAATCGATAACGAAAATAGCTTCATTATATTTCTAGCCACTCTAGTTTCAGAGATATTGCGCGTTGTATAAAAATAAATTATTTAATATTTTCTTTTCGCAGGCCATCAAAAAAAATTGTTTTTTCTTATATTACATTTGACAATTTACAAGTCATTAATGCAATTATTACAAACCAAAAAATGATTTATGGACCAGTCCAGAAAATTAATTTTTTTTCTAGTATATCGGTTATTTGAAGTTTGCAGCTTTTACGAAATAAAAGATAACAAGTAAGAGTGCTATATTCGGCTGTGCCGAATCTTATATACCCTTTACCAACGTATGTACATACATATACATATATATAGTATACAGACACATACATACATATTTGTTTCCATCTTGGGAGCTTTAATTTTCATTTTTCAAATTTCATACGCTAAACTTTTCTTTCAGAAGCATAAAATATATTCAATTTATAAAGAAAACGAAAAAAATTTTTAGACCTATTTAATTTTACATAACACAAAAAGTGTGAGTTTTCCAACCCTGGAGTCATAATTTTGGATTTTTCTGATTATTGATACCAATCTAGTTCTTTAAAAAATACATAAAATATGTTAAGTGAACAAAGCAAAAACGAAATAAGGAAAAACTTAGTTTCATTTAATTCCTTTAATATTAAAAAATTCAGTAAAGTGCGACTTTGAATCGCGCACGAAAGGCAGGCTATTTTGCTTTTTCGAAGATTTTTTCAGTTTAAACGATTTTTTCAGTGTTGTCGCTTTTTTCTCGTTTCGGCGATTTTTTTCTGTTTTTGGAGGTTTTTTCCTTTTTGGCGATTTTTTTTTGTGTTTTTGGGCTTTTCTTCATTTTGGAGATTTTTTTTTCAGTTTGGAGATTTTTTTTTCAGTTTGGCGATTTTTTTCAGTTTTTGGGTTTCTTTTATATAAGCGATTTTTTTTTGGTTTTTTTCATTTTGGCGATTTTTTTCTGTTTTTTGGGGTTTTTTTCGTTTTGGCGATTTTTTTTCATTTTGGCGATTTTTTTCATTTTGGCGATTTTTTTTCATTTTGGCGATTTTTTCTGTTTTTTAGGTTTATTTTTCGTTTTGGCATTTTTTTCCATTTTGGCGATTTTTTTTCATTTTGGCGATTTTTTTTTCATTTTGGCGATTTTTTTTCATTTTAGCAATTTTTCCGTTTTATGCGATTTATTTTAGTCTTAGAAATTTTTTTTAATTTGGTGCTTTTTTTCGTTTTGGCGATTTTTTTTTGTTTTTGGCGATTTTTTTCAGTTTGGCGATTTTATAATTTTTTGATTTTTTAGTTTTACCGTTTTTGAAAATTTCAAGAGTTTTGCTCTTATGGTTTCCAAGATACAGCAAGTTGTCAAAATTGCATAGTCAAAAGTGCATTAACAGATGGAACACCCTCTAATTTAAATTTTTGGAAATTTTAGTGTTAATTTTTGTAGTCTGTATAAAAAGTGTATATACATATAATTGTATGTATATTACATGGGATTTTAACATTTTTCGTTGCTCGTTTTGGAACACCCTTTAATTTCCAATTCTCATGTATTTGTTGTTGTAGCGGCCAAAGGTCTACACACTGTGTCCAAATTTCAGGTCTGTAGCTCTTACGGTTCTCGAGAAAATACTAATATAGTTTTAGACATAGTTAATTTTACATAACACAAAAAGTTACAGTTTTCCAATCCTGGAAACGTTTTTTTAATTTTTTTATATTTTTTTAATTTAAAATACCAGTTGTAATCGTACTGATGTGTAAAATAAGTTTATTTATTAAAAAAAAATAAAAATTTGTTTTCGGTAGTTACTTTTATATGGCAAAATGAAGTTTACGTTTTCCAGCTCTGCAATCGTCTGCTCGATTTTGCTGAATTTCAATACCAATCTATTTTGGAAAATTTCTGACACACCAGTCCAAGAACGAAGTCTCTAGCTTTTCTGGGAGCTTCGGAAAACCGATTTCACGTACAGACAGACGGACAGACGGACAGACGGACAGACGGACAGACGGACAGACGGACAGACGGACAGACGGACAGACGGACAGACGGACATCGCTTATTCGTCTTCCCTATGCATAAGGATCCAGAATATATATATTATATGGGTCGCTTATTGATATTATAGAAATTACAAACGGAATGACAAACCTATATATACCCTTTTACCATTTTTGTTGGTAAAGGGTATAAAAAAGCAATTTTAAGGAAAAACTTGAATTCTTAATACAAAATTATAAGAATATTATCGACATAAGCTAATTTTACGTAATAAAATCCCTTATAATCTTTACACTGAAAGGTACGAGTAGCACCATGCGATTTTTCGGACAGTTAGTCCTAATTTACACTAAGCAAGTCTTATTGCTAAACTGATTAGTTTGTAGGAGAGAAAGACGAGGGGAACGTAAAAGTTTATTTTCCCCTCGTCTCTCTTTCCTAAAAAAACTAATCAGCTTAGCAATAAGACTTGCTGAGTGTAAATTAGGACTTATAGCGCAATATTTTTACCCACTTTAACTGTAAAAGATTAAACGATTTTATTTTAATGTGGCAATATAATTTTCTACTTAACAATAATGTGGCGTAGGCTTAGGCGTCTTAAGTTTTATTTGTTTTTTGTTCGTATGCTTTAATTTTGCTTTGCATATTTTTCTGTTCTGAATTAAATGAATTAGTGAATTAAAATTTTGATAAATTGTAAACAAAAAATTTTATGGCAGTGCTACAGCAACCAATTTCGCAGATTTTGTTATGTTGATTTTATTTTATGCCGAGTGGTAACGCTTGTCGTTTCCGATATTTTTCGTTGGGTGGCATTGATTTCCATATAAAAAACAGAATGTGAACCGCGTTGCATACATTTTGAAAATAACCCCACAAAATGACGACACAACACTGAAAAAAATTTTCCTGCGAACTAAAAAAAAACAAAAATCAATTAAAAATTTTATTGAGTCAATTAAGCGTTTAACTAAATTAAATATTTAAACAAAAGTTTATTTGAATCACTTACATTTTTCATTGATTTTTGAATTTTTTTTTTTCTGTGAAGAAATGCCAGATGTGTACTCAGCATTTACATATTAAGGGCGTAAAAACTTTGGCAATGTAAAATTTTGACAAATTCGTTTTAGCATAGAAAGAAGTTATTAGGTCTTAGTTAGTTTTCTAAAGCACTAAAACGCGAAAAAAATTATATCCCTTTACGAAAGGATATGAGCTCTGTGAATGGCTGTTCCACTTAATAATAAAAATTAAAAATTTTAAGAACTCTTGCAGTACAGACCAAACGGCTGCACTGATTCCCTTCAAGTATAAGTGACAAGATATTAGATTAAGTCACATTTCAAACGAAAAAGAAACAAATTAAAATCGGCACAGCCACTTGGGAGCTACGGCGCCAAGGACACACAGATTCAACAGAATATATCTGGAGTAGATGTGATATATTCTAAACAGCTAAACCAATTTTCTTCAAACATTGCTTAGAACACTCTCGATCAAGTCACCCTTCAAACAAAAAAAAAACTAAATGAAATGGTCTGTACCTGGAGTCCTACATACACACAGACACACAATACAAACTTAGAACATCCCTTTTTTTGGTCGGGGTTTAAAAATATGTATAATTTTTCTTAAGTTTCATAGAAAAAATTATTTACCAATTAATCACCCTTATTCTATTTGTCGACATCGACGTCACTTTAACACAATACCAAAAAATTGGGGCTTGTTTACTCGCTCTCGATAACAATTTTGTTCTAATGACAATATATTTGCCTTCCATTAATTCTAGAAAATGGCATTAGCCTGCCAACAGGACTCAGTTGTTTTCGAGAACGGCTATACATTCCCCAATTTTTTAGTATTGTGTTAAAGTGACGTCGATGTCGACAAATGGAATAAGGGTGAATGTTTTCAATTAATTAAGTTTAATTGTATTTATTAATTTGAGTGAAAACACTTAATTGATATTATCAAATTGGTTAAAGGTGAAAATTTATTTAATTTTTTCATTGATATTACAAATATTTTAATTAATATTACAAAATCATTCATATCACTTTTTCGTGTGTTTATATAAATATTTTTCCCTTTTCTAGAATGGCAATTACAACTCTAATCCAGCGAAGAATAACGATCATTTGGGGAATTATAAAGGCTATAATAATGGTAAGTTAAATGATTTTAAAAACTTGTATACATATGTATGCAAGTTATACGGAGCTTGAGACAAGGAACTTCAAGTTTTATGAACTATGCAGCTGAAAGCCTTCCGCTCTTCATTAGGGCTTCCTTGCGTCCCACGATAAATCTTAACAATTTTCGGCTCTAGCCAGTGATTTTTGGGCCACATACATACATATGTATGTATATCAGGCACTAGCTAAAGAAAGTCCTTTTGTAGCTTTGCTGCACTTAAAGATTTCTCTCCCCAGAGTTTTAGTTTGTTTATTAAATTTTTTAGCATTTCATTGCTATAATTGTGGAATAACCTTGTATCGATGTTTTCCACAGCCAGTACCTGGATTCTGTAACTTTTTGTGAACCGAAAAAAAATTTCCATTTTTGGACAAAAATAAAATGTTTAATTTTATTTCCAAAAACAGTTTCCTCGAGGCATAAGTTCATCAATGAATGTCTTTTCAATCGATATAAAGGTTAATAAATGATAGGAAAATGGGAAAAATTTAGACTTTTAGGTGCCAAGTTTTCAACCTCAAAAGCGTACTTAAATTAGGTTTACCCACTGTGTCCCCGGCTTATTACAAAAATAAGAAGTTTCGAATACGAGCACAGTGTTTTTAATTTTTGTTTTTGTCTTCCCTTAAAGCTTATTGGAAACCTGCACAGAAGACTTCAAGCAAACTTAATTACAGCGCAAAAGTTGCTGACGTTTCCAAAAAAAATGATTATAATTACTACATTCAAGTTTTGGTACTTGTAGACTATAGCCTTTATTCAGTCTACAACAATACAGAGGAGGTAAGCAAAAGATAAATCACAAACAGGCATGATATGAATGTTAATAAAAAAACTTTTAATATTTTTTTTCACAAATAACTAATTTAAAATAAGACTTAAAAGAAGTCAATTATTTAAGGGCCTGTTCATCTAAATGCGAACGATAGATTCGATCGAAAACTTACATTAGAAACAAAAACATAAAATAGAAATTTGTTTTTGTTTTCAATATAAATTTTCGGTCGAACATATCGTTTGCATTTAGATGAACAGGCCATAAGTATTTGAATGAAAATCTATTTACGGATTCTAACATTTTCGTTAAAGATGAATATATTCCAATTATTTTACAATTTCAAAAATCTTTAATTTATTCTCATGCCGCTTTAACTAATCAAAATAATAAAAATTCTGGATCGTTGCAATTAAAAAATTTGTTCATATATTTTTATTTAATTTAATTTATTTTTTTTTTTTTGGTTTTAGATGCGCCAGTATGTCAAAAGTTTCTGGAAAAGTGTTGATTTGAGATACAAGCCTCTGAAAATAAGCCTTTCACTTGCTGGCATTATCATAGCAGAAGTAAGTTATAATTTCTCTTTTCGGATATCCCTACAAGGATAATGAAAGTCAATTAATTGAACGCTGGTTTTATCGCCAGTGATGATACTCGTAGCTATATATATCAATTATTGCCTGAACAAAGTTTCTATCGCATTATTTAGGTAGAAAGTAGACTTGGGTCGAACTCGTTCACTTAATTCAGTTTTGCCACAAACCAATGATCAAACCCATTTAAATTACATGGGTTTGATCATTGGTTTGTGGCAAAAATCAACTAGTGATCGAGTTCGACCCAAGTCTATTAGAAAGAACGTTGGAATGTTTTCAGTTAAAAGTTGCTTTGTTCTTCGTTCGTCGCTTATAACTGTGTTAGGTTGAAAGAAACTTTAAAAGAAAATTTAAAGGACTTTATAAAATAAAACTTTGCTTTTGTGAAAGTGCACAATCCTTTGTATATCTCTCCAACTAAGGAGTTCCATCGGTTATGGAATATGTGTACATGTACATGTATACCCTGCAAGAACAGTGAAAGTCAAATGACTGGTCATTTGACCGACAGTCATGGATGGAGGATACAAATATCTACAATGGCACATATCGCTCATTTACTTCAATAGTGTCATAACTCAAAAAATTAGTTTTTTGGGTAAATAATGCAGAATAATGCGGCATTTTGTATTTTATCTTGTGTAAAAATGTCATATAAATAACTTGTACCATCACCTCCTGAGAGAAGAATATTTTTTCATGTTTTCATTGAGTTGTATGCAAATTGAAAACTTAAAACGCGTTTTCTGCAAAACTGTTTTATTTGAGTTGTGACACTATTGAAGTAAATGAGCGATTTGTGTATATCTTACCTGCTTACTCTGCCGTATTTTTACTTGTCATTGATGATTAAAGTGGACTTTAAGCTTATTTAATAAAGTGAAACAAAAGGTGGTTAAACATTCTCTATATGCATTTCATTGGTGCTTTGATAAATCATTAGTTGTTGAACTCTACTGAAATGCATACACCCACTGCTTAACCACCAGCAAATAAATTTCACTTAAAATAAATATTAATAAAAACTTTTATCTTCATACAGTGTTTATAAGTTCGAAATAATAACACTTCCTTTGACAGTTATATGGAATAACATAAGCAGTTTTTTTTCCAATTTCAGCATAATGCCTAGTGTTTCAATTATGCTAAAGTTCGTCTTTTGAGGAATACAAATACATGTGATAGTTTTTTTAAGAACAAATTGCACAAAATAAATTTTTAGATTAAACATTTAAAATATTCTGACAAATACTAGCAGAACGGAACAATATGGTGTTTTCGTTTGTTCTTTTGATTGTTTGTTTCTTTTTTTTTACTTCTTTCTTCTCTGCGATTTAACGAATATCATTTTTTATTGGAATACTTTTCTGCAGAAAATTTAAAATTGAATCGAATTAGTTAATCGGATTCAGAGGCATTAGTTAACGACCCATAATGAACTATTGGATCTTTCTGAAACTTTGAAACGTGCAATACTTCAGTAATGAAGTATGGATTTACCTTAGTTAGTTTGTCAAGGTCAAGTTCCTATCTAAAAAATTCATAATTGCAATTGTCAAGGTCCTATATCATTTCTAGGCAACCTGCTTACTTCACAACAAATTTTCTTATATAAAAAGATATATAGAGATATCCGCTATTATCTTCTGTATTATAAGGGTAAAAATATTGCCAATTGTGCAGATTGCATAGAAATAATATGACACCCTAAGGATTACAAATTAATATAATATTGTGATAGATATTGTGCCAAACAAGAATTTGATTAAAAAAAATTTATCTCACTACTTTTGATGGCCAACATTCTGACTACGAACTTGGCCTTTTCGCACATTTATATTTTCGTTAAAATCAAACAACATTTTTTTTTGTTTTCTTTCATAAAACTTTGCAAATTTAAAATTTCTGGTCTGGTATAAATATTTATATTAATGATCACTGCCGCAGTTTAAAAGGCTCTGCCCTTAAATAATACTGTGTGACAAAGTTTGATGAAATCTTAATGCCTGTATTGTCGAGTGTAACAATAATCTGTATTTCAAATTTTCCAAACACATCCAAAATCTTGAGTAAGGGGTAAAAAATGGGGTTTTCGTTCCCGTAGACACTTATCAATCTCTAACTAAGTTAAATAGGAACCAATTTTAAATTTATAAACCTTTTTAGAAAGAAGAAAGTAAGACCTTTCGAACCATGTACATTTTGTTCCAGTTCATTTCAGATATATCTTTGTATTGTTTTCACCAAATTTACTAGTAATTTTTTCGGTTTTTTTACGACATTTTTCTACTTTGGTCTTTGTTCTTAGGCAGTAGTTTTGTACTGGAACCATACTGCTTAGAAATTTATCTATAAAACATAATTGAATAAAAGTAATTCGTAAGTAATCGTTTTAAAAACTTCCCTAGAATTTGACTGAGTTATTAAACATTTTATTAGAAGAATTTTTGTTAAAAAAAAACTACTTGTATGATGTATTTCGAGTACGCTTTCTGTTTATTTAAGCTTCGAGGATGATGAAAGTACAATTTAATAGATGTATGTCAACATAGAGTACAAAAATGGTACAATAGTGGTCGCCAAACGTTTATAGTTCAGAACCACATTTTTCGCATATACCAACCATATATTCTGCTAAATTGCACCAAATTAAAATTTATTTCGGTGTGGAAATCGTTGTTTGATATAGTGCAATGGAAAATAGCTGGTATTTTATTTTGCATTGTATCTTAATATCTAGTTGGTACCCTTTACGATTTGTACAGCTTGAGGGCCGGAAGTTGCAAATCACTGTTATACTAAATTTAAGTTAGAGTCGTATCAAAAATTTGCAAAGAGAGCTTAATTTATGTAAAAATCCTATAATTAATAATAATTTTGCCAATTATTAAGGTTTAACAATCGTTGCTTTAAAATTTTTCCTATTCGTAACTCACCTAGACCTACTTTTTGCATCTCCATTTGTCAGGAAACTTTCATTACAAGCTGTCCAACTTCGCATATGACGACGAAGTCTCCTTAAGTTTTTTATTTTTTTCATTTTACAATATACGGAAACAAAGTAATTGTGAGTAGAGATGGGCAAAAAATATCGATATATTGAAATATCGATGTTTAAAAAAAATGTACATTGATACTGTTCAAATATATCGATATATTTTTTTTCATTTGCCCATATCTAGTCATGAGGGTGTTAAGATAAATGCATGTGTAAATATAGACACCACGTGCGTAGGCCGGAACATAGCCTGGAACACTACCGTGCGCCTAAACACTAATTTACCCACCATTGCAGCAAAACTAATGCAATAATGTTGTTAAAACGACTGTAATTTAATGTACGTTTTCATACGACAAACGTTTAAGTCGTTTGAAAACGTTTGCTACTGTTTTACGTATGTTAAAAGTTTCGTTTTCAAATGTTTCACAAAATTCAAAATAAACCAAAAATTTCTGATTGAAACGTTCCGTTCTGTCTTTTTCTATCAAAAGTTGAGTACATAAGAAAAATTCAATTTTTTCAATTACCCTACGTCTCCACTAGCCATCGACTTGGACATGACATGAACATAACGCCGTCAGAGCAATTGTGAAGAAATCATCAACTTCTTTGTTGTGGTGAATACGTGCGATGTCTATGTTCAGGCATATCAAAGCATTTTGCGTTGGTGCAATAAAGATGGAATATTTAACCATTTTTCTCTGTCTCGGACTAAAAATCTCATGGCGAACATTGTTGCTCACACATATGTTCGGGCATACATGTCAGAGCATGGACATAAGTTGAACAAGAGCGTTCTCCATTAGCCATTTGTGATGTCCAAAATGATGCCCATACCAAGTTCATGGCTAGTGGAGACCGCTAGTTACGACATTGGTTTAGTAAATCATCGTAAATCGTAGATCACCTATATAGCTATATATTTATGTTATATATATGTAAATATTCTTACCTTAATATAGAAAGGCCCCAACTCATGGTTTTTGTGTAGTCGAGATTCTTGCATTTTTCGATAAGTTAGATGTTCTTCTATCGAAATATACAAAAAACCTCGATTTCCAAAAAATATTGAAATAGGGCCTTTCTATATTAAGGTAACGATATGTTTGTATATACTAGTGCTCTCTTAACTGTTTCCTTTTCTTTCAGACACCTTTTAGTACACCTTACTTACAAGAAAATATAGTTTATGGAAATTTCGTTGATGGCGATAATGCTTTAACTGGTATGGGTAAATATTTGTATTCTCAGAAGAATCTTCCTCTATATGATATAGCTGTACAAATGACAAAGTAAGTTTTCACAATTATCGAATTAATCAAATATAATATTTCTTAAGTGCGAGTATTACTGCCTTATTCATAAGACCTATTTCTGTTTTATAAGAGTTTTATAAAACAAATTTTCTATAGAAATTTGCTTAATAAAACTTTTATAAGACCAAACTATTTTTTATCAATTAGGCCCTTATTCTTTAATATTTCATTACAGAGACTGTATATATGTATATTTTTCTCTTTTATGTATGGGCATTTCTCCGAGAAATTCCACTTTTTTGTCGCGTGCGACAGCATGCAATTAACCTTGTATTTCTGAACAACGTGACTAGATTTTTCTTAAGATTTTGCCCAACGTAGAGCTGCTGACGGCCTACACAAATATAATATATAGAGAAGTACAAAAAAAGTTTAGTTTTCTTTGAAAGTACAAGCATATTTGTTTGGTGTCGCACGCTACAAAAAGTTGACATTAATCTGGAAATGCATATATTCATAATTGGCATACAATAACGTTCAAGGAAATAATGTTCATCAACAATCAAAAATAAAATACACTGACATTTACCGACATATTGAGTCATAACCGCCAAAACAGCTTAAGCTCGAGAATTATGTCGCTCAAGCTTTTTTGGTTGTTATGGCACGAGTCAGAGTTTTGTGCCGAAATATATTTTTCCCTATTGGCTCTCTGCCTAGTTTTCCTTTGGGCCATTCAATCTATTAAAGCCTTTTTTCGATAATTATTTATGCACCCTCTGTTAGCTCAATACGAATATAAGCACACACAAATACATCAACGCAAATTATGACAATTAAGATCTTGAGACAACTTACATGAATACGAAGTACTCAGCAGTGTCACAGATTTCATTCGAAATGGTTTTGATTCCGTACTTATCATTCCGTTTCAATTTAATATCGGTGCTTCAGGATCCGACCGTTTTTAACAATCCGAAGCATAATGTGGCATACGTTAAGACGTTTTCAATTTTATACTGACATATACAGCTCTGTACGGAGTTCTTACAAAATTTGAGATTCTCATATGGACTGTATGTATCATTTCACACTATGCATTTTTAGCCTGCCTGGTTTTGATAATTTTCTTTTAAGCTTTTTTTTTAACTTTTATTACGATAATCGTATCGCTATAATAAATATCACGAAAATTTATCGACATTGCTATTCAGTAACATATTTTAACGATATTCGCTGTCGTTTGAAGTAAAACAAGTAAAATCGCAAGCTCAAATTCATTTAGTTTTTCCTTAATCCATCTTTCGGTAAGCTTTTCGTTTATTTCGAAATTTTTTATGGCAGTAAAAAAAAGTACAATATTATATCGCGACATAACCGCCAAAAAAGCTTAAGCGATCTAATTTTCGAGCTTAATTTTTTTTTTTGACGAAAATCGACAAATACCGATGGCGGGAAATCGATTTTCATCAAAAACCGAATTTAAAAAAATATGTCGCTTAAGCTTTTTTGGCGGTTATGGCTAGATATACTACATACATACATACATGTTTGTATGCATATATTTTTGAGGAAAATATTGCGCAAAATCAATACAAGCCAAAATCGATTATGGGAAAGAGAAAAAAAGTCATCATATCTGGTGTCCCTTGTCATTTTCCCTTTCATTTTCTTTTCTATTTATTTGACATTTCTTTTATATTATTCAACTAACATGAAATTTTTTTTACTTTTAAACTTTTTAATTTAGACTTGACTTCTGCAGGGACCCGAAAGGATATAGAACATGCGGCGGAAGTGTGGTAGGTAAGACATACATAATTATATACGTAAATAATATTGTATAACAGAAATAAAATTAAAGAAAATATAAACACTTGCAAAAAGAAAAGTTTAAGTTTTTGGCACGCAATATTTGGAGGCAGGAGTTTGTAATCCGTATATAGATAGACTCATGCTTAAATAAATACATTTAAAAAGTTTAATAAAATTACCCCCATATTCATAAAATTCGAAATGAATTTAAAATGTATTTTATTTAAAATTGTTCATACAAAATGTTCCTAAAATGGATTTCAAATTCATTTTATTTTTTTACGAATATGGTTTAGAAATAATTGAAGTACAGAAAATATTGTAAAAAATATGCACAAAAAGCCGAAACTAGGAAAAATTTAAATTTTGTATTCCAAATTTGCATTTAAATATCTAAGAGACATACGAGTATGTATTGTAACAAAATATTATCAAGTGCCCGCAAATTTTTTTTTTTCCCAACTTCGAAAATCGCTCTCTTTATAGCAAAATTTGTTTAAAATTTTATGTAGATTTCGTTTTTACTATACGATTATTTAATTTTTTTTATCCATACAAATCGACTCGGCCTACAATGAAAGAATTTTTGGCCTAAATTTTTTGATTTTCGACATTTATCTAATGAAAAATTCATTAAAATTCAACCAACGTCACGCTTCGTTGGATTAATGAAACCAGTTTCGTCAAAATTATTTTATTGAAAACTTCATCAAATTTATTTAACAGTGTAATTAATGCAGTGCCATAACTTCATCGAAACAATAAAATAATTTCATGAAAAGAATGAAATAACTTAAATATAAAGGGGTTTCTTAATAATTAGAAAATATTGTTGTCATAAATCCAATAAAATATTCTTACGAAACCAGAATACCAACGAAGCAATTCCAATGAAATTCTTTCACAATATTCATGAAATTTTCATTGGATTTGTGAAATTTTCATTAAATTTTTTAAAAAATTTTAATGAAATTGTTTCATTGGACTTATGAAGCAAAATTCTTTCGGTGTAGCAACTATATTCTCGTATGTTTGAAAAAAAATATCGATTTTTATTTGTCCGATTTTTTTATGATTTTTCGAGTATGAAATGACGTTTTTTTATAGTTTGTCGGGATTTCAACGTACAGGCAAATCCCGGTATAACGAACGATATAATGTCAGGCCCATTCGTTATATCGAAAAATTCGTTAAATCGCAAAGTTTTTTTCAAGTGTTCTTTTAACTTTTATTTTTTTTTTATCAGACATGATGCAATACAATAAAAAGAATGAGGAGATTTTTTTTTGAAATAAGCTACCAAATACACAAGTATACGCACAATAACACAATTTTCTTTTTAAATGCTGCTGTAGATTTTGATTAATATTTTTTCCGTTCGTTATACAGAGCACATCTTTATCAAAACATTGGCTATATAAAATAGATGTAAATATTAGAAATATGATGCAAGCAAGTTTTTGTTTTTTATTTTGCGATTTTTTCTTTATCATTCCTTATATCCAGTATAAAATTAGGATATTATTCGCTATATAAGGTTGTTAATGTAGCGAGATTCCTTATACCGAGATTCGCCTGTATTTTCAATAATTTTATTTGGCAGCTCTGCATAAGTATTAAAGGGAAAATACATATACAAAGTACAATATTTATAATTATAAATTATGAGGGGTGGTTACTCAAAGCAGTCATATTTTTAACCGACTTCCAAAAAAGGAGGAGGTTAACATAACAACTCGTCTCTATTTTTATACCCTTTACCAAAAAAATGGTAAAAGGGTATATATAGGTTTGTCATTCCGTTTGTAATTTCTATAATATCAATAAGCGACCCATAAAATATATATATTCTGGATCCTTATGCATAGGGAAGACGAATAAGCGATGTCCGTCTGTCCGTCTGTCCGTCTGTCTGTACGTGAAATCGGTTTTCCGAAGCTCCCAGAAAAGCTAGAGACTTCGTTCTTGGACTGGTGTGTCAGAAATTTTCCAAAATAGATTGGTATTAAAATTCAGCAAAATCGAGCAGACGATTCCAGAGCTGCAAAGCTTAAACTTTATTTTGCCATATAAAAGTAACTACCGAAAACAAATTTTTATTTTTTTTAATAAATGAACTTATTTTACACATCAGTACGACTAAAATTGGAATTTTAAATTAAAAAAATTTAAAAAAAATTAAAAAGACGTTTCCAGGGTTGGAAAACTGTAACTTTTTGTGTTATGTAAAATTAACTATGTCTAAAACAATGTCAGGGTATTTTCTCGGGAACCGTAAGACCTACAGACCTGAAATTTGGTGTGTGTAGACCTTTGGCCTTTGTTGTAGCAACAACAAATATATGAGAATTGGAAATTAAAGGGTGTTCCAAAACGAGCAATGAAAAATGTTAAAATCCCATGTAATATACATATAATTGTATAAATGTATGTATATACACTTGAAATTTTTAAGGTTAGTGTATTTTTATACAGACTACAAAAATGAACACTAAAATTTCAAAAAATTTAAATTAAAGGGTGTTCCATCAGTTAATGCAATTTTGACTATGCAATTTTGACAACTTGCTGTATCTTGGAAACCGTAAGAGCAAAACTCTTGAAATTTTCAAAATCGGTAAAACTAAAAAATCAACAAATTATAAAATCGCCAAACCGAAAAAAATCGCCAAAAGCAAAAAAAATCGCCAAAACGAAAAAAAAGCACCAAATTACAAAAAAAATGTCTAAGACTAAAATAAATCGCGAATAACCGAAAAAATTGCTAAAATTAAAAAAAATCGCCAAAATGAAAGAAAATCACCAAAATGAAAAAAAACCCAAAATGAAAAAAAATCGCCAAAATTAAAAAAAAATCGCCAAAATGAAAAAAACTCCAAAACAGGCAAAAATCGTCCAAATGAAAAAAAATCGCCAAAATGAAAAAAATCTCCAAAATGAAAAAAAAGCCCCAAAAACAGAAAAAAAATCGCCAAAATGGAAAAAAATCGCCAAAATGAAAAAAAATCGCCAAAACAAAAAAAACCCAAAAAAAAAAGAAAAAAAAAACGCCAAAATAAAAAAAAGCCCAAAAAACAGGAAAAATCGCAAAAATGAAAAAAAATCGCCAAAATGAAAAAAAATCGCCAAAACGAAAAAAAAACCCCAAAAAAACAGAAAAAAATCTCCAAAATGAAAAAAGGCCCAAAACAGAAAAAAATCGCCAAAATAAAAAAAATCGCCAAAACGAAAAAAACCCAAAAAACAGAAAAAAATCGCCAAAATGAAAAAAGTCGTTAAAATGAAAAAAAGCCCAGACACAGGAAAAAATCGCCAAAATGAAAAAAATCGCCAGAATGAAAAAAACCCCCAAAATAGGAAAAAATCGCCAAAATGGAACAAGAATCGCCAAAATGAAAAAAATGTCTAAAATGAAAATAAGCCCTAAAAACAGAAAAAAATCGCCAAATTAAAAAAACCGAGAAAAACAGAAAATATCGCCAAAATGAGAAAAAAGCGACAAAACTGAAAAAATCGTTTAAACTGAAAAAAAGCAAAAAAGCCACATTAAAAAGTGCTCAGAACCGAATGTACGGAACCCTTCGTGCGCGAGTCAAAGTCGCACTTTACTGAATTTTATAATATTAAAGGAATTAAATGAAACTAAGTTTTTTCTTATTTCGTTTTTGCTTCGTTCACTTAACATAATTTATGTATTTTTTAAAGAACTAGATTGGTATAAGGAATAAGAAAAATCCTAAATTATGATTCCAGGGTTGGAAAACTTACACTTTTTGTGTTGTGTAAAATTAAATAGTTCTAAAAATGTTTTTCTTTTCCTTTATAAATTGAATATATTTTATGCTTCTGAAATAAAAGTTTGGCGTATAAAATATTAAAAATGAAAATTACAGCTCCAAAGATGGAAACTTTGATTTTTTTTTAATATTAAAGTATAAAACTAATTATTTTTATTTCTTTGTTCACTTAATACACTTTATTAATTTTTTAAATCAGAAAAATTTAAATGGTTGATTCCAGGGTTGCTAAATTTATTGTTTTTTACAAAAGTAACTAGATCAAGTTAGTTTTTTCTTTTTGTTTACAAGTTTTATATACTTTATGACTTAGAATGAAATAGTTTGGCGTAGAAATTAGTAAAATAAAAGACATAGCTCCAGAGCTGGAGAACTTAAATTTTTTCTGGTATATAAAACTAATTATTACTTTGGTAATTACATATATTCTATATTTTATAATGAAACTCAGAAATATGGTTCCAGGGTTGGAGTTTAAAAAAAGTTTCGGTAAAAAAATAACCAAAAATATTTTTTTTTCAGTTAAATAGATTTCATGTCTTAGGAAAATCATTACTCGAGATTTTTTATACATGGTTTGTGCTTATTGTGCTCTCAGCATAATAACTATTAATTTTTAGTAAATGGAGATAAAACTAAAGTTTATTGCTAAAGATAAATTAAAGGACATGTTCCGTTTTCGTTTCATTTTCCTGATACCTTTCCTTTCTGCTTCAAACAAATCCTGTAGGAATAAAACGTTTACATAATACCACGATGTATACCATTTGCAATAGGAACTTTAAATCAAGACACTAAGCAGTTTTGCAACATCAATGGTTATTAAATACGGGAAAATATAAAACAAGTTAGTTTACTTGGTATGGAGGTGCAGTACTAAGAATATTTTAGAGTTATTAAATAGCAGCACGGTTTTTGAACATCTCGAGAGCGAGTAAACAAGCCCAAATATTTTGGTAATGTATTGACGTGACGTCGATGTTGACTGAAATAAGAGTGAATGTAAAATATATCTTAACCACAGAGTGTAGAGTAAAATATTCAACTATTGCTAATATCAAAAATAAAATAATTGAATCAAATTCTTTAATCGAAAAATACTGAAAGGTCAATTACTATTAATTGCCTTAGAGAAAAAAATTATAAATTCTTTCACAAAACAAATATGTATGTATGTGTCTGTATACTATATATTAGGGATGTAACGAAAACCAGTTTAGCGAATGCGAAAGCGAATAATACATTTTAATTTTTGCGAAAGCGAATGCAAATATTACAATTCGTTAAAATATCACATGCAAATAAATTTATATATGAGCAAGTATATATAATAATTAAAAATAAGTTTACACAATGTTAGGCAATCCACCCATTCGTACTTTAGCCCTAAATCCTGGTATTCTGTTCAACATTTCATGTGAAATTCTATCGAATACATATGAAGAAAACTTGGAATGAATTTTTCCTGAAAAAATCTTGTTCATCTTGGGAAAAACATATAAAATATATCTTCAACATTTTAAGTTTTCATGAGAAATAATATGAGTGGCACTTGTTTCGCGTGTAATTTACAACAAACAAGGACTAGTTAATATTGTTTGGATTTGAAATTTGTTGTACGAAATAATGAATGGCGTTCAAAAGTTTGAACAGACTAGTCTTAAACAGAAAATAATTTCGCGCAAATCAAACACTGTCTTTTCTTTTTCAAAACTGAAAAATATTTCCAAACATCGATGGATTTGGGTTTCATTTTGATACTTATGGTAGCTTATTGATAGAAAAGTTTTCCGCTAAAATATTATTGCTTTACATGTATCTTTTTCATGATGGCTCAAAATAATTTTCGCCTTTAAATTTAAAATCGTCAACTATTTTCGTAAAAGAAATACAACATTTTTTTTTTGTCTTTAGTATTCGCTTGAAATATTCGCATACATTTTAGCGAATGCAAAAGCGAATGCAAATAGCAAAAGTGAGCGAATTATTTGCGAATGCGAAAGCGAATGCAAACATTCGTTACATCCCTACTATATATATATGTATGCACGTTGGTAAAGGGTATATAAGATTCGGCACACCCGAATATAGCACTCTTACTTGTTTTATCAGATTTTTGCATTGAAGTCGGTTTTTTTTGGCAGAAAGAATTATTTTGTGTTATTATTTTAAGGCATGAAGTTTTAAGACTATAGTTTGAAATTACGACTACTTATGCGATTGCTACGAGACTTACGATCTGTCCAACTATGTCACCAGAAATCGTTAGATCGAATACCTTATATTGAAAACAACAACAAATGTTCTAATGTTATTGTTGTTTGTAATACAAGTTGTCGTTCGAACGATTTCTGGTGACATCGTGGGACAGGCCGTTAGTACACACCATGGGCTCTCGTAAGGACACAATCACGATTAAAAAAAAAAATAGACGAAGGCACGCCCATTAAAATTTAATGTTATATTTGACGTACTTCTACTTAAGCGATTCTTATGAAACTTGTCACACAGTCTGAGCTCTACGAATTAATACGAGCTTGCATTTAAAAAAATGGGCGGAAATACGCCCATTGAACTTCAGTATTAGGTTAAATTTACTTGGAATGGCATAATCTTGTGTTTAAAAAGTGGGCGGAGAAATTTTAATTAAAACTTAATTTCGTAATTCACTTGCTTGAAAGATTCTTACGACACTTGATACACACCTTGAGCTTTGGAAGTTACGATATAACATATAATTACATTTAATGGGGCCACTAATGTTTGCAAAAGTGGGCATAGCCACTCTCTTTAAATTTTAAAATTTGCTCTAAAAAATTAGAAATAAAGGCTCATATTTCGAGTCAAAATAAAGTATACTTTAAAAATTTAAAACCAGTCTTATCATACAAAACGCTGGTTTTAAGCCGTTGAAGTGTATACTTTGTTTCGACTATGAATATGCGCCAAAGCTTTTTAAAACAAATTGAACCGAACACAAAAGTAAAAACTTAAAACTTGAAAATAATTTAATTTCATTTAAATAAAACATTTTTTGTATGTGTTACCTAAGTATAGTGCTATTCAAAGTCGGTGACTGTGTATATGCAAACGAACAAATAAGTAAATGTAGAATTGAATTTGCTTATCCGATTGGCACCGACTTCGCATAGCAGTTTAGGTAACACATACAAAAAATCTTAAAAATTAACTGAATCTAAATTATTTTTAGTTCTTTTACTGACAGGAATAGGGGGAAAAACTCAATAAAACCTTAGAGAAAAATAATTAGATAGAAAAGAGTTAGAGGTTTTAGCGGCTATAGAATGGCTATTTTAAATCAATTCTCGTTTTACTCGTACACTATAACTATTAAAGAAACAAGTGAAGTGCAAAGAAAAAACGTCAAAAACGCTTTTTCGAAAGAGAAACGAGATGTAGCTCTACTGTATTAAGAAATCAATCGCACTGCTCTCAAATAGTATTCTGCATTTATTTAATAATAATTTGCTTTTATCTTAAGATGTGCTTATTATCATACTAACATTTTTATTTTCTATTTATCATCTGCGTTCATAAAATTAGGCAACGCGGTTCAAGGTGGAGCTTGTAGGGTGGATCTGGATTTAGAAGAAGTTAATAGTATTGCTATCGTTCACGATTCTGGAGGTTATGATGGCGTCATTTCTGCTGCCCATGAATTTGGCCATTTGTAAGTATATTCTTGTTTGCTCTGCATAAACTAAAGTTTAAACTTATATTTTTAAAGTTTTTTCTTCTAATTCATTGTATATATGTACAATAATTAGAAGGCAACTTCAGTAGCCCAGTGCCCCGTTTCTGTAATAAATGTGATATCATTTTCTATCTATGTACTTGTTAAACAGAGGCTGATTAAAAACAAATATTTTTTTAGATTATTTAACAAGTTACAGAAATGAGGTACTGCTGACTATACGTATTTTTTTTTAATGTCAAACTTTTCCTAACTCCTGGCAAACATGAACGCTATTATTCTCAAATGACTTTTTTATTCACTTCACCAAAAAGGGTAAGGGGTATATATAGGTTGGTCATTCCGTGTGTAATCTCCACAATATTAATCTGGGACACATAAAGTATATACATACATGCTGTTTCCTTATGAATATGCAACACGAATAAGCAATGTTCGTCTGTCCTTCTCTCCGTCTGGTGTAAGTGAAATCCGTTTTCTTCTGTTGTAAGCAGAAGCATGTATGTATGTAATTATAAAAAAAATAGTACAAATTCGGCTGAAATATGCATCATCTAATATTATAAGTATCAAAACCTTACATTCTGGTTTATTATAAGCTTTGTTATGTACTTGTAAAAAAAAATATTAGATTACGAGCTGTATGATAATTTTCAAATACTCGTACATAACAAAGCTTATCGGCCCTGTTCTGTAAACCGAATCCGAGTAAATTTCTCGTTTTCAAAATATTATTAATTATCCTTCAGACGTGCTTAAAATCATATACGATAATTTTCTTTCAGATATGATATTTGGGAATCTATGTATAATAAAAAAAAAAATTAAAATCCAAAAAAATATTTCAATTGTCGGAGTTAGTTTTCTAAAATCGTGCGGTTTCAAATCGATCTGTTTACAGAACAGGGCCGTATAATAAGCTGGTGTCTGATGTTTTGATCCTTAAAATTCGCCTTTTCGTTTATTTAAAAAATGCTCTAATTAATACACTGAAAGCAAGATCAAATAGAATTTGCTCTTGAGTTCCCAACAATTCCAACAAAAAAAAAACTAGCAAAATCCCAAAAATTAAATTTTTTCAGTATTTTTTCGGTATTCTTCCTATTTTTCGCAGATATGATTTTTGGAAATATTTAAAAACATATCTTGTCTTAAGGGGGCATAATAAATTTTTTGGTTACATCTTTATAATTTGACAAAAAAAAAGGCTTTAAATTTGATACGAGTATTTATAACAAAAATTGGTATATTTCGAAACGGTCTGGTTCCTTCAATAACGAAAATTTTTAACATACAATTTCTTTGAAATATTTCTTATAGCATTACCTTTTGAATAAGTGAAAATATGGGTTAAGTATTTTTGAAGAAATTTTGTATAATTTTGAAATAATTAAACCACTTTTTCCTGAAAAAAAAACGGCGAAAATCTACTTTTTTCAAAATTTTAATTTAAATTGCGTATACTCGTAACCTTTGACTTAATTGTGATTTTGATACCAAATTTTTTTTAATATTACAATTTTTTTCCTTATTCATAATGAGTTTCTTTTTCTAAATCGAACAAGATTTGACCGCTTCATTAGTCCTAGTTTACACCATGCAAGTTTTATTGCCAAGCTGATTAGTTTGTTAGGAGAGAGGGACGAGGGGAAAAGAAACGTTTCTGTTTCCCTCGTCTCTACTCCCTAACAAACCAATCAGCTTACCAATAAGACTTGCATAGTGTTAACTAGGACTTAGCAGAACAGTGGACCAAGGTTGGTAAAAAAGCCAAAATTTAAATTTTTTTTCTCTCGAATATTTCCTAAACTGTAAGCTAAAAGCCATAAATGTAACAAATTTTTTTTTTGTTCTTGGATAGAAAAAAAAACCACTTGGAAAAAAATCTTTTTTATCAGATCAAAAATATCAGCTTGGCATGGGTTTTAATTTTTCATTAACCCTAGGTTGCCCAATTTGGGGTTTTGTTCCTCCGCCCAATTTAGAGCTATGTAGTGCGAATTCCAGACTTAAGGTCTGTGATACCCTCCTTAAAAGTTGTATGAAATTTCATAACAATAGGACGGCTAGCTTAGCAACTGCAAATTATTTAAATTTTTTTACGAGACAGCGCACATATATCAATTACTTGCAATAAAGGAGCGATACGAACACGCAGATACATTCGAGTATATAAAATAAGTTGTTTGAACAAAATTATTTTGAGGAGAGTTTCAAAATTAATAAAATACACATACATAATTTATTTAAAAAAGTTCACGTTTTAGAGTCTTCGTACTTTGTTCACATTTTTTAATAGTCAATGTAAAACTTAAACTGTTAATGTTAATGCATTTTATTTTTTTTACAAGTTTACTGTATTTTTAATTTTTTTTTCAGACTTGGTGCTCATCATGATGGACCTGGATTTCGAAATTATGCACTGCAAGATGGATATATAATGGGAAAATATAAGACAGGTACATCAAATATGTTCCATTGGTCATCCTGTTCCAAGCAAAGTATTTTTGCTTTCTTAAAGTAAGTGAAAACTGAGTTTTTTTTTATACACACATATATTTATTTATTGTATCTTCAAATATGAACTAACAATAAGTATTCAAATCTTAAATCTAAATATAATTATTAGGCCCGACCAGTATCGAACATAAACTTAGTGATAGTAATTAATAATACATAAATTTCGTATTAAGCACAATAATTATTTTCAAGAAGTATCCTTTGGGGTGCTGAGTATTAGGGCCCTTGTGTCCCTCTTTTTTAAGCGGATGTATCCAGTAAAGTTCAAGATATTACGAGCAAGCGAATTAGGATGTGACTCGAGTTTTGTTAAATATTTGCCTGAGTATTTTGCAATTTCTTCAGTCACTAGTGGCATATTTAAATCACGATGTATATTTGACTTTTTTATATACCATGGAGCCGATGTTATTAACCGTAAAATTTTGTTTTGCCTTCGTTGGATTCTCTTTACATTTGAAGCTGAGGCAGTGCCCCATTGCTGAATTCCGTAGCACCATATTGGCTTCAAAAGGGACTTGTATATCAAAAGTTTGCAGTCTAGACTGAGTGTTGAATTTCTGCCAATCAACCAATGTATTTGACTTAACTTAAGTTTCATTTGAATTAGTTTAGAGTCAATATGATGTTGTAAGCCTTCGATCAAGGTGTATGCCAAGGTATTTCACTTGAGAATGTTGAGGAATATTTTGATTGTTGATTCGAATGGGGGAACAGGCATCTTTTCTTAGGGTAAACGTTATATGAACACACTTTTCTTCATTTACTTTAATTCTCCATAAGTTCAACCATATTTCAAGCTGGACAATGTGTGCTTGGAGATTGCGGGATGCCTCATCAGGGTTTTTGTGCATACTCATACAGGCTGTATTATCGGCAAATGTAGAAGTGTGGATGTTATTGCTCACAGGCATGTCACAAGTATATATTAAATACAAGACTGGCCCCAGAATACTACCCTGTGGCACACCAGAAGATATAGATTTGGGCACACTCATGAAGTCTCCTTCCACAACAGTAAACTTCCTATCAACAATATAACTTTCCAAAAGTTTTTCTATATTTATTGGCAAATATGTCTTCAATTTTAAAAATATACCTTTGTGCCATATTTTATCAAATGCCTGAGAAACATCAATAAAGAGAGCAGAACAGTACTTCTTTTCCTCAAATGTTCTTCTTACAACTTGGACCAATCTATGAGTTTGTTCAATGGTGCTATGCTGACTTTTAAAACCAAATTGATGGTCCGGGATGCACCCATTATCAGCTAAAATTGTGGACAATTTAGTCATGAGCAGATTTTCGAAAAGTTTTGAGATTGTTGATCGTAAGCTTATATGCCTATATGACTCAGCCTTGGTAAGATCTTTGCCCGGCTTCGGAATCATTTTAATCTTGGCAAGTTTCCAGTTATGTGGAAAATACTGCATTCGAAAGATGGCATTAAAAATAAATACAAGGACTCTTATTGCAATATGAGGCAAGTTCATCAGCATCTTGTTACTAATTCCATCAATACCTGGAGCTTTCTTCGGATTAAGTTCAGTCATTAGTTTTTGTACATCGCGCATCTTAAACTTTATGGGTCGCGGGGGTAGAGCAACTACACTCGGCAAATCAGCAACACCAGTACATGTGTTTGGGGTAAATACGTATTTTAAATGATTAGCAAATATGTTACCTTTTTCAGTATCACTTCTTGCCCAACATCCGGTAGATGTGCGCAGAGGTGGTTTAAACTCAACGGGGGTTTCAGCTTTTTAGCAGCGTGCCACAAAGAGTAATTAGATGCTGGTGTGATATCAAGACCTTCCAGATAATTTTTAAGAGATGCAATTTTTTCAATTGCAAGTAACTCTTGGAGTCGTTTAGTGCACTCTTTAAATCTGATTTTAAGTTGTGGAGATCTGTGCTGTTGCCATTCCCTTCTAGGTCTTCTTTTTTCACACACGACACGTTCAATATCGGTAGAAGAAATTTTATTAAATCCAGTCTGCGGATGGGAGGTAGTAGCATGTCCAGCAGCCTGTGTAATCATTTCGTTAAGGTTGACGATGTTAGCTTCAATATCGTCGTGTGTTCTTAGCGTAATGTTTTCCATGCAATGACTACTAAGATATTTTTTGAATCGCAGCCAATTTATACGACTGATCATCTTCACATACGAGTGAGGTAAATCACTTCTCTGTGGGCTACAGATTGTAACGATCGTGGGAGAGTGATCGGACGAGAGATCTAAAGAAGCTTCAACGTTAATTAATTCCCTAGAAATGTTTTTCATGACGCCAAAATCTATAACATCCGGAATTTTATTTATGTCAGTAGGCCAGTAAGTAGGCTCCCCATTCGAAATGACGTCCAAGCCCATTTTTGAAATTGTGTTGAACAACGCTCGACCTCTGGGTGTAATATGACGCGAACCCCAGAACGTATGTTTAGGATTATAGTCGCCAGCTGCTACGGAACAAGGGCCAAGAGATTTATAGAAATCCTCGTATTGATTCTCAGTAATTGCGAATCTGGGAGGGGAGTAAATTGATGATATCACAAAATTTGTGCAAAAATTTTCAACACAAATATTCGTTGCTTGTAGATGTTCCTCACAAATGTTGTGTATAATATAATGTTTGAGTCTTGACTTTATTAGAATAGCTGATCCACCGCATGCTCTTCCTCTCGGGTCCTTTGGATCATATAAGGTGTAGCCAGATATTTTAAAAAGGCTTCTCGAATTCAAATGTGTCTCTGAGACCAACATTATATCAATATTTCTTTCCCTAAGGAAGTGCTTAAGTTTATTTTTATGTTGGCGAATGCCGTTTGCGTTCAAGAAACATATTTTTAACTTGTTCATGGCTTCTTAACTAATGCCTGAAGCAGTGTATTCTGCATTCTCAGCATTTCTTGCATCATGCTAGTCATATTTGTTGTAAAGTTGTTTATAGTTAGCACCAGATTCTCAATAGTAGCTTCAAGACGACTAAAGTTAAAACTAGAGTTTGCATTCGTTGAATTACTTGGCGGTGGAACATTTTGTGTGTGGAATAGAACTAGTCTTAGCAGCATCGGCATACGATACACGTGAACCAACTGGTTGGCTTGTTTGAGGAAGAGTGGCGGAGTAAGCGTTTGCTGATTGAGGTGGAGCTAGTTTAGGTCTTTGACCCATAGCCTGTTTAACGGAAGAATATACAGGGCATCCTCTGTAGTTAGCGGTGTGATTACCACCACAATTACAGCATTTTTTTTTCTGTTTGATCTTTTGGCTTAGTACAACTAGAAGTACCATGCAATTCCCCGCAGATAACACAAACTGTAGGTAAATTGCAGTAAGTTTTTGTATGACCATATTCTTGGCAATTGTGGCACTGTACGGGACCTGAATGCTTATGTGGCTCTTCAACTGTAATTTTTCGTTATAAAAGGTATTTTAGGCTATAAATTGGATGTGTCTCGTATTTTTTCAACTGTATTTCATTTGGCTCCAGTTCAACACGAAATAGAGGCTGGGGGATCTTCTCTCTATTGATTATATTAGCAACACTTTTTACTTTAAATCCTTGTATGATGAGTGCATCTTTTATTTCTTCGGGATGAACATAAGCATCAATTCCCTTCAATACGATCTGCATACCTTTAGCACTTTTAAGCTGATAAGTATAAAAATTTGTTTTATTTTTTTTCGAAATCAGTAATAATTTTGCGGAAATCTTTTTCTTCATAAATTTGAATTTTCGTTTCATCAATTTTACCACGTTTTATTGGAATAACGTGAAATGCGTTCTCACCAACGGCCGAGACTAATTTTTTAATAAGGGCGTTCGAATTTTTTTTCTCTCAGGTATATTGGTGGTGGCTTGGAAGTTTTTTTGGATGATACAGCGACTTGGCTTGCAATATTGAAAAACGATTTAGACAGTTAACTGCTGCGACGTCGTTATCCCTGGATATCTTTGGAACCGATGAAATTTTTGATGAATTTGGGCTTCGCCCGCGCTTTAAAATTGTGATATATCTGTCCATTCCGACTTGGACCTTGGGTTTTGGGCTACTCTTATCTTCAGTGACAACTTGGTTAAGTGATGACCCCGAGCCCGAAGCGGATAATATCGCTGAGTTAAATGTAGAAGTACTAGGCAATAATGTCAACGATTCACTAGTTGGCATTGGACAAAGCGAAGTTGAAAACTGAGTGACTAGAGTTTTATTGAACATACATATGTATGTACTTGAAATATTTGTTTGGGCAGATCAGCATCCATGGAAACTGCATAAAATGCAATTATTATTTTAAGACGATTTTTAAAATACTAGCAAATTGGATCGACCATTGAAAAATATGAACACATATCGTTACCTAAATATAGAAAGACCCTATTATCAATATTGTTTTCAAATCGAGTTTGTTGTGTTTTTCGATTGATAAAAATCTAATGTGTCGAAAAATGCAAAAATCTCGATTTCAAAAGGTCCTTTCTATATTAAGGTAACGATATGCACTATCACATTTTTGTAACACATATGCTATTTTAAACCTGATAGTGAATCCCTGTCTATTTCTGTAAGACAAATCTTAAACTGTCGTATCATCCCTACTAGAGATGGGTGCGTGCCTGGTCCCTATATGACCCTTAAAATAGCCCCACAAAAAAATTGTAGTCTAAAGGCATTAAATCGCACGATCTAGGCGGCCAATTGACCGGGCCCAAACGTGAAAAAAAACTGTTCATCAAACTCGCCTCTTAATTGGGCCATTGTTTCGCGTGTTGTGTAGCGTGTGGCACCGTCTTGCTGCAACCACTTGTCAGCCAAGTACAGCTTTTCCATTTTGGAAAAAAGAAATTAACAGCGGCCCAATTGCTGCAAATGGCCCCGAATCGATATTTCACGGTCATCAGCAACACTGGCGCATAGAGCAGCGATATTTTCCTCTGTCCGCTTTTTACGTATGCGTAGTGGTGGTTATATGTTCAATAATGTAATTTTGGTGCGAAATTTAGTCACAAGATTCCTGATGGTGGCGTTGGCTGAAGTAGTTAGTACGTTGACTACAAAACCGAACGTTCTGGGTTCAATCCCAGTATCCAACAGTCATTAAATAACAGCACCATGCATTTTTCTGATGTGCATTAGTATCCCTTTGTATCAGTTGTTGTAGGAAAGTTCAAGTGATGAAGGCACAGTCACTGGTCACTGAACTATACCGACTTCAGCAGATACTAATTCCAATGTAACATCAGAGCGCCCTCCTTCGTTGTGTAGCAGAATAATCGGCGAAGTAAATAATCAATAAAATGGCTAAAAACACAGCTTAAAAAAATTAATACGCCTCATTTAACATCAGAGAGGCGCTGCAACACTGCATTATTACAAACGTGCAAAAAGCAGAGTTGTAAAAGAATGAAGCTTTCCTCTATCTCTCTCTTCACCCCCTTCTCTATCACTATCCCTTTCCTAAAGAAGGTAACACCTACTAATAGTAGTAGGCATTGATTGCCTGAGTGTTACTTCTCTTTATAAAAAAAATAAAAATGATTCCTGAATAGCCGACTGAGAAGTTCGCCCAAACTGACCATAAAATGGAAGAAGTGCACCGATGCACTTTCTTAACCGAGCATGAATTTTGATAATAAAATTTAATAATCTGCAAACGTTGTTCTATTCGTGGTTAAATTAAAGACTAAACTGAACATGTTTAATAGTAAAATGATACACAGCTGAGTTGCCAAAAATAAAGTTGCTAAAAGATCAGCCTTTATGTATGCATGTATGTGTGTTACTTTCCGGCACTATATATGTACACCGAACGCGTGGACCTATTTTGATGATTCTTTCATCAACCGAGTGGTACGGCGGATAAAGCAGACACCATTTTGTAAATGCGAAAAAAAAAATTCGACAGGTATTTTAAAATCATCATTAGGTTTCTCTTATGATTTTTCATTTCGAATGACCATATACGATATTTAACGGTTCAAAGTTGGTCGCAGTAGGGTTTTTTGATTTTATTTAATTACTCGTACTACTTGCTTAAATTTTATTCCCATTTCTTTATAGAACGGAGACAGCACAATGTCTTCTCGATGGTCCTCACGAAAACAGCTTTGAAGGAATTCCATTGCCCGGTGAAACGATGTCACTGGATGATCAATGTTTAAGAGATCGTGGCACCAAGTTCTTCGATCATGAACCTCTAACCTCAGTGTGTGAAATGTTACCCTGTTATAACAGTAATGAACCCGACAGCGAAGGTGCGGTCAACAGGCCAGCTGCCGAAGGATCACCCTGTGGTGAGGGTTTGGTATGTTTTAAATAAATATCCCGCCAATTTCTATTTATTAATATGATATTTTAATCACTAGCATTGTTTAAATGGAAAATGTGTATCTCAACGTTCCAATGGTCCATACAATTACGGTCACTAAAACTTGCGGGAAAATAACAAGTTAGTATATTGAGTAATTTTCAATTGTTTTATATTTATATTTCAAATAAAAATTTTTCATTGGAAAGAAGATTGCAAACGAAATTGGCCGCATAGGAATTGTAAAATTTTCTAAAATTAGTTGTGAAATTGTGGGTGCTACAAGGAATTGACTAGAGGGGCGTAAGGGCTACGTTGGAGCTTTCATATTTTTTTTATTGAAGTATTCTATAAAAATAATAATAGACTTACTGCCTTATGCTAGAAACACAACTGGGACGAACGACGAATATTTCGGTGCGAACTTTCGTCATAAAAAATAAAACACATTTGCGCGTGTGACGAACTCTGAGATTGGTTTATTTCCAGCGATGCCAACTTAGCTATTTTGGAGCTGGATTTAGCTCTTTTTGATTGCTTCTAACTCGAAATTTTCCCCTTTAGCACAACTCTTTTCAATTTTAAAAACAGCACGTTTAGCACTTTTCGCATCTTATAGTAAATTTTCTCGGTTTTACCCTATTGTTTCGTCTTTGAGGCATTTACATTTTTGGTAAATATGTTTTGTTGCAAATGCAGATACTTTTTTGAAACTATGTAAGATATATGTATTTAGTGTGTTCGTTTCTGCATAATTACAAAATTTTTGACAAATTATTGAAATGGATTCTTACTGCCAAACATATAGGAAAGCTTGGGAATCAGATTCCTCGTTTAAAAAATGAATTAAACCAACAAAAGATCCATGTTAAGCTTTGTGCAAATGTTGCAAATTAATTATAAGAGCGAAATATGGCTCCATTTAACGATATTGTGCTATCTTAGCCAGATATATCAGAAGTTCCAACACAAACGCAAATTGCACAAGCAAATCTTGCATTATATGCTGCAGTACATACATCATTTTTAACAATGGATCTTATATTTTTTCTTACTATTATTTTTATTAATATTAAAAAATCTTGAAGTACAAATTGAATAATAAATACATTCATAGATTTAAAACGGAAAAATCTCAAATGTTTAAATTTAGCTCTTTTTAGCTCTTTTTGACTACTCGGTTGGCTCGTTTTGCTTCTGAATTGTTGGCATCACTGTTAATTTCTATTTTATACACCGACGAACGACGAAAAAAGAATTTTCTCTCTCTCTCTTTGCATACGCAATAACCAACTTTATCAATTATGAGAGCAGAATTCGGTGAGTAAATTCGTCGTTATTGTGCTTCATACGACGAATTTACTCAGCGAATTCTTATCGACGAATTCGTCAACGTGAACGAAATTCGTCGTTCGTCCCAATTGTGTTTATAGCATTATTCATAAAAAATATTTTTTTATTTGATTATACCAGGTTTATAAACCAATTTTGTATGGAAATTGGTTTATAAATTTTTTATGCATAAGGAAGTTTTTACTTTTTTTGCAAATAATTTATTGTCTTCTCCGATATTGAGATCAAGTTTGTATTATGATGATTTTTAGTTGGTGTTAAAATGGAAGTTAAAATATTGACAGAAAATACTCGTGCAACAAAAATTAAATAAATTTTGCTGTAGAAACACACTGATTCTTATTGATGCTGTTAAAAGTTTCGGCAGTTTGGGTTTGCTACATTTAAGTTTTTCCTAAAGAAAGCTACTACAACTCCTTTTTAAAAATGCTCGTTTGTTTACAAGCAGACAGACTCTTCGATCAATTGTTTTGCTTCAAAGAAGGGGGTGACGCTGGCAGAAGTAGTTAGCACGTTGACTAGAAAACCGAAGGTCCTGGTTTCGATTCCGGTCTTGGAAAGTCATTAAAAATTAACAACACCACGCATTTCTCTGTATCAGAGATGCAGGCATAAGGTACTGGTCAGTAAACTACACCGGTTTCAGCGGATGCTAATCCTAATGTAACATCACAGCGCCCTCCTTCATTGGTTTTGTGTTGCAGTATCATCGGCAAAGTCAAATAACCAATAAAATTGTTTCTAAACACATTTTAAAAATTTAATAAGCCTCATTAAAACGTGCAAAAAAGCAGAGTTGTAAAAAATAATGAAGCTTTTCTCTATCTCTTAAAAAATCGCAGAGTGGAGTTTAAATTAGTTTGAAAGGCTAAAACTTAGGATTTCAGATAGGTCGTTCTGGGTTGACGTACGGCAAATGCAAAACGACTTCTTTCTTTATTAAATCATCATATACATATTTATTTAAATTTGAACTTGTTTTGACTTTTTATATCTTTCGTGTTAATTGTCTTTTTTATATCTTTCGTGTTTAGGTTTTTGCAGCCAAACAGATATTATTAACCTTCACCATCATTACTGAACCAATACGTACATATGTATATCTATTCGAGAGCTGCTCTAACCTGCACACTTTCCAGTTAAATTGACATTAAAAAATTCAACAACAACAAAAAATTATTAATAATAATAACATGTACATATATTTTTTTCATACTTATTTCCAAACTGTTCTTACCCCATAAATATTTCATTTAAATAAAGGAATAAATTCAATAAAATAACAATAAATAAATAATATTTATTACTAGTCTGTACAAAGCATATTCATACAAGATATACTCGCCCCGATTCTATCTGAAAAAAATCATACTTGGGAAATCAAAAAAAAAATATAAATACTGAAAATAGATCATCTGGTGAGTTGAGATCAAGTGGTTTGAATTTGCCTTGAGTAAAGCAGTTGACTACTAGTGTGATCCATGCAAAACTGTCTGATTATGTTTAAAAAATTTGGTTATTTGAAAATGTGTATTTTCGTAATTAGATACGCATAGAAATTAGGTCACCCGGTTATAGCTATGCTGCTTAGCTATATAAAACAAACTTAATGTGTTATATAACAATGCAAAATAATATTCTATTATATGATGATGTCAGCTTCACCGCAAATATTTCAAAACGTTTCCATTTATATCCCATTATTTTCTATTCCAGCGGCGAACAATTAAATTAATGTATTGTTTGTGGCCGGTGGCGGCTGTGAGCCGCCTTACAGCAGATCGCTTGTGTTCTCTGGCTTGTGCTCATGTGAAAACACAAATTGAGCGATCCTTCTCATTGTTTTTGTTTCACTCACTTCAAAGAACTAAACAAAACCAAATCAAACAATTTGTTTTGTTTATTTTCATACTCTGGTTTTAAGTACAAAGAAATCAAAACAAAAATAAATTTATAACTGTAGTGTCGATTATTCACTTCCTAGCTCATGTGCAGTGAAATAAATAGCATAGCTATAAAAATGTTGGATTGTCTCTAGTTCATGAGCATCCAGTGATTAGGTCACAAATTTAATTTTTATCCAGAAATTTAAAAAAGGTATTAGACGCACTGAGTTTCAGTTCCTAAAATATCACACAATGGACCACAAGCTCCATTTATCCAAATTTTATGTACATATTCGTAAAACTAAGAAAATGTTATTATGTGTTTAAGCTTTTGTTCGACAAAAATTTTAAGTTTGAACTACTCTTTGCTTATATGTAGTTGTGAAAAAAAAAATAAACAATTCAGATTCGGGAGTAAAATGCACCCCGCGAGTAACGACTCACAAAAACAAGTGCGCGAGAAAAAAAAAACGTCTTAATTAGCCCATTTGGACCCAAACAAAAACCACCGGGATAAAATTCAAAATTTCTTTAATTTATTATTAAATACAATACAAATAAAGAAAAAAATAAGAAGAAAATAAAATAAAAATAGTTTTGGAGAAATTAAAGGGGTGTACCCAAATTGGCACAATGGTCACTTATGTATGAAATTTTGAAAAACAACATTTATCAATGCAGAGAGTTTTCTTGCATTTTTTGCAACCCCAACGGCTTCTGTTGTGGCAAATAACACATCGAACGCGATTTGGCAGCTTCTCAGGTACGTGATCATTGCCGTCTAGTCGTAAGCCTTCAATACTTGATGACGATGGGCGAGCAGAGTATTTTTGTTGCACTTGGCTTAGATAAAACCTAGCTATATTTCTGCGAAATAATAACTGATCCATTCCATCTTCTCTTGAAATTACATGCAGTCGCCACGCGTTTGATATTGCCATATCAATCATATATGTGAATAAAACCCACCACCATTTTTTGCCATGTATACCAATTCTGTACAGTGAAATCGACTGGTCCATCTCATCGACTCCGCCCATGGCTTTGTTGTAATTTTGAAATAAATGTGGAATTTTCATATCAGTTTTTTGCTTTTTTTCTGAACTCCATCTTTTCACAGTTCCTACAGGATCATAGGAGTCGTGATTTGTTGCCATTGTACATATGCTGTTGTCCTTCCAACGAACCAGTAGTATCTCATTTTTTTTGTCAAACCTGTAATCAAAATCGGCTCTAGATTTCTTCATCATCTCCTTAACAGTAGGCAGTGGGGATTTCTTTGTGCGATTATCACGTATAGTTCCCGTGGCACGATAGCCTAAGTCGCGCAAATCACGAAGAAGGTCACAACTCGTGAAAAAATTGTCAAAAAATATTTTGTGATTTGCAGGATTTGTGTCTAATTTGTTCAGGAGCATTTTCACAACTTTGCTACCCAATGGCTCATTAGAATTCTCTCTTGACTTACCACAATATATATCAAAAGAATAGCAGTATCCTGTGGAACTTGCCGCAACCCAATTTTTGTAACCGAAGCGTACAGGTTTACCCCGAATAAATTGTTTTGCGGAATGATGTCCGTAATATTTGACCATTGACTCGTCGATCGATATGTTTTCATGAAAAACGTACCACTGGTTAAATTTTTTCATTAGCACATCTGAAAGTTTTCTAACTTTAAACAATTTGTCAGTGGTGCCTTCAGCGTCATTATTGTCAACAAGATGCAAATTTCTCTTTATTTCCTGGAACCTACTTTTCGACATAGCTCTTGAAACAACCTCAACTCCAATGTCTTCATCCAAAGACCAATACATTCTTTCGCGTGGTAGTTTGTGGTAACCAGATAGAATTAGTATCCCAAGGAAAATTTTTAGTTCTGTTACGGTAAGAGTGAAATTGTGTCTATTATTTTGACTTGCATACACCTGACTGAAATTGACAATCATAGCTAGGACTTCTTCATCAAAAAATTTTTCAAATACTTGAGCAGGAGTCAGATCTTTCAAAGCTTCTTTCATACGGATTTCATTCTGTAGTCGATCTTCCGATTCATCATAAATTTTTGAATAAATTGGGTCACATTTTCGCCAAGCTGGAACATATAACGCTGATCGTTTTGCAACACCAATTCGTTCAGGCGCCGAAGCAATGGTGCTGGTTTTAGCTCTTTTAGCACTCAAGGGCTCATCATCGCTGCTATAATCAGAGACCGAGATATTATCAACATTACGAATAAATAACTCAATTTCTCCAGGAACTTCGTTTGGTAGGGTTCCAACTTTATTTTCATCAACATCTTCTTCTTCATCAGAAACAACACTAGGTTGTGGTGGCATTATAGCTAAATCGTACTCTAAATCACAGTTCTCATCTTCCATTATGGCATTTACGGCTTCCTCCAAACCATGAAAATGTCTACTTGCGCTAAAATACTCTTTATGGTTCATTTTTACTACTAAAAAATTATATTAGTTGAAATTTGCACTGTTGCTTTTATTTTTAATTGAGACTTACAGAAAGGCAAATACAAAATCGAAAAAAACAGAATTAAGTATAACTATAAATCTATCTAGTTGTGCTTCAACGATCGGCAAATAACTCTTCACTACTGTTTTCTGTACATATGTACATATCACCATCATTGTAAGCTTGTGGTATTTTACTTACCGTTATTTTTTTTATAGCAAAAACAATTCACTAAAATTTATTTACTTTCCATTATACATAAATACATGTGTATATATACATACATACATACACATTTATAAAACGATTCAGCTACTTGTTCTTTTTTTAGTGCAGAATTCTATTACGTATGTACTTATGCAGATATGTAGTACGCTTGTGCCCGTTGTACCCAAATTGGCACACCAATATTTTTAGTGCTGTAGAATCATATAAATTTATTTTATTGCATCTAAAAGCCTTTTATATGTTTTGGTATTTATTGAATTTATTAAAAAAATAGATAATAATGGAAATGTAAACTTTGTATAAAAATAATAATCTAGAAACCATACACACCTCCAAAGGAGACTTTATAGTAACATTTAAGAGATTTTTTCTACAAAATCATGTAATGCAATAACATTTTTTGGTTTTATATATAGTGCTTGAACTTTCAGCTTATCAATAACGCAAAAATTAATTGAATACTCTCAACAGATTTTTTAAACGTTCCTCATAAATAAGTGTTCCCAAATTGGCACAGCGGGCTCAAATGGGTTAGAGGCTTGGGGAGCATTAATTTCCAAAATGTGCAGTTCCCTTCACTTGTAAGGAATATCCTATTATATGTCACTTGCACGTATTAACTCTCAGTTAGCCGACTGTAATGGAATGTAACTGCAACGTAGGAAACAGCTGAGCGATGCTTTTATATCAAAAGTAGGTTACGTTACATTACATCTCTATAAACACTTTCATTACTTTTCAACAATATTGATCAGCTGTTTCCTATTATTATAATCGCCTAACTGAGCCTTTAGGTGTGTTCCACAAGATTTTGTGCAAGTTCGGACTAATGAGAGTAAAAAGAAAATTACTCTCTGAATGTAAAAAAATTATAAAAATTGCTGGAACTCAAAACAACTATAATTGCACATCTTGATATATTAATGCTGCTTGCAAGTTCGGATTGTTTCGTTATGCTTCTGGAACAGACCTATTGTTGAACACTTTATTGGCCAATGCAAATTTGGAAAAACAGATGTAGCTTCGATATCGGCAGATGTAGTGTCAACAATAAGGAAGCTATCAACTGCCGGAATTTAATTCTGTAAGGGTGCGAACAGAGTGGCCGCTTGTTGCCAAGCCGAGCCGACTGATCTTTATTGCGAGAACTTGTTCATGCGAGAAACAAGTTTGAGTGTGCATAGTGGATGCGAGAATCAGCGCTGATATTTTATCTATTATATGTGTTTTATGTTTTTCAAACAAGTTGAAATCATAACAACATAACATAAACAATATTTTCGGCGCTGAAATACGCTTTGGAACTATTTTTTCGCATTCAATCAGCTTTGCGCTCTGACCAGCTCGGCGCCCACTATGATTTGTACTAATTTGTATAGTACCAGTTTTCTCGCATTGGTTCTCGCAGTAAGCGTCAGTCGGCTCGGCTCGGCAACAAGCGACCACTCTGGTCACACCCTAACACTCATACGCACCACATATGCATACATACTCGTATAAAATAGCGAATGGTTATCAGAGTTGCCGTTTTGGTTACTTTTAATTAAAATTAGTCACTTTTTTCCAATATGTACTTGGGTACTTTGTTTTCGCTTTGGCTTTTTAACACAAAAATATAAATTTGTATCTAAGAAATTGTTCAGATTTTATAAATTGGAAGTAAAAAGTTTTGATATGGACATGAACATTGCTAAATTTTGGAGCAGAGTTTCCCAACATACAAATTAATTGAACGAATAATGTTTTGATGAATTTATTAATTTTGTTTTTAATTCAATGTCCTTGAGATACCGCTCGTCTTCTTCGGGAATAATAAGTTTAGTCAAAACTAAAAGCAGGAATAAGGTTAAGGTTTTAAGAGCAACTCTGTAATGCATATTTATATTTTAACACTTCATTTATCCAGTCATGTGCTTAGATAACGAATATAATTAAACTATGTACATTTTATTTATATTACTTAGAGCTTTTTTCTTCTGCTATTGATTATTATTTAATAGATGATAATAATAACACACATAATGATAAAACTCAAATACAATTTTAATGTAATGGTTTATTTATATTCTATGATTTAATTATAATTATATCTGTGGCAATATGGAATAATGTTAAGTATACTGCCCCAGTTAAAAGTTGCAGTGATTACAATGCTACATATGCAAGGAAAGGATCACATAAGAGTAGAAACTTCTAAAAACTCTTCTTTAATTAAGTCGACTTATTACTTATAAATGTGTGTATTTCCTAATTCTAGTACAAATAAAATAGTATATTAAATAAATAACATTTTTGGTTATTTTTTTCATACTTTTGTTGCAAATTTTTTATGGCTGTGGCAACGCTGAAAACTATTTGTTTCAAGAGAGTGGAGATAAGTTTGTCCAATGGATAAGTATGTCCTAGACTCTAGGATCTAGACTTATAGCATTCTCACACTTACTCACATATTTAACGAATGCAAGCAACATGTTGACAATTTAAAAAACCTGTTCACATTACAACATATTTCCTCTTTTGGTCCTAATATTATTAAATGATATATATTTGGACCAAATATTACGAGACTATTTGATCTACGGTCCTATGCCCCTTGTAGGAGTTAAAAGGAGCAAATATATAATATATATATAATCTATATATATATAGATCTTACTTTATTAAATAATTATAACGTATTAAAATTATCGCTATCCAATTTTTATATATCACGAGCCGTTGAAAATAACTTTTCCAAAAAATTAGTTTCATACCATTAAATGACCATGATATGCCATAGTTAAGGCAAAATTATGCACAGGAGAAATCTTGTGCTATTTATTTTAAATAAAAATGATCAAAAAAAATTTTCCCAAAAACCGCCAGCTTTGAATGTTAGGATGCCAAAAGTGTTTATAGTGAATATAAGGAAGTTATTTTTATAGCTTTGCTATTTATTGCACGGTACAGGAGTTAGGACGTGATTTTCGTAACCAAAATAATCGACACTATTACAGTTATAAATTTATTTTTGTTTTGATTTCTTTGTACTTAAAAGCAGAGTACGAAAATAAACGAAACAAATGGTTTGATTATGTTTTGTTATTCATGGAATTCTCCATTTATTAACACAAGAAAGTATCATTCAAGAACCATAGTATATGAAGTGCCAACATTTAAATTATGTTTATATAAATGTAGATTGGCACTATTCAAGTGATTTTGGCACTATTTTGAAACAGATTGGGCACGAAATCAAGATTTCCAATTCCCATCATTGGTACTACATACATATGTAATTGCTCCATTCACAACCTATGGTAGGAGTCGTAGTTCGTACAAACGTTGTTGGTAATTTCTATGTAAACATTTGTCTATAGACAATGGCGCATAGTCATAGTCATAAACAAAGTACACTTTAAGAGTTTAAAACCAGTATTACCATACAAAATACTGGTTTAAACTCATAAAGTATACTTTGTTTTGACTATGATTATGCGCCAATGTTTGTATTGAATTTACCAACAACTCATGTGCAGGGTTGCCGTTGAAAATTTCGAAAAAGGGTCATAAAAAGGGTATTTAAGAAAAAAAAAGATCAAAAAAGGGCATTTTGAAGTAAAAAGGGTCAAGTTTTTTGTGAACAAACAAATACCATTTATTTCAATTAAAAAGATACGAATTCTACCAATTAATTCAATACATTCGACTTAAATAAAATTAATTAGCATACTTTAATTATAAATTAATTTTAAAAATAAAAAAACGATTCACAGGTACATCCAATATAAGTGATATTATCAAATAATAAGTTACTTTAACAAAAACTTTTGATCATGTTTATCATGTTTTTAAAAATAGTTATTCTATATTTTGTAATTAATTATTCACTTGGAGTCCATTCTTCCAGGTCTGATTCGGGTAAATTGAGAGAGGAAAGCATGGGATCACAAGTTTCTATTTTAAGTTTGTTTGTAAGTTTATTTTAACTCTGTGATAGTTTTGAAAAAAATTATATGTAACGAACTCATTTAAATTTGAATATATATTTTCATCAAATCTATTTTTCAAATTTGCAATCTCGAACCAAAACTTTTCTGCGTTAGTGATTTTACGGAAATCTTCAAATGTTTTGATGCTTATATTACTTGCTAGCAGTTTAATATTATGGACGAAAGTCGCTGACTCAATTTATGTACTGTTTGGAGTTTGCGAAAACCGGGTCAAAATATTAAGTTTTTGATATTAAGTTGATCATAAGTTCATTTTACGCAAACTGTATATGCCAAAATAGGTATGCATAGAATATGAAAGTTGCATAAAAGTCAGTTGTTGTAATAATAATATCGTATGCAATTTTATATGCACGTTCACAAAACTCATGTATGGAAATACAACACACATGCATAAAAGTGTACAGAAAACTTTTGTCGAGCAATATTGGAACTGTAACTCATTTTCATAAAAATGATACAAGGGGATAAATTAAGAAAAGTGTCATAAAAAGTATCATTGGCATGAAAAAGGGTCAAAAGTGATACTTTAGTGTCACAACGGCAACGCTGCTCATGTGCGAACTACGACTACCACAATAGGTTGTGAATTGAACAGAAAATGTTACACAATATTTTTCAGAAATATGAACAGAGGTAATTGATTAAACATCGCAACACTTGGTCGGTTGGTTTCTGCTTTCATGTATGGAACATTTTTGAAAAAATTGAGTTATTGATTGATTATATAAGAATAATGTGTCCTCTTTGCAAATTCGTTATAAGTTTTCCGATATCTTGACTATATCTGGAGATATAGAGGTGCAAATTTGCGTCATTTCCACAATTGTTGAAACTTTTAAAGTCTTTTTTACGGTAATCAACACTTTTTGGGATATGTGACACATTTCCCATGTAAAACTATTAATCTTGTTATTCGTTAACTATTAATCTTGTTATGATGCATATTCTACTCAAAAATCGAAATATAAAGCAAAATTCAGAAACTATAAGGCTGTTTTGAAGTATGTATCACAGAATATTTATTGTTAATATTTATCGTTAGTCTATGAAAAGCACAGACACGCGATTCTGTGTTTTATTTATTATATCCTTTACCAACAAAAATGGTAAAAGGGTATATATAGGTTTGTCATCCCGTTTGTAATTTCTATAATATCAATAAGCGACCCATAAAATATATATATTCTGGATCCTTATGCATAGGGAAGACGAATAAGCGATGTCCGTCTGTCCGTCTGTCTGTACGTGAAATCGGTTTTCCGAAGCTCCCAGAAAAGCTAGAGACTTCGTTCTTGGACTGGTGTGTCAGAAATTTTCCAAAATAGATTGGTATTGAAATTCAGCAAAATCGAGCAGACGATTGCAGAGCTGGAAAACTTAAATTTTATTTTGCCATATAAAAGTAATTACCGAAAACAAATTTTTATTTTTTTTTTAATAAATGAACTTATTTTACACTTCAGTACGACTAAAATTGGAATTTTATATTAAAAAAATATTTTTTTTTTCATATACATATTTATTTATTGTATCTTCAAAAATGAACTAACAATAAGTAATCAAATCTTAAATCTAAATATAATTATTAGGCCCGACCAATATCGGACATAAGCTTAGTGATAGTTATAAATAATACATAAGTAGTGATAATCAAAAAGAAGTATTTTTAAGCAGTCCCATCTGGAGTGTTGGGTATTAGAGCCCTTGTGTCCCTCTTTTTTAAGCGGATGTGTCCAGTAAAGCTCAAAATATTACGGGCAAGCGGATTAGGATGTGAATCGAGTTTAGTTAAATATTTGCCTGCGTATTTTGCAATTTTTTCACTCACTAGTGGCATATTTAAATCACGATGAATATTTGAATTTTTAACGTAACATGGAGCAGATGTTATCAAACGTAAAATTTTGTTTTGCCTTCGTTGGATTCTCTCAACATTTGAAGCTGAAGCAGTGCCCCACAGCTGAATTCCATAGCACCATATTGGCTTCAAAAGCGACTTGTATATCAAAAGTTTGCAGTCTAGGCTGAGTGTTGAATTTTTGTCAATTAACCAATATATTTGAGTCAATTTAAGTTTCATTTGGGTTAACTTAGAGTCAATATGATATTTCCATGTAAGCCTTCGATCAAGGTGTATGCCAAGGTATTTGACTTGAGAATGTTGAGGAATATTTTGATTGTTGATTCGAATGGGTAAACGTTATATGAACACACTTTTGTTCATTGACCTTAATTCTCCATAAGTTCAACCATATTTCAAGCTGGGTAATGTGTGCTTGGAGATTGCGGGATGCCTCATCAGGATTTTTGTGAATACTCAAACAGGCTGTATCATCGGCAAATGTAGAAGTGTGGATGTTATTGCTCACAGGCATATCACAAGTATATATTAGATACAAGACTGGCCCCAGAATACTACCCTGTGGCACACCAGAAGATATAGATTCGGGTACACTCATGAAGTCTCCTTCCACAACGGTAAATGTCCTATCAACAATATAACTTTCCAAAAGCTTTTGTATATTTATTGGTAGGTATGTCTTCAATTTTAAAACTAGGCCTTTGTGCCATACTTTGTCAAATGCCTGAGAAACATCAATAAAAAGGGCAGAACAATACTTCTTTTCTTCAAAAGTCATCCTTATAATTTGAACCAATCTATGCGTTTGCTCAATAGTGCTATGCTGACTTCTAAAGCCAAATTGATGGTCCGGGATGCACCCAGTATCAGCTAAAACTGTGGACAATTTAGTCATGAGCAGCTTTTCGAAAAGCTTTGAAATTGTTGAAAGTAAGCTTATAGGCCTATATGACTCAGCCTTGGTAAGATCTTTGCCTGGCTTTGGAATCATTTTAATCTTGGCAAGTTTCCAGTTATGTGGAAAATACTGCATTCGTAAAATGGCATTAAAAATAAATAGCAAAATTCTTATTGCAATATGAGGCAAGTTCATCAGCATCTTGTTACTAATGCCATCAATACCTGGAGCTTTCTTAGGGTCGAGTTCAGCAACTATTTTTTGTAGTTCACGCATCTTAAACCTTTAGGGACGAGGGGGTAGAGAGACTACACTCGGTAAATCGGCAGCACCCGTACATGAATTGGGAGTGAATACAGATTTTAAATACTCAGAAAATAAGTTACCTTTCTCACTATCGCTTCTTGCCCAGCCTTCAGTCGAAGTACGCAATGGTGATTTGAGATCAACGGGTCTTTTAAGATTTCTAGTAGCGCGCCATAAAGAGTAATTAGATGTTGACGTTACATCAAGACCTTCTAAATACTTTTCCAGTAATGCAGTCTTTTCCGACGATAGCAGCTCTTTGAGTCGTTTAGTACATTCTTTAAGTCTGATTTTATTTAGGGGTGATCGGTGTTGTTGCCATTCTCTTCTAGCTCTCCTTTTTTCACATACAAGACGTTCAATTTCCGTAGAATAAATTCTATTAAAGCCAGTCTGCGGATAGGAAGTAGTGGCATGTTCAGCAGCCTGTTTAATATATTCGTTAAGATTGGCAATATTAAATTCAATATCATCAGGTGATCTTAGCTGAATGTTTTCTACGCAGTGACTACTAATATATTTTTTGAATCCTAGCCAGTTGACCCTGTTAATCGTTTTCGCATATGAGTTAGTTAAATCACTCCTTAGTGGGTTGAAAATTGTAACTATTGTGGGAGAGTGATCGGAGGACAGATCTACAGAGCCCTCTACGTGAATTAAGTCCCTATGGATATTTTTCGTGACGCCAAAATCTATAACATCTGGAATTTTTCTTACGTCAGTAGGCCAGTAAGTAGGCTCCCCACTCGAAATGACATCTAAGCCCATTTTTGAAATTGTATTAAACAACGCTCTACCTCTAGGTGTAACAAGACGCGAGCCCCAGTACGTATGTTTTGCATTGTAGTCACCACCTGCCACGAAACAAGATCCAAGCGATTTGTAGAACTTCTCATACTGATCTTCGGTAACTGAAAATCTGGGAGGTGAGTAAATTGATGATATCACGAAGTTCGCACAAAAATTTTCTACGAAAATATTTGTAGCTTGCATATATTCTGCACTAACGTTCTCAAGGATATAGTGCTTGAGTCTTGACTTAATTAGAATTGCTGATCCACCGCATGCTCTCCCTCTCGGGTCCTTTGAATCATATAGAGTGTAACCATTTATTTTAAAGCAGCTTCTCGAAGTCAAGTGAGTCTCAGAGACCATCATTATATCAATATTTTTTTCCGTGAGGAAGTGCTCAAGTTCATTTTTATGTTGGCGAATGCCGTTTGCGTTCCAGAAACATAGTTTTAACGTGTTCATGGTTTGTTGACTAATGCTTGAAGCAGAGTATTCTGCATTCTCAGCATTTCTTGCATCATGCTAGTCATATTTGTTGTAAAGTTGTTTATAGTTAGCACCAGATTCTCAATAGTAGCTTCAAGACGACGAAAGTTAAAGCTAGAGTTTGCATTCGTTGAATTACTTGGCGGTGGAACATTTTGTGTGGGAATAGAACTAGTCTTAGCAGCATCGGCATACGATACACGTGAAGTAACTAGTTGGCTAGTTTGAGGAAGAGTGGCGGAGTAAGCATTTGCTGATTGAACTGGAGCTAATTTAGGTTTTTGACCCATAGCCTGTTTAACGAAAGAATATACAGGGTATCCTCTGTAGTTAGCAGTGTGATTACGTCCACAATTACTGCATTTCTTTTCAGCTTGTACTTTTGGCTTGGTACAGTTAGCAGTACCATGCAATTCACCGCAGATAACACAAACCGTAGGTAATTTGCAGTAGGTTTTTGTGTGGCCATATTCTTGGCAATTATGGCACTGTACGGGACCTGGGGGGTTACTCTCTATTACGATGCGAAAGAAAAATGGTACGAAATCGAACGATTGGTACTCTCTAATGCGTTTGCGCATTTACCTTTCGCATCTTTTATTTTCCGTTTCGCAAGTCTGGTATCCACCGTACTCTACAATGCGAAAGCGCCTGTCAAAATCGCTCGATAAGCGCAAATATCTTGCGTTAGCTAAATACCAAACGCAAAGTGAGAAAAACATGTAAGTACGTTGAAAAAAACATTTATATATTGACTGTCTTATTCATAAAAAAGAATTTTGTTTTATAAGAGGTTTATTAAACAAATTTTCTATGGAAATTTGATTTATTAAACAAATTTTCTATGGAAATTTGATTTATTAAACAAATTTTTCTATGGAAATTTGATTAATAAACCTTTTATAAAACCAAAATATTTATATTTAAATCGTAGTTTTTAGGGAAAAAGCCAAAAAATTACAAACAAAACAACGGTAGTTTAAAATTTAAGTGGATTGCATGTGAGCAAATGGCAAATAGGACGCAAATAATTTGTGGACAAAATTGACAGACGACCTAAATTCTAATGGACCTCCTGTAAGGGATAGAGCTGGTTGTTTATAATGAAATGTGACACTAATAGTACTTATAATATTACACATGTATGTTTGTATGTATGTATTCATATTTGATTTAAAAAATCACACCAAGTGAAAATGCGTAAAAATAAATTAAGCATTTCCAGCACAGGTGATGGTCCCTCTCAGTTTTGTATTTGCTCAATCGCTACGTAGAGCTCTTTTAAGGGACGGACATTGACTGCTGCTATATTCCTAAGGTATGGTCCTGACCAATTTGATGTTGGTATCCAGCTTGGCCAAGTAATTTTAAGGTAGCGGCTAGTTTTATAAACTTTTAGCTGGTGTTGAACAGCGTTTAGAACATACAGAAACGCAAAATTTGTACAAAGTTAAAATAGAGCAATATGTATTTAATAACATATTCCGCTAGATCTTTTCTTACCTGCGGTAATTTAAGGAAAGTATGCCGGAACTATCTCTTAAGCTTAAATTAGAAGTGACATACCCATAATTATATCTGTGCTAAAGAATCCATCACTTTATTTTCAATTAAAAGCTGTTACACATCACTTTTTCTTAAATTTTGATTTTAACTGTCGTTTTTTTATACATATTTTGACATTTCAGTACTGCCAACCTTTGCCATATTTTCTTTTGCAATGTCCGAGTTGCCACTTTTTCAAACAATTTTGCGAAAGGTTTTGCGAAAGTAATAGAGAGTACCAAATTTGCATAACAACGCATTTAGCTTTCGCATCGTAATTGCTTTCGCATCGCAATAGAGAGTAACCCCCCTGAACGCTTACGTGGGTCTTCAACTGTGATTTTTCGGTGTAAAAGGTATTTTAGACTATAAATTGGGTGCGTCTCATTTTTCTTTAACTGTATATCATTCGGCTCCAGTTCAACACGAAATTGAGGCTGGGGAATCTTCTCTCTATTGATTATATTGGTAACATTTTTTACCTTAAATCCTTGTTCGATAAGTGCACATTTTACTTCTTCAGGCTCAACATATGAATCTATGCCCTCTAATACTATTTGTAGGCCTTTAGCACTCTTAAGTTGATATGTATAAAAATTTGTTTTATTTTTTTCAAACTCACTAACAATTTTTCGGAAATCTTTTTCATCATATATTTGGATTTTAGTTTCATCAATATTACCTCGTTTAATTGGAATGATGTGAAAAGTATTCGACAGTAGATTTTTTAGAAGCGCGTTTGAATTTTTTTCTCTCAGATAAATAGGTGGTGGCTTAAAAGACTTTTGCGATGATGCAGCGGGCTTGTCGTTTTTGTCTTGCAATAATGAAAAACGATTTTGACGATTGATAGAAGATGTGCTGTTATCCCTAGACATCTTTGGGGCGGATCCAATTTTAGTAGAATTTGGGCTTCGCCCGCGCTTTAAAATGGTTATATATCTGTCCATTCCTACTTGTACCTTTGCTTTTGTACTACTGTTGTCTTCAGTAACAACTTGTTTAATTGTTGACCACGAGCCCGAAGCGGATGATATCGCTGAGTTAAATGTAGAAGTACTAGGCAATAATGTCAACGATTCATTGGACAAAGCGAAGTTGATCGCTGACGAAACTGTGGTTTTGCCGTTAGAAAAAGTCTACTATCAGATTTTGGATTTTTATTAAGAGCTTCAGAACTCACAGCAAGTCTATTATCAGATTTTTTATTTTTATTGTTATCATTATGAGCATCAAAACTCACAGTAAAATAGGCATTTCTGCCGTTAGAACTCACTTCACTATTTTTTTCCTCTGGGGTACTCATAAAGAGTATTCCTCAAGGGTATTTTGTATGTTATTTTGTTTACGGTTTTTTTTTATTTTTGTTATTTCTATATGTAAAAATATTATCAAAGCAAAAAAATGCTTATTTATCAAAGTTAATATGTACTACGAATATTTTGTGTATGATTTTTTTTTTGTTTAGTTTGTATGTAAGAAAAATTCCGCTATTACGTCTGTTCACTATGAAGGTACAACGAGAACAATGATGAATGAATATGCCACTAGTGACTGAAGAAATTGCAAAAAACGCTGTCAAATATTTAACAAAACTCGAGTCACATCCTAATACGCTTGCCCGTAATATTTTGAACTTTACTGGACACATCCGCCTAAAAAAGAGGGATACAAGGGCTCTTATTCACAGCACTTCAGATGGGACTTCCTGAAAATACTTTTATTTTTTTTTTTTTTATTTTTTTTTCCTTTTGATTATCACTACTTATGTATTATATATAACTATTACTAAGCTTATGTCCGACACTGGTCGGGCCTAATTATATTTTTATATTTAAGATTTGAACACTTATTGTTAGTTCATATATGAAGATACAATAATTAAAAATCATGTATTAAAAAAAAAAAACAGTGTAACACGAAAAAATATAACCATATACGAACACAACTACGTGATAAAAGACCCAAATAAATTCAGTGAAGTGCGACTTTGACTCTCGCACGAAGCGTTTCGTGCGTTGGGCTTTGAGCATTTTTTTAGTAATGAGTTTTTTTTCATTTGTGACGTTTTTTCAGCTGAAATGACTTTTTTTGTTTTTTTTCGCTTTTTTCTCGTTTTAGCGATTTTTTTTAAATTTTTGGCGTTTGTTTCATTTTGGCGTTTTTTTTCATTTATTGCGATTTTTTTTCATTTTAGCGATTTTTTTAAATTTTGGCAATTTTTATACCCTTTACCAACAAAAATGGTAAAAGGGTAATTTCTATAATATATATAAAATATATATATTCTAGATCCTTATGCATAGGGAAGACGAATAAGCGATGTCCGTCTGTCCGTCTGTCCGTCTGTCCGTCTGTCCGTCTGTCCGTCTGTCTGTCTGTCCGTCTGTCCGTCTGTCCGTCTGTCTGTACGTGAAATCGGTTTTCCGAAGCTCCCAGAAAAGCTAGAGACTTCGTTCTAGGACTGGTGTGTCAGAAATTTTCCAAAATAGATTAGTATTGAAATTCAGCAAAATCGAGCAGACGATTGCAGAGCTGGAAAAATTAAACTTTATTTTGCCATATAAAAGTAACTATCGAGAATAAATTTTTATTTTTTTTTAATAAATGAACTTATTTTACACTTCAGTACGACTAAAATTGGAATTTTAAATTAAAAAAATATAAAAAAATTAAAAAGACGTTTCCAGGGTTGGAAATCTTTAACTTTTTGTGTTATGTAAAATTAACTATGTCCTGAAATTTGGACACAGTGTATAGACCTTTGGCCGCTACAACAACAAATACATGAGAATTGGAAATTAAAGGGTGTTCCAAAACGAGCAACGAAAAATTTTAAAATCCCATGTAATATACATACAATTGTATGTATGTATGTATGTATATACACTTGAAATTTGTAAGGTTAGTGTATTTTTATACAGACTACAAAAATTAACACTAAAATTTCCAAAAATTTAAATTAAAGGGTGTTCCATCAGTTAATGCAATTTTGACTATACAATTTTGACAACTTGCTGTATCTTGGAAACCGTGAGAGCAACACTCTTGAAATTTTCAAAAACGGTAAAACTAAAAAAACAAAAAATTATAAAATCGCCAAACCGAAAAAAATCTCCAAAAACAAAAAAAAAAAATCGCAAAAACGAAAAAAAGCACCAAATTACAAAAAAAATTTCTAAGACTAAAATAAATTGCATAAAACGGAAAAATTGCTTAAATGAAAAAAAAAAATCGCCAAACTGAAAAAAATCGCCAAAAACAAAAAAAAAATCGCCAAAACGAAAAAAAGCACCAAATTACAAAAAAAAAATTTCTAAGACTAAAATAAATCGCATAAAACGAAAAAATTGCTGAAATGAAAAAAAATCGCCAAAATGAAAAAAAATCGCCAAAATGAAAAAAATCGCCAAAACGAAAAAAACCTAAAAAACAGAAACAAAACGCCAATATGAAAAAAATCGCCAAAACTAAAAAAAAAACCCAAAAGCAGGAAAAAATCGCCAAAATGAAAAAAAATCGCCAAAATGAAAAAAATCTCCAAAATGAAAAAAAGCCCAAAAACAGAAAAAATCGCCAAAATGAAAAAAAACGCATAACAGGAAAAAATCGCCAAAATGAAAAAAATCGCCAAAACGAAAAAAAAACAAAAAATAAACAGAAAAAAATCGCCAAAATGAAAAAAAAACAAAAAAAAAAAGAAAAAAATCGTCTAAATAAAAAAACCCAAAAACAGAAAAAAATCGGCAAAGGGAAAAAAATCGTCAAAATGAGAAAAATCGCCAAAATGAAGAAAAGCCCAACAACAGAAAAAAATCGCCAAAAATAAAAAAAACAGAAAAAAACGTCATAACGATAAAAAAGCGACAAAACTGAAAAAATCGTTTAAACTGAAAAAAACTTCAAAAAAGCAAAAGAGCCTACCTTTCGTGCGCGAGTCAAAGTCGCACATTACTAAATTTTTTAATATTAAAGGAATTAAATGAAACTAAGTTTTTCCTTATTTCGTTTTTGCTTTGTTCACTTCCCATATTTTATGTATTTTTTAAAAAACTAGATTGGTATCAATAATCAGAAAAATCCAAAATTATGACTCCAGGGTTGGAAAACTCACACTTTTGTGTTATGTAAAATTAAATAGGTCTAAATTTTTTTTTCTTTTTCTTTATAAATTGAATATATTTTATGTTTCTGAAAGAAAAGTTTGGCGTATGAAATTTGAAAAATTAAAATTACAGCTCCAAAGATGGAAACTTTTAAAAAATGATAAATTTTTTCACAAAACAAATATGTATGTATGTGTCTGTATACTATATATATATGTACGTACGTTGGTAAAGGGTATATAAGATTCGGCACAGACGAATATAGCACTCTTACTTGTTTTAAGTACCAAAGAAATAACTAGCTTTATTTAATTAGTTTTATATAACAAAAAAAGTGTACTTTTTCCAACCCTGGAATCATCCTTTTAAATTTTTTAGGGTCCTTATACCAATCTTGTTCTTTAAAATATGTTAAGTGAACAAAGAAAAAAATACATAAGGAAAATTCTAGTTTTATTTAGTTACTTTAATATGAAATAAGTTCAGTAAAGTGCGGCTTTGACTCGCGCAATAAGAGTTCCGTACGTTCGGTTTTCAGCATTTTTTTTTTATATGGCGTTTTTTGCTTTTTCGGCTTTTTTCAATTAAAACGATTTTTTTAGATTTGCCGCTTTAATCTTGTTTTTGGCGATTTTTCCGTTTTTTTTCGTTTTTTTTTTAATTTTGGCGATTTTTTCGGTTTTTCGCAATATATTTTAGTTTTAGAAATTTTTTTAATTTTGGCGCTTTTTTCGTTTTGGCGATTTTTTTTGTTTTTGGCGATTTTTTTCGGTTTGACGATTTTATAATTTTGGGTTTTTTTTTGGTTTTCCCGATTTTATCAAAATTTTTTATTGTCAAAATTACATAGTCGAAATTGCATTAACTGATGGAACACCGTTTAGTTTAATATTTTTTTAAATTTTTGTGTTAATTGTTGTAGTCTGTATAAAAATACACTAACCGTACAAATTTCAAGTGTGTATACATACAATTGTGTGCATATTACATTAGAGTTTAACATTTTTCGTTGCTCGTATTGGAACACCCTTTAATTTTTGTCTCTCATGTATTTGTTGTTGTAGCGCACAAATGTCTATACACTGTATCCAAATTTCAGGTCCGTAGCTCTTATCGTTCTCGAGAAAACAGCCTGTGACGGACAGACGGACAGCGTAGCGAAAACAATAGGGTTCCTTTTCACCTTTGGTGTACGGAACCCTAAAAAAGACCCCTGTCTTCCAGTTTTGTCCCAAGTCATGCACTTTTTTTATGGACCCCTAAATATTTGGGTTCTCGGTGTCACTTTTGCTTTTTTGTCACGCTCATATCTTGCAAACTGTTCGGAATTTTTATTTACTCTCTGAGGCGAAGTTGTAGCTCTTATCATAAAGAACAAAAATTGTGAACATTTAAAATCAAAAAAACTTCACGATCAAGATCAAAATCGCAAAAAATTTTAAAAAATTAGGTTGTTTTCTTTTGTTCCCCTGTTCAGGTCCAAAGGTGGCAAACCGTTCAAAATTCAAGGAAACTATCACCAAAAACATTTACCTAAGATCTCAATAAGCAATCTTTTAGAACATATGAACTTCCTAGGAATGATTCTTAATACCGTTAAGGTAGCGCTTAAGTAGCCGCAAAAGTGAACAATTTCCCGAAAATTTTTCACTTTTGCGGCTACCAAAGCGCTACCGAAACGGGGTTAAGTATCATTCCTAGGAAGTACATATGTTCTAAAAAGTTGATTATTGATATCTAAGGTACATTTTGGTAGTTGATTGTTTCCTTGAATTTTGCTACCTATGGACCTAAACAGGGGGAAAAAAGCAAAAAAAAAAAATGGAATTTATTAACATTTTTGCGTTTTGATCTTGAAGATGAAGTTTTTTCGATTTTACACGTTCACAGTTTTTGTTCTTTAGGACAAGAGCTACAACTTTGCCGCAGAAAGTAAAACAAAATTTCGAACGGTTCGCAAGATATGAGCCTGAGAAAATGCAAAAATGGCACCCAGGCCCCAAATCTTTTAGGGCCCATAAAAAAGAGTATATGACTTGTGGCAAAACTGGGAGACTCGTGTCGTTTTTTTTTATTTTTTGGTATTTTATGACGTAGTGGTGCCCGTATATGGTTGTATTTCCATGACTTAAAAAATTACACGCAGTGTAATTTTTATCCAAGAGATGTTTTTTTCTCATTTCCTTAAATGTTTAGTAACGTACATACTTTTATTTTCTCACATTTGAAATTGTTATTTTTTGTGGCTTTTGTATGCATTTTGTCTATCAACCGAAGTCAAATGTCTTTTAACATTTTTCAATTAAAACGATTCTTATCATTTGTATTAATTTATTATAACTTGCTAAGAACTATTTAGCTCGTTTAATGCCTCAAAAATTTTGCACTTTTTATAACCTTTAAACTAGATAAGGGTAAAAACACTAAAGTTGTTGCACCATGTGTCTTGCATAAACGCACATAAGCAGCGTATTCATAAAAAATAATTTTGATTTACAAAAGGTTTACAACGAAAATATTTTTATGCGTATTTGTTTGTTAAACCTTTTGTACAATTGTGCTCTTAATTATGAAAGTGGTCTAAGGGCTAATAAATCAGTCAAAGCTTAAACGCTGGTTTAGTTTAACTAAACTCAAATTTATATGTAGTTTAAACTCAACATGAGTAAATCAGTGAACCATAGCTTATGTGTAGTTTAAAAAATAATATTGTAGCAGCACTAGAATAAATGTCAAAAGACAGCTGTTTTGCAGCAGGCTATCAATTCTTTGTACAATCAAAAGGGCAAAAAAGTTAAAAAAAAGTACGTAAAAAACCATATGGCCTGTATTGGTAGTTTAAACTCCCAATTTTATGCGTTTACAGATGGTTTAAATACTGTATTGATTTATAGATTTGTTAGCTTAAACACATTTTAAACCAAAAATAGAGATTAACTTGAACTGATTTATTAGCCCTAAGTCACATGCATTTTTGCTTCGAAATATTAAATTAATCTTGGAAAAAAAATTCAAAAGATATTAAATGTAAATTTTAAATAAACTTATATTGATCGGGACTAGAACAACTCTTAATTAAAATGTTGCACAATATAAAAATATATTTTGATTTGTTCAAATGTAATATGCTAAATATCTCGACCAAAGGAATATGTAACTTAGACCACTTTCATAATTAAGGGCACAATTGTATTAAGTTAACCTAAATTAATATTTATGGTTGCCGCAGAAAATAATTGAGCAGATAAATTTAAGTAGCAGAGGCAAAAACCAATTATCTTGGCAGAGCGTGTTTTGCAACTTAACAGTGCACTGTTAATCATTTAACAGTACTAGTAATATTAAAGATTATTTTAGAGGCAAAATCTACCCAGCAAAAAATTTTCGAAATTTTGTAATGGGTAGTACTCTTTTAATGGCTTACAAAGTAATGACTGATACTTATTTATGTAATTATTTTATGTGCGTAGTAATGACTGTCCTGTAATGAATAAAATAAGAACTTATTTATATCATTACGTGAAAGTACTTATTGTAGTGCTTTCCAGTTAATAAGGAAATATATCTAGGAGAAAAATTTATTGATCGTGAAAATTATTTTAATTATAAAAACTAGCAAATTAATTAAGAATAAGTTTAAGCAAAAATTAATCTATAAAATTTTGCATATTTGTAAGCAAAAAATAACCCATTAAATTTGGACTACTCTTAGGCAATCAGTAATGTATTAATTTTTGCATGTTTGTAGGCAAAATGTATAGGGTACCGCATACTTTTTGAACTTCTCAAACAAAAATAATGGGTTATTCAGTCAAATTGTAAGCACTTACGACTGAGGAGTACATACACTTTTTTGCATTCTAGTAGGCAAAGTTTTTTGCTGGGTAGGAATGGGCACTATACTCAATAATTAATGAAAAGTATGGTCCGAGATATGTTAAATGAAATTATACCACTTGGATATACATGTGGGTGAAGATAGCTCCGTCACACAGAGGACTATATTTGAGCCAAACAGCTGGCCAAAAAGGTAAAAATTAATTGAAGTAAATCTTAAGAACTAAGTACGCACTTGGATACACAACAAAATTTTGCATCATATTGTTAATTTTGAAGACTTAAAGGTGTGATTTGTAGCTCTGCGATACTGCTAAAGTCAGGAAAGTGAAGAAAATTAATGTTTTCTTTCAGTTTTAACATGTTTATTTAATATTTTTTGTTTCTAAACGAATAAAGGTATTACGCTATTTTTTCCCTGAAAGATTTGACTACAACCTATTTTAAGTATTAAAACAAAAAAAAATTATCTCAAATGTTAATGTTGAAACAATTCGTTTAAAAAGAAAAAACTTATAAAATTTTTTTGCACACAAAAAACAAGAAGAAGGTTTTTAAAAGTAAAGGTAGTTACATTTAGAATTATGTTTTATTCCCTCAACAAAATTAGAAATCTCTAATTTTAGGCGCAAGAAAAAAGGTTTGCGCGAGTTTGCGCCATTTTTTTTTTGTGATTTATTTAAAATTTCACCTTTTTTGTCTATTTTTGAATGGTTAAATATGAGTAAGAAACCTTTTTGTCAGACATGAAATGTTTTGCTTTTGAGGGGATAGATACTCTCTCCTGCCCATAAGAGCTCGTAATGTTTAATTTTTATGATATTAAAGCATAAGTAGTACATTTTTTTAATATTTACATTATTTTTGGAAATAAAATTTTTATTACCGCCCAAAAAAGGAAGTGGGTTCGAAATTGCCATTTCCTGGTCTCCTGGGTCCAAGTTTTGAACTTTCGTCGATGTTAAAAGTTGCATTTGCTAAGCAAAAGCATGAAAAAATTTAACAAAAAAATTTTATTTTTCAGAGATGGGATTAGTTCCTCTCAATGGAACTTTTTTCGCCTTTGTTAGATTTGTCTTGTTTTTAAGGTTTAACATTCTAGGACGAGGGGACCTATTTCTGCTAAGCTTCATTAATCTAGGAGCACTCAATAGCTTTTCACAAGCAATCTAAACTAAAAACAAGTAAGAGTGCTATATTCGGCTGTGCCGAATCTTATATACCCTTTAGAGATCGACCGAAGGTGTTTTTTTTTTGGCCGAAGCCGAAGCCGAATGTTTTAAATTTTAAAAATGATACTTGTGTTATAGGAATTAAGAAAAAAGTTTGCTTTTTTGAGATCACTGAAATAGCTGTAATATTTATTGGATACATAACAAGAAAAATAAAACTATTTTGCAATTTCTAGATTGCTTTTTCATATGATCACTCACAAGAACGTCCAAGTAAAAGAAAATAGAAAGCAACAGTGTTGTATTTCAAAGCAACCCTTTCAAAACGTTAAACACAATAGAAACTGTCGGCGAGCAACGACCAAAAATAATGTTATCTTTCAAGCTTGGAATGAAAAATATTCGGCTTCGGCTAATCGGCCGATTTTTGCCGTAGGCCGAATGTTGGCCGATTACCAATTTTTGGCCGAAGGCCGAAGCCGATTAATCCGTCGAACTCTAATACCCTTTACCAACGTACGTACATATATATAGTATACAGACACATAAATACATATGTGTTTTATGAAAAAAATTATAACTTTTTGCTCTAGTTCAATTTTTAGTAAGTGACCTCTCAGTATTTTTCGATTAAAGAATTTGATTCTACACTCTGTGGTTAAGAATTATTTTACATTCACTCTTATTCCAGTCAACATCGATGTCAAGTCAATACAATACCAAAAAATTGGGCCTTGTTTAGTCGCTCTCGAGATGTTCAAAAACCGTGCTGCTATTTAATAACTCTAAAATATTCTTAGTATTGCACCTCCATACCAAGTAAGTTAACTTGTTTTATATTTTCCCGTATTTAATAGTCATTGATGTTGCAAAACTGCTTAGTGTCTTAATTTAAAGTTCCCATTGCAAATGATATACATCGTAGTATTCTGTAAACGGTTTATTCCTACAGAATTTTTTGGAACCTTGTTCATGACTGTTCTTTATCGATAAATTTTATTTTTATCTCCATTTAAAAAAAAATTAATAAGAACTCGTTACAGCTGTCAAGGAAATACCATCGATTTGAAAAATAACTGTGAAGAGAGCACAATAAGCAACAAACCTTCAATTAGATATCCATTAAAAATTTAACCTTTTTAAAAAATCTTGAGTAAACATGAAATATGTTTAACTGGAAAAAAATTATTTTTGGTTATTTTTTACCCAAACTTTTTTCAATTTCCAAACCTGGAATCATATTTTTGATTTTTCTGTTTCTTAATACTAATTTATTTCTTTCTAAAATATAAAATATATATATATTAATTACCAAAGAAATAATAAGTTTTATATACCAGAAAAAATTTAAGTTTTCCATCTCTGGAGCTATGTTTTTTATTTTTCTAATTTCTATGCCAAACTATTTCATTCTAAGTCATAAAGTATATAAAATTTGTAAGCAAAAAGAAAAAACTAACTTGGCCTAGTTACTTTTGTAAAAAAAACTATAAATTTTCCAACCCTGGAATCAACCTTTTAAATTTTTCTGATTTAAGAAATTAATAAAGTGTATTAAATAAACAAAGAAATAAAAAAAAATTATTTTATTTAGCTACTTTAATATAAAACAAAATTCATAGTTTCCATCTCTGGAGCTGTAATTTTCATTTTTCTAATTTTAAACGCCAAACTTTTCTTGCAGTAGCATAAAACATATTCAATTTATAAAGAAAAAGAAATTAAAATTTTTAGACCTTTTTTATTTTACATAACAAAAAAGTGTAAGTTTTCCAACCCTGAAGTCATAATTTAGGATTTTTATAATTCTTATACCAATCTAGTTCTTTAAAAAATACATAAAATATGTTAAGTGAACAAAGCAAAAAGGAAAGAAAAAAAAACTTGGCCTTATTTAGTTACTCTTTTATCAAAAAAAGTTCACAATTTCCATCTCTGGAGCCTTGGTTTTAGTTTTTACAATTCTATAAGCCAATTCTTTCTTTCAGAAGCATAAATATATTCAATTTATAAAGGAAAAAATAATTATTTAGACCTATTTAATTTTACATAACACAAAAAGTGTAAGTTTTCCAACCCTGGAGTTATAATTTTGTATTATTGTGATTTCATTTAATTCCTTTAATATTAAAAAAGGTTCAATATTTTCATCACTGGAGCTATTTTTATACGCCTAACTTTTTTAGAACCATAAAATATATCTAATTTATAAAGAAAAAGAAAAAAATTATTTACACATAGTTACTTTTACATAACACAAAAAGTGTAAGTTTCTCAACCCTGGAAGTTACATAAAAATACCAATATATAGCACAAACAACAACCAAATATAATGGAACATATTAGAATATATTCGGGAGAACTAAAAGACGACAAGGTACATTTTACAACCTAGCAACATTAAATTTGAACATTTTAGGGATGTTTAAATTTAAGTGGTACACATCAGTGATGCAAAATGTGGCACAATTGGGCCATTTGTGGCACTTTTGGATGTTTGATGGCCCTGTGGTACTCTCTGGGCTATTTTGGCCCTTTCAGCTCAAAATTCAACTAATCCCTTTAATCCTTTGAGTACACTTTCTAATTGAGTTTTCTCAATTGTAAAAACTACTTGTATTTTTCGAGATTTTTATTTAAACTTGCTTCCGAAATCTGCACCAGATCATGTTTTCAGTGGGGAAGTCAATAGTATTGTACCACTTGCTATTAAACTTTTTCAAAAGGAAACATAATTTAAAAAGCTCAAAAATTTAAGTAGAAGTAAATTTTGCAAAAGGATTTCTACCATTAAAGTTCGCTTAGGTAATCCTTTGAATACAAATTTATACAGAATTATTCAAGGAACTCTTTCTATTCCCTATTCCTCAGCATGTGTGGAAAGAATCTTTTCTTTCGACTGAAAATTTAATTTGAAATCAACAATAAAATATGAATATTCGCTTTTGTTTTCAATATACATTTTTAGCCGAGAGTTTTCTTTCGTTATCGTGAAACAGGCCATAATAGAAGAAATACTGTGTCATATTTAATATAATTAAAAGATTTAATGAGATTTAATTCCAATAATTCTTATAACGAAGATATTTTAAAACTTAACACAAAAAAATGCTTTTAAACAGACTAAGAATTTAGAGATTATGAATAATAAAGTTAGAATTACATACAGAATGTTTTTTAACTAAAATAAATTTTTTTAAGCAACATACATATATATCGTGCCATAACCGACAAAAAAAGCTAAAGCTACATAATTTTTGAACTTAATTTTTTGACCATAATCGATAATTTGCGGTGGTAAATAATCGATTTTCGTAAAAAAAACGAAGTCCAAAAAATGTGTCGGTTAAGCTTTTTTGGCAGTTATGGGTCGATATATAATATGAATTTACTTTAATTTAATAAAAAATACTTTAAAAACTTTGAATTTTTATCGCTAATTTCTGTTTTTGCCCTAAACAAAATAAATCACATGTTTGATATTATTAACACATACATACTTTTGTTTTAATTTAAATTAACAGATTATAGTCAAGTACATTAAAGAACTTTTTTGGCACTATCAAAGGTATTATGGCCCTTTTAAATCGTTAATTTGGCCCTAAATCAAAAAACTCAAAATGCACCACTGGTACACATGTGTACCATCTGGTAGTCCTGACATTTTTCGTATCTTTTGAATCTGTACGCAAAATGTACAGACATTTTTTTTTTTTGATAACATCCCAATTGAATTTAAATGAATTTGTTTTGATATCATCCAAAATTAGTTACATATAATTAATTTAAAGTTTGCTTACTGTATTTTTAAAAATTACATACTAGTATTTATGACTTAAATAAATGTAAAAATGAACTTATGCCAGCCATACACTACACAAGTTCAGTGCTCAAGTCTGGCACTGCGTAAAGTAAGCTTGTGACACACACATTTTAAAGTTATGAGTGAAGAAGATAACATGTTCAAATACTGCTCTATTTTTATTAATTGCTGTGACAATAAAAAAAAAAGAAACGAAAACAAAGGAAAAAACGCGCGTATGGTGTAGAAAGTGATATATTAATCGTGAAAAATTAGGACAGAAAAACTGAGAAACTGAGCGTTTGCAACATACACTACACAAGTTCACTGTACAGTTTCCAAGCTTGAGCAAATAGTTATCACAATCGTTTTGATATTTACTAACTTCATTGCGTAAATAGTACAAACACCCCAATACACTACACAAACGCACTGTACAGTGCCAGACTTGTGCAGTGAACTTGTGTAGTGTATGGCTGGCATTACATCATATCATTTTCTTTACAATATTCATTAAATATGAAATAAAAATGTGATGTTGATAAATGTTAAACGTTAAAAATGGATTTTCAAAATGTATCTTTTTGTGAAAAAATTTATCTATTTAGAAATTAAAATGTCACTTTCTCGAAATTTCACTGGCAACACTGGGAATCATGAAAAATTTAACAAGAATAACATGATAGAGTCAACATTTTCATAATTATGAAGTTCATATATGTATATACATATGCATGTACATATGTATGTATGAATTTACCATATAGGAACTCAAACCCATTTGTAAGTAACTTCAAACTGTTTTTGTAATAACCACATCTAGTTGATTAAATGACTTTTTCCTTGACGCCGACTCACTATTTTAACATAGACATGTCAAAGCCGGCAGTCAATTGGCCATCTCTGCATGACTTTTAAATTGACTACTAACTATTTACTTTTCAACCCATTTATAGTTAATTAATATTACAGTAAAAAAAAGATATATGATATTTATATTATATATATTATATACATATACATATATAAATATATGTATATGTTCATATATATCTATGTAAATAAAAAATAAATATTTATTATTACTAATTAAAAATAAAAAAATCGTACGTACAGATATGTATATGTGCATAAATATATTCATACATACGAACCGCTCTTAGAAAATATTATACATATTAGAGTCTGAGCACAATGTAACGATAATTTATTGCGGTGCGGTTTTTCATACGATTTTGAAGTAAAGAGCCGCAGTGCGGAACGGTATAAAATTAAAATCTATTTTATTTTCTCTGCGAACTTTCTTATTCTCTCAATTTTTGACTCTCTTTCTCTTTCTGATCTTGCCATAGTTTTTGAATAATTGGCGGTGTTCACAATATTACTGTGAACAAAAAAATGATTTTGAAGCCTAAAAACTTTTGTCATAAAATATAAAAGTTTAAAAAATATATCAAATATATGTATCTGCCAATGTATAAAATGTTAATTTCTTGTTTTTAGTTACTGCAATTACAAAATATTATATATTTATGTATATATACATATGTATATATGTTCCCGTCGTTCTTATAAGGAGCATAGGTCCCCCATTACAAAATATTAAACAAATAGTAAATTTTTGTAAAAATTTTATAAAAATGTATCCACAAAAAAATTAATAGAAATTTAAACAAGCACTGACAAGAATTGCCGTAGCCGTCTTCCATTGTATTATGTTTATTGCTTTCTCCCGCAACGAGAAATCGCACCGCACCGCAAACATTGTGTTTAGACTCTTAAGCATTGAAATTATTTAGTTTTTTTTTAACACAAACATTTGACATTCGATTTCACGACATTTTTCTTTTGACTTTTTTATTTGCTTTTCATTTACTTATTTTGCTTTTATTTATTTGTTATGTGTGCTTCTATTCAATATGTTTGGTTGATATATGCATGAGATTTAAACCAATTTGTAGTCACTTGCAAAATAATTAATTTATAAGTTAGTGTTTTTTGAAAACCGATTATTTTATTTACTACAGGGTATGTAGTTTTTATAGACATACGCATACGTAAGTATCTTGTTTATGATTTCAAAATGCGTAAGTAACAACTGAACATTGACGTACTTAGTTCTGAAGTTAAACACCCCAGCAAAAAAGTTTGCTTACTAGAATGCAAAAAAGTGTATGTACTCTTCAGTCGTAAGAGCTTACAATTTGACTGAATAACACATTATTTTTGTTTGAGAAGTTCAAAAAGTATGCGGTACCCTATACTTGTTGCCTACAAGTATCCAAAAGTTAATAGATTACTGATTCCCTAAAAGTATTCAAGATTTAATGGGTTATTTTGTGGATTACTTTTTGCCTAAAATTGTTCAAAAATAATTTTTTGCTAATAAAAATAAATAGAATTTTTTAAAAATCATAATTATGCAAAGAATTTATATGAATATGCAAAAATACTTAAATTTTGTAATACATTTTTCTCTATATATACTTCATTATTAACTGGAAAGTACTACAATAAGTACTTTCACGTAATAATATAAATAAGTACCACTCATTACTTTGTAAGCCATTAAAAGAGTGAGTGCCCATTACAAAATCTTGAAAAATTTTTGCTGGGACGTATAATAATGGTAGAATTAGTAGATTCGTATCGTGAGTTTGCGAATCAGCTATTAAAATCTGTAACATACATAAATAAAACACGGTGCTGTTTATTTAATACTCGTATGTATCGTATCAGACAAATCGATCGATGTAAGAAGTCATAGACTACTCGCATACAATTTGTAAGTGCCTAAGAAGAACAACGACCATAATCGTTTAAGCACGGACACATATCGTGCAGCATTGAATGCTTGTGTGAAAACGACATGATCCATGACTGCATTACATAGGACCATAATGTAACTAGTCTGTTTCATCTAGATTGGACTAAGTAGTCCAATATTGTTTGCAGGGATAGTGCCTCAAAGGAACACACATACATACATACATACATACATACATACATACATACATACATACATACATACATACATACATACAAAAAATTTGTTTTTATTTCCATTATACGACTATTTTTTTTACCATTCTCTTTTAATGTTTAAACAGTTGGAGTAAAATTCGTTTAAGTATGACGCAAATAAGCTGTTTTAGTTGAAACTGAAAAAACAACATTTACAAAACTTGATTTATCGTAAATTTTCGTGAAATATGAACAATTTGTATGTATACTAGAGTGGGTTTTATTTTGTCAATTATTTATGAACTATTGCGATTTCAATATTTAAACTTTTAAAGATAAGAAGTTATTAATCAACTTATATTTTTTAAGAGTTTTAAAAATGCAATTTTTGGAGAGAATTACCCGGGAACATGAGGTCAGTAAAGTTTGACCTCTAAGGGCTCAATTACCCGACTGTAATGTAAAGTAACCGCACCAGTAAAAAACAGCTAATCGATATTGTTATGTGAAAAGTAATGAAAACGGTTATAGAGATGTAATGTAACGTAACCTACTTTTCATATAAAAATATCGATCAGCTGTTTCCTACGTTGCAGTTACATTACATTGCAGTCGAGTAACTGAGCCTTAAAGATCTGAAACCAAACTTATAACACATAGTTATCACGTGGAAGTCCATTTTCTGCTCTTTACCATGAATGAAACATCTAAGGTAAGTAGTTTTTCTCATTTTGAATATCTATATTTCGTAAATTAGAACGTACAATGATTCAAGATTTTGCGCTAATGGTAGATATGCCAGAGGCATCATTCGTACAAAATTTCATCAAAATCGGAAGCGAAAATTTTCAAAATGTTACTTTTGTTAGTTGGCTGTAAAACGAAAAGCTTGCCTCTCGGCGGGAGCTAGATTTTGATTTAAGATCCCTAGTTTCATAGAATTTAATTTTCGGTCTAATTCATAAAAAATATTTTAGGTTTATTACAGGTTTATTTGACAAATTTCCCATAGAAATATGTCAAATAAGGGGTTAATAAGCCTGAAATATTTTTTATGAATAAGGCCGTATATGTATATATTAGAGTCTGAACACAATGTAACGATAATTTATTGCGGTGCGGTTTTTCATACGATTTTGAAGTAAAAAACCGCAGTGCGGAACGGTATAAAATTAAAATATATTTTATTTTCTCTGCGAACTTTCTTATTCTCTCAATTTTTGACTCTCTTTCTCTTTCTGATCTTGCCATAGTTTTTGATAAATTGGCGGTGTTTGCAATATTATTGTGAACAAAAAAATGATTTTGAAGCTTAAAAACTTTTGTCATAAAATATAAAAGTTTAAAAAATATATCAAATATATGTATCTGCCAATGTATAAAATGTTAATTTCTTGTTTTTAGTTACTGCCATTACAAAATATTTTATATGTATGTATATATGTTCCCGTCGTTCTTATAAGGAGCATAGGTCCTCCATTACAAAATATTAAACAAATAGTAAATTTTTGTAAAAATTTTATAAAAATGTATCCACAAAAAAATTAATAGAAATTTAAACAAGCACTGACAAGAATTGCCGTAGCCGTCTTCCATTGTATTATGTTTATTGCTTTCTCCCGCAACGAGAAATCGCACCGCACCGCAAACATTGTGTTTAGACTCTTAAGCATTGAAATTATTTAGTTTTTTTTTTAACACAAACATTTGACATTCGATTTCGCGACATTCTTCTTTTGACTTTTTTATTTGCTTTTCATTTACTTATTTTGCTTTTATTTATTTCTTATGTGTGCTTCTATTCAATATGTTTGGTTGATATATGCATGAGATTTAAACCAATTTGTAGTCACTTGCAAAATAATTAATTTATAAGTTAGTATTTTTTGAAAACCGATTATTTTATTTACTACAGAGTATGTAGTTTTTATAGACATACGTATACATAAGTATCTTGTTTATGATTTCAAAATGCGTAAGTAACAACTGAACATTGACGTACTTAATTGTGAAGTTAAACACCCCAGCAAAAAAGTTTGCTTACTAGAATGCAAAAAAGTGTATGTACTCTTCAATCGTAAGAACTTACAATTTGACTGAATAACACATTATTTTTGTTTGAGAAGTTCAAAAAGTATGCGGTACCCTATACTTTTTGCCTACAAGTATCCAAAAGTTAATAGATTACTGATTCCCTAAAAGTATTCAAGATTTAATGGGTTATTTTGTGGATTACTTTTTGCCTAAAATTGTTCAAAAATAATTTTTTGCTAATAAAAATAAATAGAATTTTTTAAAAATCATAATTATGCAAAGAATTTATATGAACTAGTGTTCGCCCAGTGGTTGAAAATCAACCATTATTGCAATAATACAAAACCGCTCAGATTAAATGTCATATTTTTCTTCATTTCGAATAAATATATTACCGTACTTACTCCGGTCTTTAATAGTTGTATCTATTAAAGGTGTCTTTACACGGTAATACAAAGTATTACGACTTTGTAGAATCAAAATATTATGAAATCCTCTCCGTGCTTAAAAAAAGAGAACAGGAGTCTGTTGTTGGTATTTTTCATGTTTACACTGATACTATAAGTAAAATGCAAGCAGATATATTGAACTGATGAGCTAATAATAAAAATTGGAAAATTCCACAAAAAAAAATGTGTACAAATAAAACTGAATATTGGAGAAAACATTTTATTATTTCAATGTAATTTTACTACAAAATATTATTTTTTTTATACGTTTGTTTATTGTTGGTTTGGTTTTGCTGTACCATCAGCTACTTACTTGATGGTTGCAGTTTACAATATTTACAAAAATTACAAAAACAACATGAAAATTTCCTGAGTTGATTTTGGTTGATTCTGCAAAAGTGTTAACACCTTCAATAGGTAAAATTAGTGCTGCCAATGTTTACTTCGGAATACACCTATGGTGTGATGAGAATACTTAAGTTTCTGAAATGGTTTACAAAACAAAACATTTACCGACCGCTTGTAAAATTTTCTATCCGTTTTCTCTCCTACTCGATACATTTTGCGTTTACATGATAAGATTTTGTGCATTCTACAGCGTTTTTTGACATGTCGTAATACATTGCATTACCATGTACAGACAGCTTAATGTGAGCTTTCTAAATAAATAATAGAAACGGTTTTGATGTTCATTTAAGAAACATAAATTTATTGCCTATATTAACAATATTAAAATTTTTGATTAATTAAAGAAAACTTAAAGGTAAAAAATTTCATTTTATTCAAAATATTTAAAGTAGTTGTACGACTGTCATCTTTATCTAAGGAAAATTTCTTTATACACAATATTCTTCGTAAAAACTCTATTGTCATTAAGCATGTTTCCTTGACCATTTTCATTTGAAATATAAAATTTTAGGCCGTCGAATGAACGAACTCTACTCGCAGCTACATATAATTGTCCATGAGCAAATACGGGTCGTCTCAAAAGGACACCTATCTTTTCAAATGTTTGACCCTGCGACTTGTTAATGGTCATAGCAAATGCGGGTATAATTGGAAATTGTGTCCGCTGAAATTTAAATGGAAGAATTGTTCCAGAAAATGTTAAATTTATTCGTGGAATCAAAATTCTTTTATTACGAACTACTCCCGTTAATATTTCGCAATCTATGGTGTTGCGGTGCAAGCATTTTACTCTCATTCGAGTTCCATTTACTATGGCTTGGGCCGTGTTCAAATTACGAATCAGCATAACAATGGAATTTATTTTCAATTTCAATTTATGCGGTGGCATTCCGCTTACGTTCAATGAATTTAAAAATTCAGAAGGATATTCATTTACGTCATTGACATCATTAGAAACTTTATCAAAGCTGTAATAAACCTTCTCCTCCCCTGAAAGACGATTAAGTATATCATTATTTATTGAAGCGCAGTCTTCATTGGTAGGAGCTAAAATTACGGAATTAAGAATTTGATCCGATAGTATATTTTCACGAATATTACCATAGATATCAGTAATTAAATTATCAAAACAACCAATTATTTGTTGTGGCAATTCAATAATGTCATCACCTAACTCTGGATAATTTCTTAGTTCACCATTACCAAGTTTATTTAGAAATTCGACAAATTCTACTTCTTCTGGTCTAGCTCTCATATTTTGTGTTAAGGTAACTTTGTGAAAAGAATTAAATTCGTTCCAACTAATGATGCAATTTTCAATTAAAGTAGATCGAGTCCCGTGTGGAACAACAGGTAAAATTTGCCTTAAATCGCCACTTAGTAGAATAGTTTTACCACCAAATGGTGTATTTTTTTTTGTTGAATCAGTTGTTAGATCCCTTAAAAATGTATCGATTATTTTGAATACATTTATTGGACACATTGATATTTCATCTATGATTATCAAATGTACTGAATTTATATAACGACCGTAAGAGCTATTTGGTGTAATATTAGCAGTGGAAGTATCTAGTATTGGAATAGGCAATTTAAAAGCACTGTGCAATGTTCTACCACCAATTAAAAGTGTTGAGGCAATACCACTAAAGGCAGTTACAATGCAACCAAGATTCAATGCATGCATTCTATGTATAATTGCTTTTTGAATAAATGTTTTACCGCAGCCCGCGTGAGCAGTTAAACAAAAAACATTAGAACCTGTATCGTGAAATTGCACTTCGCGTATAACACTACCAATTATATTTTTTTGATCTATATTTGCTGTTGCATATAGCTGTTGAAAGAATTCTTGCTCTTCTAATGGATCAAACGTATCTTTGGGAGGACTATCTGGTAAATGAGTTGGAATTGGTAGGCCTAATGATGCGCAACTTAAATTATGAACATTTAAAATGCCTTCAATTTCTAAGAGCGTACGATTATATGCAACACTCAAATTAAAATTTCTTGCAAAATCTTCACTTAAATATGCTTTAAACTCATTCCATAGAGCCAATGCATTAGTTGGCAAATTAAGTGCACATATTGTCGCAAATAATTCCCTCATTTGTTTTGGTAACTGAAACTCTTTAGCTTCATCCAAACACTCTTTCCATTCGTTATCATCAGAAACAATACCACGCGCATGACACGCTTCGACAAATGTGTTATATAGAACATTGTTATATGTTTTTAGATCTTCAAAAGACTTCGGACCATGAATATGCAATAATAGAATTCTTAAATGAAAAAGTTCGATGTCCTTGGGTGAAACGACGTACATACGTGATATTATTTTATTGCCACCACGCAGTCTTTTTTTCCATTTTTTATCCTTATGAAGCCAAACATAATGCACAGGAATTTCAGTATAAAGAAATTGATGAGCTTTGGTATCGACTCTATTTAATTCAAAGAATGCTAATAGCTTAGTATTTGTCCTACTATTAATGGCAGTTTGTTCTTGACCTGGTCTAAATATCACAGTTTGGCTATTTGGTAAATGTATGTCTAAGCGGATTATAGCATGAGACTGAAAATGCATTTCATACTCAAATATGCGCCATGCTGCTTCTGTGGATCCTACATAGCGTCCACTTACATAATTTTTCACTTCATCAACTGAAACATTTTCATTTCTTTCATTAGCGTCATTCATTTCAATGCTTGCACTATCATAGCCTTTATACACATATTTATATATGTACTTGACGCTTCTAACAGTTGTGCAAACTTCTACGTTAATATGGCAATCAAATTTTGCGAGGAGATATGGATTGTAAGGTACAACATATCTGTTATCGAGAGTTTTACCCCTAACATCGACTGTTCTGTTATTGTCCCGTCTCCTATAAACTGGGTAACCATTAACAGAATCTCTTGTTCTTTCACAAAAGTTTTTAGGAAAATCCTTTGAACACTTACCATCTCTCATGCAGACAGCACTTGTATTTAATGCCCCACATGGCCCATGCATCATGTGGCGTTGTACATATGCATACAACTTTGGATGCGTTTCATAATTAGGTATTTCACAGCACACAATATTATCGATATCTTCGATGGAAACAATTTTGTCATTTTCTGATAAAGTAATTAAAACGTGTGCATGCGGTAAGCCCCGCTTTTGAAATTCTATTGTGTAAACGACTGCATCAACTTTTCCAAAAATTTCATTGCTTACTATGCTTTTCATTAACTCTTTTAATTTAGCTTTGAATACTCGTACAATCATATCTGGTCTAAAATGTGAAGCATCATTTCTATGAATGCTATTTATTATTTCTGGCCAATTAGGGTTACACGTCATTGTAACAAACAAACTTGGTTTCCCAAAATGCTGAACTATTGACATAGCATCCAAATAATTTTGGTACATATTACGTGGAGAACCAATAAATGAAGATGGTAATACAATGCGACGTCCAATATTAGACACATCATCATTTCGATTTGTATTTAAATAATCGGTAAGATTGTTATATAATTCACATCTTAGATTTGCTTGATTTTGTTTAATGAAGTGCAAGCGTGAACCCTCAATTCGCACATAAATATCAACAATCCACTGCAAAAACAATTTTTGGCTATGGTGAAGGAAGCTGAATTCATCTCTAATAGCGAGTCGATAAGCAGTATATTGCAACATTGTCACTCGATTTCTGCGAACGGTAGCATTAGATGTGCTTGCTATGTTATGATTTATATTTGGATACCATCCTGTATCTCCGTTCGGAAACAAAAGTGGATAAGCCAATGGATCTAAAGAACTATCTAAAACAGATATGTTGCGAACGGTTCCACTTATTTTATTAAAAGCAACAATATTTCTTTCAAAAGGTGGTTCGCCGTCTGTGGTGCTAAAAATAACAGCCACATCTGTCTGAATTGCATCATTGTATCTTCGAATATCTAAATCCTTATTAACTTTTATCACCATACACACTTCTTTATAAGCATTGACGTCTCTAGAGCAATATTCATGCATCGTCCTAAAAGAACGTACAAATGAATTAACGCGATCTAATTCAATGGCAATTTCCCTCATCAAGTGATTATCGCATCGTAAATTTGAGGCTTCGCGTAATCTGAAATTAACTGCGGTTTCGACATCGTAAAAGTACAGTTGCGCATAACACGGAGTTCTTCCGCATGCGGGTGTCATTGCACCGGCTCGGTGGTAAAACACATCATGAATTTTAAAATGATAAACACCCTGCATGCAGTTTTGATCAATTTTAGCTTCAGAGCTGACCATTGCAAATGCTGAATTGTATGCTGGAACATTTTCAAAAAAATTCTTGGATCTGTGCTTTTCAGATGGATTATTTGAACTTAATGCATTAAATAAAGAATTGAAAAAACTATTTTGGCTCAATGGCATTAGAGAAACTTTACCTTTATGGCAACATGAACTGAAAGAATCAACATTATTTTGAGTAATTTCTGATGCGAAATGCTTAGCGTAACAATCATTACAAATAAAATTCATTGTTCCACAATCGAAGCTAATAAAATTTCTCGGAACAATTATCAAACCACATTTGAAATTATCCGTCAAAATGTCTGAGTTGTTGTCTGTATTCTCCAAACCGTGATCGCTATTAGTAGGCATATTATTGTCATCATTAATTACAACATTATTATTGTTTCTTCTTCGCAAATGATAATAATTCCCGTTTTGTACTCTCTCGGGTCTACCTGTTAGTGAACGACATCTAGGCATTTTGGAAGAATTTCAATGTATATGGCTGAAAAAAAAATTTTTGTTTAAATGAATGGTCAATGTAAGTCAATTTAACACAGAGCACGCAGATCAAAACAGAACGAAAATAAAACGTACAGAGGTGGAGAAGAGAATGAAAATATTTAAAGTTTGATGAATTTAAACCACAATTAAAAAACTATATTCAAATATACATATGTATAGACTCCAGGGTAAACCACTCTCTTAAACCACTTTCTTAACTACTAAATACGAATTTAAAATTTCATTTATCGGCATAAATAAGAATAGATTTTAAGCAAACTATTTAAAAAAAGTTGTTCACTGTTTGAACTAAATGTAATTAGATATTTGCTCCTAGTGCTTTCACTTCATATTCATTATTATTGCCCAAAACAAAAATATTCGTTTATTTTTTCATTAAACGCTTTTTCTCTAATATTTTAGACTCCCCATTAAAACATTTGTTACAAATAATGTTTCTATTCCCTATTCTTTGAGAAAGACCCCATATGTATGTAGGAATTTGCTAGACTAATAATATAAACATTCCATTATATTCCAACATTCCAGTATGTTCAGTAATTTAAAGCACAGAAAAAATAATGAACACAATGAACAAAAACAAAACGCACACAAAATAAACCAACAATAAAAAACTTACTTTGTGCTGTAGGTGAATTTAACTTTAATCAAAGTTATTAATAATTAAAAAAATATATTATTTTTAAGCATCTACAGAAAAATAATACAGTACCACTCGTTATTTAAATGTCCAAATTTTATTAGTTTCAGCAATAATCGTTTAAATACATAGAAAGATGGAAATAAGAATAGAACATAGCCACTCAAAATTTCATTTGCAAGCCCATGGGCTTGCGCAGTCGACGTTTTGGTGACACACGTATACTTCGTACAAAGTATGTGTGATGTTGTGTGTTTGGCTATTTCGTCAGCTACTTCGGACAAAGTGTGTGTGATGATGATGACTCGAACTGCAAAAAGAACAACAAACACACATAAAAAGCAGAAAGAACATACACATGCGCACAAAAGCGCTCAGTCACGTTTCACTCTGGAATACATAGTACCGAAATATTCATGTGTGCTCTAAAAAAACAAACATTTATGAGTTTCTTCATAAATGAAAACTCGCAAATTTTTTCGTTGCGTTTATTTTCATAAATGCAGCAACAAAAAAAAATCTGCTAATCAACGCACATGAGTGCTTAAATCTTTTTCTCTTTTTCTACGCATGTTCATGCTGTAATTGGAAACAAAACAAAATTCAACACTCGTGTGTGTGCAATTGTTGTATTTTTTTTTAGCAAATTAAGAGAGAAAGAGAAATCATGGCTTTATGATTGGCTAATATTCTTAACTGTTTTTAACTATCTTAGACACAAAAATGTACAAGAAAAAATACATTCTGCACTGCTCCTATTGACAATCTATCTAACAAAAAAAAATCAAGCGAATACGTTGAGTTTAAGTCAGTTAAAATGGTTCTTAACTTTTTTCACTTGCCTATTTATATATAGATATGCAAAAATACTTAAATTTTGTAATACATTTTTCTCTATATATACTTCATTATTAACTGGAAAGTACTACAATAAGTACTTTCACGTAATAATATAAATAAGTACCACTCATTACTTTGTAAGCCATTAAAAGAGTGAGTGCCCATTACAAAATCTTGAAAAATTTTTGCTGGGACGTATAATAATGGTAGAATTAGTAGATTCGTATCGTGAGTTTGCGAATCAGCTATTAAAATCTGTAACATACATAAATAAAACACGGTGCTGTTTATTTAATACTCGTATGTATCGTATCAGGCAAATCGATCGATGTAAGAAGTCATAGACTACTCGCATACAATTTGTAAGTGCCTAAGAAGAACAACGACCATAATCGTTTAAGCACGGACACATATCGTGCAGCATTGAATGCTTGTGTGAAAACGACATGATCCATGACTGCATTACATAGGACCATAATGTAACTAGTCTGTTTCATCTAGATTGGACTAAGTAGTCCAATATTGTTTGCAGGGAACACACATACATACATACATACATACATACATATATACATACAAAAAATTTGTTTTTATTTCCATTATACGACTATTTTTTTACCATTCTCTTTTAATGTTTAAACAGTTGGAGTAAAATTCGTTTAAGTATGACGCAAATAAGCTGTTTTAGTTGAAAATGAAAAAACAAGGTCAACAAAACTTGATTTATCGTAAATTTTCGTGAAATATGAACAATTTGTATGTATACTAGAGTGGGTTTTATTTTGTCAATTATTTATGAACTATTGCGATTTCAATATTTAAACTTTTAAAGATAAGAAATTATTAATCAGCTTATATTTTTTAAGAATTTTAAAAATGCAATTTTCGAGAGAATTACCCGGATCATGAGGTCAGTAAAGTTTGACTTATAAAGGCTCAGTTACCCGACTGTAATGTAAAGTAACCGCACCATTAGGAAACAGCTGATCGATATTGTTATGTGCATAGCAAGCAACATGGCACAAACCTTAATTATACTTAAATAATAATTGAACATATATAAGAAAAATTCAGTTAAGTGCGATTTAACTCGCGCACGAACGGTTCCGTACGCTTGGGTTTGAGCATATTTTTAATATTGCGTCTTTTACTCTTAGCGCTTGCAGTTTTCGGTTTTTCAGCTTTATCGCTTTTTTCTCGTTTTGGCGATTTTTTTTCAGTTTTTGGTGTTTGTTCTCATTTTGGTGTTTTTTTTTTCATTTTTGGGATATTTTGAATTTTGACGATTTTTCCGGTTTTTTCCCGATTTATTTAGTTTGAGAATTTATTTTTTAATTTGGCATTTTTTTCGTTTTGGTGATTTTTTTTTTGGCTTTGGAGATTTTTTTCCGGTTTGGCGATTTAATAATTTTGGGTTTTTTTAGGTTTACCGTTTTAGTACATTTCAAGAGCTTAGCCTTCAGGTATCCAAGATACAGCAAGTTGTCAAAATTACATAGTCAAAATTACATTAACTGATAAAACACCCTTTAATTTAAATTTTTTTAATGTTAGTATTAATTGTTGTAGTCTGTATAAAAATACACTAACTTTAAAAATTTTAAGTGCGTATACATGCAATTGTATGTATATTAATATGGGATTTCAAAATTTTTCGTTGCTCGTTTTGGAACTCCCTTTAACTTTTAACTCTCATGTATTTCTTTTTGTAGCGGCTAAAGTTCTACACAATCTGTCCAAATTTCAGGTCAGTAGCTGTTACGGTTTAACAAAAAGAGAAAAAATTGATTAACCTAGTTACTTTTATATACAAAAAAATTAATTTGCCATCCCTGGAATCATCCTTTTATATGCTTTCTGATTCCTTATACCAATGTTGTAGTTCTTAAGAAAATATATAAAGTCTGTTAAGTAAACAAAGAAAAAAGGAAATTAAAAAAAATGCTTCATTTAGTTACTTTAATATCCAGAAAAAAAGTTAAAAGTTTCCAGCACTGAAGCTGTGGTTTTTATTTTTATAAATTTCTACACCAAATTTTTCTTTCCAAAACGTAAAATATATGTATATAATTTATAAAGAAAAAGAAAAAAATTAATTAGACCTAGTTACTTTTATATATCGCAAAAAGTGTAAGTTTCCCAACCCTGGAATCATCCTTTTTTTACTTTCCTGATCCCTTACACCAATCTCTTTCTTTTAAGAATATAAAATACGTTCTTAATTTATAGAAAAAAAAAGGAAAAATTATTTTAGTAAGTTACTTTTATATAACAAAAAAAGTTAAAGTTTTCCAACCCTGGAAACGTCTTTTTAATTTTTTAATTTTTTTTTATTTGAAATACCAATCTCTTTCTTACTAAATTACAAAATAAGTTTATTTAATAAAAAAAAACAAATATTAGTTTGGCAAAATAAAGTTTAAGTTTTGCAGCTCTGCAATTGTCTGCTCGATTTTGCTGATTTTCAATACAAATCTATTTTGGACCATTTCTCACACACCAGTCTAAGAACGAAGTCTCTAGCTTTTCTAGAACCTTCGGAAAACCGATACAAAATATAGTTATATACTTTATGGGTCGCTTATTAATATTATGGAAAACACAAACTGAATGACAAATCTATATATACCCTTTTACCATTTTTTTGGTAAAGGGTATAAAAAAATTGAATATATTGGCTTGCGGGCTAACTTTGAGGGTCGGACGCACCCCCTAAAACACAACTTATAGCTATGAAGTTTTTTTGTATTTTTTTTTCACATAAAAGAAATCGAAAAAAAATCCTCCATACAACTAACGACCACTCTATTGTACATACACGCACTTTGGTGAAGGGTATATAAAATTCGTTACAGCTGAATATAGCACTCTTACTTGTTTAAATTTCTGACAATTCAAAATCTCTTTCATTCCTTCGAAGCTATATATTGATGTAGAGTTTTACTCTTAAACTAATAATTAGCTACTATAGGTATGTTCATACATACAATATGTATGTATGTATGTATGTATGTATGTATGCATGTATGTATGTAGCAGTAAAATATGTACGTATCTGTTTTCTAGGCCTAAATATTATTAAGTAAATTCGCTTTTTTTATTGTAGTAGTGTTATTTATTTGTTTATTTATTTGTTTATTTATTTGTTTATTTATTTGTTTATTTATTTGTTTATTTATTTTAATTATTTAATTTTTAGTTTTTAATTTTGCAATTAGTTTAGGTGGTAGGTAGAAACCAACGGTAGACTTATTGTGAATCGATATCTTCAGACAGACAGTTAAAAAAATAGAAGTTTTTGAACATTACTTGGAAATTAATATTGTCAAGAAAAAGTTTAAGGCAAAGCAAGGCAAAGCATATAACGAGTTTATGTACGTTTTCAAAAATTCAATAACACAAATTCAAATTAAAAAATTACAAATGAAAATAAATTACATACATATATATGTATATATAAAAACTGTGTATAATATATAAAAAGTGATAAAGAAATAAAAGTTATAAAATTACACACAAGTTTTTTTTGAACGCTTCCTTCAGAAAATGATTGAAAATGTCCTTTATTAAAAAGAATTTTCAAGAAATTATTTGGGAATATATTTTTTAAATACATATACTACATACATACATACATGTATGTATGTATATGGAATTATTTTTAAAGTGTATTTTTTAGAATTTTTTTCCAATTGGTTTTTTTTTCCAAGATATCGACAAGAATATTTCGATCGACAACTTCTATTGAAAACAACAATAAAATAAGAAAATTTTATTTTTCTTTTCAATATACATAAGTAAGAGATAGAAAGTTTCTGGTCGAAATCGTAGGCCAGGTCGTAAACCGAAACTGCATACATACATATAATGTGATCACTTCAATCGTCAATTATCAGTTAGAAATTCTTTTGGAAGTTTTTAAAAATGTCTTACGAAATGTTTTAAAAAACTATTGGATTTATTTCTACAATTAGTTTAACTTATTTTTTTAATTTGAATAGAAAAACTAAACCAATATGCCACATTTTACGGTTATTTTATTTGCGCTGGTGTCGTTAGCGGTCATAACATGTAAAGCCACTCCATGGGTAAGTATTCCAAACATTAAAAAAAAGACTGTTCATTAGGGTTCCGTACACCAAAAGTGAAAAGGAATGCTATTGTTTTCGCTACGCTGTCCGCCTGTCCATCACAGGGGGTTTTCTTGAGAACCGTAAGAGCTATGGTTCTGAATTTTTTACTTTGGCCGCGTTAAAAGTTAAAGGGTGTTCCCATGTAATATACTACATACAATTTTATATAGACACTTGTGAATTTGCAAAGTTAGTGCATTTTTACACAGACTATAACAATTAACACTAAATTAAAAAAAAAATAATAATTAAAGGGTGTTCTATCAGTTAATGGTATTTTGACTGTGTAATTTTGACAATTTGCTGTATCTTGGAAACCGTAAGAGACAAACTCTTGAAATTTTCAAAAAACGCTAAAACTCAAAAATTCCAAAATTATAAAATCGCCAAACCGAAAAAATCGCCAAAAACCTGAAAAAATCGCCAAAACAAAAAAAAAGCAAAACTAAAAATATCTCTAAAACTAAAATAAATCGCCAAAAACCGACAAAATCAACAAAAATAAAAAAAACGCCAAAATGAAAAAAAACGCCAAAAACCGAAAAAAATTAAAAAAGCGCCAAAATTAAACAAAATCGCTTGGGCTTGAATAAGTTGCTAAAACTGGCACAAAAACTGAAAAATCCCTTAAACGAAAAATTGTTTAGATATTACATATCTAGTGTAAAGTCGCACTTTACTGAATTTATTGTTATGATAATAATGAGTAAAAGTGATTTTTCATAAGTGGGCACAAGAAAAAACCGCAAGGTCTTAATAATAGTGCAATTAAAAACACACGAAACAGTCTTATGTATTTTTATCTGCTGATTACAATGAAATAACATATGAGTTTTTCTCTAGCATCTCTAGTTGTAAGGATATGGTGACATTTATCATTTGCATTATAATTTACACCATTTTTCAAATAATTCGCTCAATATTTTACAAATGGCATTCCAAACATTAAAACATTTCCTAGACTAATAATCTGCATTTATGAGGATATCTTACTGTTATTGCAAGGATTTTCTAAATCGTGTGATTTTACATTAGTCCTTAAAATTTTTTTTATTAAAATTTTCTTAACCTATCGATTAGTTATAATCGATAACGAAAATAGCTTCATTATATTTCTAGCCACTCTAGTTTCAGAGATATTGCGCGTTGTATAAAAATAAATTATTTAATATTTTCTTTTCGCAGGCCATCAAAAAAAATTGTTTTTTCTTATATTACATTTGACAATTTACAAGTCATTAATGCAATTATTACAAACCAAAAAATGATTTATGGACCAGTCCAGAAAATTAATTTTTTTTCTAGTATATCGGTTATTTGAAGTTTGCAGCTTTTACGAAATAAAAGATAACAAGTAAGAGTGCTATATTCGGCTGTGCCGAATCTTATATACCCTTTACCAACGTATGTACATACATATACATATATATAGTATACAGACACATACATACATATTTGTTTCCATCTTGGGAGCTTTAATTTTCATTTTTCAAATTTCATACGCTAAACTTTTCTTTCAGAAGCATAAAATATATTCAATTTATAAAGAAAACGAAAAAAATTTTTAGACCTATTTAATTTTACATAACACAAAAAGTGTGAGTTTTCCAACCCTGGAGTCATAATTTTGGATTTTTCTGATTATTGATACCAATCTAGTTCTTTAAAAAATACATAAAATATGTTAAGTGAACAAAGCAAAAACGAAATAAGGAAAAACTTAGTTTCATTTAATTCCTTTAATATTAAAAAATTCAGTAAAGTGCGACTTTGAATCGCGCACGAAAGGCAGGCTATTTTGCTTTTTCGAAGATTTTTTCAGTTTAAACGATTTTTTCAGTGTTGTCGCTTTTTTCTCGTTTCGGCGATTTTTTTCTGTTTTTGGAGGTTTTTTCCTTTTTGGCGATTTTTTTTTGTGTTTTTGGGCTTTTCTTCATTTTGGAGATTTTTTTTTCAGTTTGGAGATTTTTTTTTCAGTTTGGCGATTTTTTTCAGTTTTTGGGTTTCTTTTATATAAGCGATTTTTTTTTGGTTTTTTTCATTTTGGCGATTTTTTTCTGTTTTTTGGGGTTTTTTTCGTTTTGGCGATTTTTTTTCATTTTGGCGATTTTTTTCATTTTGGCGATTTTTTTTCATTTTGGCGATTTTTTCTGTTTTTTAGGTTTATTTTTCGTTTTGGCATTTTTTTCCATTTTGGCGATTTTTTTTCATTTTGGCGATTTTTTTTTCATTTTGGCGATTTTTTTTCATTTTAGCAATTTTTCCGTTTTATGCGATTTATTTTAGTCTTAGAAATTTTTTTTAATTTGGTGCTTTTTTTCGTTTTGGCGATTTTTTTTTGTTTTTGGCGATTTTTTTCAGTTTGGCGATTTTATAATTTTTTGATTTTTTAGTTTTACCGTTTTTGAAAATTTCAAGAGTTTTGCTCTTATGGTTTCCAAGATACAGCAAGTTGTCAAAATTGCATAGTCAAAAGTGCATTAACAGATGGAACACCCTCTAATTTAAATTTTTGGAAATTTTAGTGTTAATTTTTGTAGTCTGTATAAAAAGTGTATATACATATAATTGTATGTATATTACATGGGATTTTAACATTTTTCGTTGCTCGTTTTGGAACACCCTTTAATTTCCAATTCTCATGTATTTGTTGTTGTAGCGGCCAAAGGTCTACACACTGTGTCCAAATTTCAGGTCTGTAGCTCTTACGGTTCTCGAGAAAATACTAATATAGTTTTAGACATAGTTAATTTTACATAACACAAAAAGTTACAGTTTTCCAATCCTGGAAACGTTTTTTTAATTTTTTTATATTTTTTTAATTTAAAATACCAGTTGTAATCGTACTGATGTGTAAAATAAGTTTATTTATTAAAAAAAAATAAAAATTTGTTTTCGGTAGTTACTTTTATATGGCAAAATGAAGTTTACGTTTTCCAGCTCTGCAATCGTCTGCTCGATTTTGCTGAATTTCAATACCAATCTATTTTGGAAAATTTCTGACACACCAGTCCAAGAACGAAGTCTCTAGCTTTTCTGGGAGCTTCGGAAAACCGATTTCACGTACAGACAGACGGACAGACGGACAGACGGACAGACGGACAGACGGACAGACGGACAGACGGACAGACGGACAGACGGACAGACGGACATCGTTTATTCGTCTTCCCTATGCATAAGGATCCAGAATATATATATTATATGGGTCGCTTATTGATATTATAGAAATTACAAACGGAATGACAAACCTATATATACCCTTTTACCATTTTTGTTGGTAAAGGGTATAAAAAAGCAATTTTAAGGAAAAACTTGAATTCTTAATACAAAATTATAAGAATATTATCGACATAAGCTAATTTTACGTAATAAAATCCCTTATAATCTTTACACTGAAAGGTACGAGTAGCACCATGCGATTTTTCGGACAGTTAGTCCTAATTTACACTAAGCAAGTCTTATTGCTAAACTGATTAGTTTGTAGGAGAGAAAGACGAGGGGAACGTAAAAGTTTATTTTCCCCTCGTCTCTCTTTCCTAAAAAAACTAATCAGCTTAGCAATAAGACTTGCTGAGTGTAAATTAGGACTTATAGCGCAATATTTTTACCCACTTTAACTGTAAAAGATTAAACGATTTTATTTTAATGTGGCAATATAATTTTCTACTTAACAATAATGTGGCGTAGGCTTAGGCGTCTTAAGTTTTATTTGTTTTTTGTTCGTATGCTTTAATTTTGCTTTGCATATTTTTCTGTTCTGAATTAAATGAATTAGTGAATTAAAATTTTGATAAATTGTAAACAAAAAATTTTATGGCAGTGCTACAGCAACCAATTTCGCAGATTTTGTTATGTTGATTTTATTTTATGCCGAGTGGTAACGCTTGTCGTTTCCGATATTTTTCGTTGGGTGGCATTGATTTCCATATAAAAAACAGAATGTGAACCGCGTTGCATACATTTTGAAAATAACCCCACAAAATGACGACACAACACTGAAAAAAATTTTCCTGCGAACTAAAAAAAAACAAAAATCAATTAAAAATTTTATTGAGTCAATTAAGCGTTTAACTAAATTAAATATTTAAACAAAAGTTTATTTGAATCACTTACATTTTTCATTGATTTTTGAATTTTTTTTTTCTGTGAAGAAATGCCAGATGTGTACTCAGCATTTACATATTAAGGGCGTAAAAACTTTGGCAATGTAAAATTTTGACAAATTCGTTTTAGCATAGAAAGAAGTTATTAGGTCTTAGTTAGTTTTCTAAAGCACTAAAACGCGAAAAAAATTATATCCCTTTACGAAAGGATATGAGCTCTGTGAATGGCTGTTCCACTTAATAATAAAAATTAAAAATTTTAAGAACTCTTGCAGTACAGACCAAACGGCTGCACTGATTCCCTTCAAGTATAAGTGACAAGATATTAGATTAAGTCACATTTCAAACGAAAAAGAAACAAATTAAAATCGGCACAGCCACTTGGGAGCTACGGCGCCAAGGACACACAGATTCAACAGAATATATCTGGAGTAGATGTGATATATTCTAAACAGCTAAACCAATTTTCTTCAAACATTGCTTAGAACACTCTCGATCAAGTCACCCTTCAAACAAAAAAAAAACTAAATGAAATGGTCTGTACCTGGAGTCCTACATACACACAGACACACAATACAAACTTAGAACATCCCTTTTTTTGGTCGGGGTTTAAAAATATGTATAATTTTTCTTAAGTTTCATAGAAAAAATTATTTACCAATTAATCACCCTTATTCTATTTGTCGACATCGACGTCACTTTAACACAATACCAAAAAATTGGGGCTTGTTTACTCGCTCTCGATAACAATTTTGTTCTAATGACAATATATTTGCCTTCCATTAATTCTAGAAAATGGCATTAGCCTGCCAACAGGACTCAGTTGTTTTCGAGAACGGCTATACATTCCCCAATTTTTTAGTATTGTGTTAAAGTGACGTCGATGTCGACAAATGGAATAAGGGTGAATGTTTTCAATTAATTAAGTTTAATTGTATTTATTAATTTGAGTGAAAACACTTAATTGATATTATCAAATTGGTTAAAGGTGAAAATTTATTTAATTTTTTCATTGATATTACAAATATTTTAATTAATATTACAAAATCATTCATATCACTTTTTCGTGTGTTTATATAAATATTTTTCCCTTTTCTAGAATGGCAATTACAACTCTAATCCAGCGAAGAATAACGATCATTTGGGGAATTATAAAGGCTATAATAATGGTAAGTTAAATGATTTTAAAAACTTGTATACATATGTATGCAAGTTATACGGAGCTTGAGACAAGGAACTTCAAGTTTTATGAACTATGCAGCTGAAAGCCTTCCGCTCTTCATTAGGGCTTCCTTGCGTCCCACGATAAATCTTAACAATTTTCGGCTCTAGCCAGTGATTTTTGGGCCACATACATACATATGTATGTATATCAGGCACTAGCTAAAGAAAGTCCTTTTGTAGCTTTGCTGCACTTAAAGATTTCTCTCCCCAGAGTTTTAGTTTGTTTATTAAATTTTTTAGCATTTCATTGCTATAATTGTGGAATAACCTTGTATCGATGTTTTCCACAGCCAGTACCTGGATTCTGTAACTTTTTGTGAACCGAAAAAAAATTTCCATTTTTGGACAAAAATAAAATGTTTAATTTTATTTCCAAAAACAGTTTCCTCGAGGCATAAGTTCATCAATGAATGTCTTTTCAATCGATATAAAGGTTAATAAATGATAGGAAAATGGGAAAAATTTAGACTTTTAGGTGCCAAGTTTTCAACCTCAAAAGCGTACTTAAATTAGGTTTACCCACTGTGTCCCCGGCTTATTACAAAAATAAGAAGTTTCGAATACGAGCACAGTGTTTTTAATTTTTGTTTTTGTCTTCCCTTAAAGCTTATTGGAAACCTGCACAGAAGACTTCAAGCAAACTTAATTACAGCGCAAAAGTTGCTGACGTTTCCAAAAAAAATGATTATAATTACTACATTCAAGTTTTGGTACTTGTAGACTATAGCCTTTATTCAGTCTACAACAATACAGAGGAGGTAAGCAAAAGATAAATCACAAACAGGCATGATATGAATGTTAATAAAAAAACTTTTAATATTTTTTTTCACAAATAACTAATTTAAAATAAGACTTAAAAGAAGTCAATTATTTAAGGGCCTGTTCATCTAAATGCGAACGATAGATTCGATCGAAAACTTACATTAGAAACAAAAACATAAAATAGAAATTTGTTTTTGTTTTCAATATAAATTTTCGGTCGAACATATCGTTTGCATTTAGATGAACAGGCCATAAGTATTTGAATGAAAATCTATTTACGGATTCTAACATTTTCGTTAAAGATGAATATATTCCAATTATTTTACAATTTCAAAAATCTTTAATTTATTCTCATGCCGCTTTAACTAATCAAAATAATAAAAATTCTGGATCGTTGCAATTAAAAAATTTGTTCATATATTTTTATTTAATTTAATTTATTTTTTTTTTTTTGGTTTTAGATGCGCCAGTATGTCAAAAGTTTCTGGAAAAGTGTTGATTTGAGATACAAGCCTCTGAAAATAAGCCTTTCACTTGCTGGCATTATCATAGCAGAAGTAAGTTATAATTTCTCTTTTCGGATATCCCTACAAGGATAATGAAAGTCAATTAATTGAACGCTGGTTTTATCGCCAGTGATGATACTCGTAGCTATATATATCAATTATTGCCTGAACAAAGTTTCTATCGCATTATTTAGGTAGAAAGTAGACTTGGGTCGAACTCGTTCACTTAATTCAGTTTTGCCACAAACCAATGATCAAACCCATTTAAATTACATGGGTTTGATCATTGGTTTGTGGCAAAAATCAACTAGTGATCGAGTTCGACCCAAGTCTATTAGAAAGAACGTTGGAATGTTTTCAGTTAAAAGTTGCTTTGTTCTTCGTTCGTCGCTTATAACTGTGTTAGGTTGAAAGAAACTTTAAAAGAAAATTTAAAGGACTTTATAAAATAAAACTTTGCTTTTGTGAAAGTGCACAATCCTTTGTATATCTCTCCAACTAAGGAGTTCCATCGGTTATGGAATATGTGTACATGTACATGTATACCCTGCAAGAACAGTGAAAGTCAAATGACTGGTCATTTGACCGACAGTCATGGATGGAGGATACAAATATCTACAATGGCACATATCGCTCATTTACTTCAATAGTGTCATAACTCAAAAAATTAGTTTTTTGGGTAAATAATGCAGAATAATGCGGCATTTTGTATTTTATCTTGTGTAAAAATGTCATATAAATAACTTGTACCATCACCTCCTGAGAGAAGAATATTTTTTCATGTTTTCATTGAGTTGTATGCAAATTGAAAACTTAAAACGCGTTTTCTGCAAAACTGTTTTATTTGAGTTGTGACACTATTGAAGTAAATGAGCGATTTGTGTATATCTTACCTGCTTACTCTGCCGTATTTTTACTTGTCATTGATGATTAAAGTGGACTTTAAGCTTATTTAATAAAGTGAAACAAAAGGTGGTTAAACATTCTCTATATGCATTTCATTGGTGCTTTGATAAATCATTAGTTGTTGAACTCTACTGAAATGCATACACCCACTGCTTAACCACCAGCAAATAAATTTCACTTAAAATAAATATTAATAAAAACTTTTATCTTCATACAGTGTTTATAAGTTCGAAATAATAACACTTCCTTTGACAGTTATATGGAATAACATAAGCAGTTTTTTTTCCAATTTCAGCATAATGCCTAGTGTTTCAATTATGCTAAAGTTCGTCTTTTGAGGAATACAAATACATGTGATAGTTTTTTTAAGAACAAATTGCACAAAATAAATTTTTAGATTAAACATTTAAAATATTCTGACAAATACTAGCAGAACGGAACAATATGGTGTTTTCGTTTGTTCTTTTGATTGTTTGTTTCTTTTTTTTTACTTCTTTCTTCTCTGCGATTTAACGAATATCATTTTTTATTGGAATACTTTTCTGCAGAAAATTTAAAATTGAATCGAATTAGTTAATCGGATTCAGAGGCATTAGTTAACGACCCATAATGAACTATTGGATCTTTCTGAAACTTTGAAACGTGCAATACTTCAGTAATGAAGTATGGATTTACCTTAGTTAGTTTGTCAAGGTCAAGTTCCTATCTAAAAAATTCATAATTGCAATTGTCAAGGTCCTATATCATTTCTAGGCAACCTGCTTACTTCACAACAAATTTTCTTATATAAAAAGATATATAGAGATATCCGCTATTATCTTCTGTATTATAAGGGTAAAAATATTGCCAATTGTGCAGATTGCATAGAAATAATATGACACCCTAAGGATTACAAATTAATATAATATTGTGATAGATATTGTGCCAAACAAGAATTTGATTAAAAAAAATTTATCTCACTACTTTTGATGGCCAACATTCTGACTACGAACTTGGCCTTTTCGCACATTTATATTTTCGTTAAAATCAAACAACATTTTTTTTTGTTTTCTTTCATAAAACTTTGCAAATTTAAAATTTCTGGTCTGGTATAAATATTTATATTAATGATCACTGCCGCAGTTTAAAAGGCTCTGCCCTTAAATAATACTGTGTGACAAAGTTTGATGAAATCTTAATGCCTGTATTGTCGAGTGTAACAATAATCTGTATTTCAAATTTTCCAAACACATCCAAAATCTTGAGTAAGGGGTAAAAAATGGGGTTTTCGTTCCCGTAGACACTTATCAATCTCTAACTAAGTTAAATAGGAACCAATTTTAAATTTATAAACCTTTTTAGAAAGAAGAAAGTAAGACCTTTCGAACCATGTACATTTTGTTCCAGTTCATTTCAGATATATCTTTGTATTGTTTTCACCAAATTTACTAGTAATTTTTTCGGTTTTTTTACGACATTTTTCTACTTTGGTCTTTGTTCTTAGGCAGTAGTTTTGTACTGGAACCATACTGCTTAGAAATTTATCTATAAAACATAATTGAATAAAAGTAATTCGTAAGTAATCGTTTTAAAAACTTCCCTAGAATTTGACTGAGTTATTAAACATTTTATTAGAAGAATTTTTGTTAAAAAAAAACTACTTGTATGATGTATTTCGAGTACGCTTTCTGTTTATTTAAGCTTCGAGGATGATGAAAGTACAATTTAATAGATGTATGTCAACATAGAGTACAAAAATGGTACAATAGTGGTCGCCAAACGTTTATAGTTCAGAACCACATTTTTCGCATATACCAACCATATATTCTGCTAAATTGCACCAAATTAAAATTTATTTCGGTGTGGAAATCGTTGTTTGATATAGTGCAATGGAAAATAGCTGGTATTTTATTTTGCATTGTATCTTAATATCTAGTTGGTACCCTTTACGATTTGTACAGCTTGAGGGCCGGAAGTTGCAAATCACTGTTATACTAAATTTAAGTTAGAGTCGTATCAAAAATTTGCAAAGAGAGCTTAATTTATGTAAAAATCCTATAATTAATAATAATTTTGCCAATTATTAAGGTTTAACAATCGTTGCTTTAAAATTTTTCCTATTCGTAACTCACCTAGACCTACTTTTTGCATCTCCATTTGTCAGGAAACTTTCATTACAAGCTGTCCAACTTCGCATATGACGACGAAGTCTCCTTAAGTTTTTTATTTTTTTCATTTTACAATATACGGAAACAAAGTAATTGTGAGTAGAGATGGGCAAAAAATATCGATATATTGAAATATCGATGTTTAAAAAAAATGTACATTGATACTGTTCAAATATATCGATATATTTTTTTTCATTTGCCCATATCTAGTCATGAGGGTGTTAAGATAAATGCATGTGTAAATATAGACACCACGTGCGTAGGCCGGAACATAGCCTGGAACACTACCGTGCGCCTAAACACTAATTTACCCACCATTGCAGCAAAACTAATGCAATAATGTTGTTAAAACGACTGTAATTTAATGTACGTTTTCATACGACAAACGTTTAAGTCGTTTGAAAACGTTTGCTACTGTTTTACGTATGTTAAAAGTTTCGTTTTCAAATGTTTCACAAAATTCAAAATAAACCAAAAATTTCTGATTGAAACGTTCCGTTCTGTCTTTTTCTATCAAAAGTTGAGTACATAAGAAAAATTCAATTTTTTCAATTACCCTACGTCTCCACTAGCCATCGACTTGGACATGACATGAACATAACGCCGTCAGAGCAATTGTGAAGAAATCATCAACTTCTTTGTTGTGGTGAATACGTGCGATGTCTATGTTCAGGCATATCAAAGCATTTTGCGTTGGTGCAATAAAGATGGAATATTTAACCATTTTTCTCTGTCTCGGACTAAAAATCTCATGGCGAACATTGTTGCTCACACATATGTTCGGGCATACATGTCAGAGCATGGACATAAGTTGAACAAGAGCGTTCTCCATTAGCCATTTGTGATGTCCAAAATGATGCCCATACCAAGTTCATGGCTAGTGGAGACCGCTAGTTACGACATTGGTTTAGTAAATCATCGTAAATCGTAGATCACCTATATAGCTATATATTTATGTTATATATATGTAAATATTCTTACCTTAATATAGAAAGGCCCCAACTCATGGTTTTTGTGTAGTCGAGATTCTTGCATTTTTCGATAAGTTAGATGTTCTTCTATCGAAATATACAAAAAACCTCGATTTCCAAAAAATATTGAAATAGGGCCTTTCTATATTAAGGTAACGATATGTTTGTATATACTAGTGCTCTCTTAACTGTTTCCTTTTCTTTCAGACACCTTTTAGTACACCTTACTTACAAGAAAATATAGTTTATGGAAATTTCGTTGATGGCGATAATGCTTTAACTGGTATGGGTAAATATTTGTATTCTCAGAAGAATCTTCCTCTATATGATATAGCTGTACAAATGACAAAGTAAGTTTTCACAATTATCGAATTAATCAAATATAATATTTCTTAAGTGCGAGTATTACTGCCTTATTCATAAGACCTATTTCTGTTTTATAAGAGTTTTATAAAACAAATTTTCTATAGAAATTTGCTTAATAAAACTTTTATAAGACCAAACTATTTTTTATCAATTAGGCCCTTATTCTTTAATATTTCATTACAGAGACTGTATATATGTATATTTTTCTCTTTTATATATGGGCATTTCTCCGAGAAATTCCACTTTTTTGTCGCGTGCGACAGCAAGCAATTAACCTTGTATTTCTGAACAACGTGACTAGATTTTTCTTAAGATTTTGCCCAACGTAGAGCTGCTGACGGCCTACACAAATATAATATATAGAGAAGTACAAAAAAAGTTTAGTTTTCTTTGAAAGTACAAGCATATTTGTTTGGTGTCGCACGCTACAAAAAGTTGACATTAATCTGGAAATGCATATATTCATAATTGGCATACAATAACGTTCAAGGAAATAATGTTCATCAACAATCAAAAATAAAATACACTGACATTTACCGACATATTGAGTCATAACCGCCAAAACAGCTTAAGCTCGAGAATTATGTCGCTCAAGCTTTTTTGGTTGTTATGGCACGAGTCAGAGTTTTGTGCCGAAATATATTTTTCCCTATTGGCTCTCTGCCTAGTTTTCCTTTGGGCCATTCAATCTATTAAAGCCTTTTTTCGATAATTATTTATGCACCCTCTGTTAGCTCAATACGAATATAAGCACACACAAATACATCAACGCAAATTATGACAATTAAGATCTTGAGACAACTTACATGAATACGAAGTACTCAGCAGTGTCACAGATTTCATTCGAAATGGTTTTGATTCCGTACTTATCATTCCGTTTCAATTTAATATCGGTGCTTCAGGATCCGACCGTTTTTAACAATCCGAAGCATAATGTGGCATACGTTAAGACGTTTTCAATTTTATACTGACATATACAGCTCTGTACGGAGTTCTTACAAAATTTGAGATTCTCATATGGACTGTATGTATCATTTCACACTATGCATTTTTAGCCTGCCTGGTTTTGATAATTTTCTTTTAAGCTTTTTTTTTAACTTTTATTACGATAATCGTATCGCTATAATAAATATCACGAAAATTTATCGACATTGCTATTCAGTAACATATTTTAACGATATTCGCTGTCGTTTGAAGTAAAACAAGTAAAATCGCAAGCTCAAATTCATTTAGTTTTTCCTTAATCCATCTTTCGGTAAGCTTTTCGTTTATTTCGAAATTTTTTATGGCAGTAAAAAAAAGTACAATATTATATCGCGACATAACCGCCAAAAAAGCTTAAGCGATCTAATTTTCGAGCTTAATTTTTTTTTTTGACGAAAATCGACAAATACCGATGGCGGGAAATCGATTTTCATCAAAAACCGAATTTAAAAAAATATGTCGCTTAAGCTTTTTTGGCGGTTATGGCTAGATATACTACATACATACATACATGTTTGTATGCATATATTTTTGAGGAAAATATTGCGCAAAATCAATACAAGCCAAAATCGATTATGGGAAAGAGAAAAAAAGTCATCATATCTGGTGTCCCTTGTCATTTTCCCTTTCATTTTCTTTTCTATTTATTTGACATTTCTTTTATATTATTCAACTAACATGAAATTTTTTTTACTTTTAAACTTTTTAATTTAGACTTGACTTCTGCAGGGACCCGAAAGGATATAGAACATGCGGCGGAAGTGTGGTAGGTAAGACATACATAATTATATACGTAAATAATATTGTATAACAGAAATAAAATTAAAGAAAATATAAACACTTGCAAAAAGAAAAGTTTAAGTTTTTGGCACGCAATATTTGGAGGCAGGAGTTTGTAATCCGTATATAGATAGACTCATGCTTAAATAAATACATTTAAAAAGTTTAATAAAATTACCCCCATATTCATAAAATTCGAAATGAATTTAAAATGTATTTTATTTAAAATTGTTCATACAAAATGTTCCTAAAATGGATTTCAAATTCATTTTATTTTTTTACGAATATGGTTTAGAAATAATTGAAGTACAGAAAATATTGTAAAAAATATGCACAAAAAGCCGAAACTAGGAAAAATTTAAATTTTGTATTCCAAATTTGCATTTAAATATCTAAGAGACATACGAGTATGTATTGTAACAAAATATTATCAAGTGCCCGCAAATTTTTTTTTTTCCCAACTTCGAAAATCGCTCTCTTTATAGCAAAATTTGTTTAAAATTTTATGTAGATTTCGTTTTTACTATACGATTATTTAATTTTTTTTATCCATACAAATCGACTCGGCCTACAATGAAAGAATTTTTGGCCTAAATTTTTTGATTTTCGACATTTATCTAATGAAAAATTCATTAAAATTCAACCAACGTCACGCTTCGTTGGATTAATGAAACCAGTTTCGTCAAAATTATTTTATTGAAAACTTCATCAAATTTATTTAACAGTGTAATTAATGCAGTGCCATAACTTCATCGAAACAATAAAATAATTTCATGAAAAGAATGAAATAACTTAAATATAAAGGGGTTTCTTAATAATTAGAAAATATTGTTGTCATAAATCCAATAAAATATTCTTACGAAACCAGAATACCAACGAAGCAATTCCAATGAAATTCTTTCACAATATTCATGAAATTTTCATTGGATTTGTGAAATTTTCATTAAATTTTTTAAAAAATTTTAATGAAATTGTTTCATTGGACTTATGAAGCAAAATTCTTTCGGTGTAGCAACTATATTCTCGTATGTTTGAAAAAAAATATCGATTTTTATTTGTCCGATTTTTTTATGATTTTTCGAGTATGAAATGACGTTTTTTTATAGTTTGTCGGGATTTCAACGTACAGGCAAATCCCGGTATAACGAACGATATAATGTCAGGCCCATTCGTTATATCGAAAAATTCGTTAAATCGCAAAGTTTTTTTCAAGTGTTCTTTTAACTTTTATTTTTTTTTTATCAGACATGATGCAATACAATAAAAAGAATGAGGAGATTTTTTTTTGAAATAAGCTACCAAATACACAAGTATACGCACAATAACACAATTTTCTTTTTAAATGCTGCTGTAGATTTTGATTAATATTTTTTCCGTTCGTTATACAGAGCACATCTTTATCAAAACATTGGCTATATAAAATAGATGTAAATATTAGAAATATGATGCAAGCAAGTTTTTGTTTTTTATTTTGCGATTTTTTCTTTATCATTCCTTATATCCAGTATAAAATTAGGATATTATTCGCTATATAAGGTTGTTAATGTAGCGAGATTCCTTATACCGAGATTCGCCTGTATTTTCAATAATTTTATTTGGCAGCTCTGCATAAGTATTAAAGGGAAAATACATATACAAAGTACAATATTTATAATTATAAATTATGAGGGGTGGTTACTCAAAGCAGTCATATTTTTAACCGACTTCCAAAAAAGGAGGAGGTTAACATAACAACTCGTCTCTATTTTTATACCCTTTACCAAAAAAATGGTAAAAGGGTATATATAGGTTTGTCATTCCGTTTGTAATTTCTATAATATCAATAAGCGACCCATAAAATATATATATTCTGGATCCTTATGCATAGGGAAGACGAATAAGCGATGTCCGTCTGTCCGTCTGTCCGTCTGTCTGTACGTGAAATCGGTTTTCCGAAGCTCCCAGAAAAGCTAGAGACTTCGTTCTTGGACTGGTGTGTCAGAAATTTTCCAAAATAGATTGGTATTAAAATTCAGCAAAATCGAGCAGACGATTCCAGAGCTGCAAAGCTTAAACTTTATTTTGCCATATAAAAGTAACTACCGAAAACAAATTTTTATTTTTTTTAATAAATGAACTTATTTTACACATCAGTACGACTAAAATTGGAATTTTAAATTAAAAAAATTTAAAAAAAATTAAAAAGACGTTTCCAGGGTTGGAAAACTGTAACTTTTTGTGTTATGTAAAATTAACTATGTCTAAAACAATGTCAGGGTATTTTCTCGGGAACCGTAAGACCTACAGACCTGAAATTTGGTGTGTGTAGACCTTTGGCCTTTGTTGTAGCAACAACAAATATATGAGAATTGGAAATTAAAGGGTGTTCCAAAACGAGCAATGAAAAATGTTAAAATCCCATGTAATATACATATAATTGTATAAATGTATGTATATACACTTGAAATTTTTAAGGTTAGTGTATTTTTATACAGACTACAAAAATGAACACTAAAATTTCAAAAAATTTAAATTAAAGGGTGTTCCATCAGTTAATGCAATTTTGACTATGCAATTTTGACAACTTGCTGTATCTTGGAAACCGTAAGAGCAAAACTCTTGAAATTTTCAAAATCGGTAAAACTAAAAAATCAACAAATTATAAAATCGCCAAACCGAAAAAAATCGCCAAAAGCAAAAAAAATCGCCAAAACGAAAAAAAAGCACCAAATTACAAAAAAAATGTCTAAGACTAAAATAAATCGCGAATAACCGAAAAAATTGCTAAAATTAAAAAAAATCGCCAAAATGAAAGAAAATCACCAAAATGAAAAAAAACCCAAAATGAAAAAAAATCGCCAAAATTAAAAAAAAATCGCCAAAATGAAAAAAACTCCAAAACAGGCAAAAATCGTCCAAATGAAAAAAAATCGCCAAAATGAAAAAAATCTCCAAAATGAAAAAAAAGCCCCAAAAACAGAAAAAAAATCGCCAAAATGGAAAAAAATCGCCAAAATGAAAAAAAATCGCCAAAACAAAAAAAACCCAAAAAAAAAAGAAAAAAAAAACGCCAAAATAAAAAAAAGCCCAAAAAACAGGAAAAATCGCAAAAATGAAAAAAAAATCGCCAAAATGAAAAAAAATCGCCAAAACGAAAAAAAAACCCCAAAAAAACAGAAAAAAATCTCCAAAATGAAAAAAGGCCCAAAACAGAAAAAAATCGCCAAAATAAAAAAAATCGCCAAAACGAAAAAAACCCAAAAAACAGAAAAAAATCGCCAAAATGAAAAAAGTCGTTAAAATGAAAAAAAGCCCAGACACAGGAAAAAATCGCCAAAATGAAAAAAATCGCCAGAATGAAAAAAACCCCCAAAATAGGAAAAAATCGCCAAAATGGAACAAGAATCGCCAAAATGAAAAAAATGTCTAAAATGAAAATAAGCCCTAAAAACAGAAAAAAATCGCCAAATTAAAAAAACCGAGAAAAACAGAAAATATCGCCAAAATGAGAAAAAAGCGACAAAACTGAAAAAATCGTTTAAACTGAAAAAAAGCAAAAAAGCCACATTAAAAAGTGCTCAGAACCGAATGTACGGAACCCTTCGTGCGCGAGTCAAAGTCGCACTTTACTGAATTTTATAATATTAAAGGAATTAAATGAAACTAAGTTTTTTCTTATTTCGTTTTTGCTTCGTTCACTTAACATAATTTATGTATTTTTTAAAGAACTAGATTGGTATAAGGAATAAGAAAAATCCTAAATTATGATTCCAGGGTTGGAAAACTTACACTTTTTGTGTTGTGTAAAATTAAATAGTTCTAAAAATGTTTTTCTTTTCCTTTATAAATTGAATATATTTTATGCTTCTGAAATAAAAGTTTGGCGTATAAAATATTAAAAATGAAAATTACAGCTCCAAAGATGGAAACTTTGATTTTTTTTTAATATTAAAGTATAAAACTAATTATTTTTATTTCTTTGTTCACTTAATACACTTTATTAATTTTTTAAATCAGAAAAATTTAAATGGTTGATTCCAGGGTTGCTAAATTTATTGTTTTTTACAAAAGTAACTAGGTCAAGTTAGTTTTTTGTTTTTGTTTACAAGTTTTATATACTTTATGACTTAGAATGAAATAGTTTGGCGTAGAAATTAGTAAAATAAAAGACATAGCTCCAGAGCTGGAGAACTTAAATTTTTTCTGGTATATAAAACTAATTATTACTTTGGTAATTACATATATTCTATATTTTATAATGAAACTCAGAAATATGGTTCCAGGGTTGGAGTTTAAAAAAAGTTTCGGTAAAAAAATAACCAAAAATATTTTTTTTTCAGTTAAATAGATTTCATGTCTTAGGAAAATCATTACTCGAGATTTTTTATACATGGTTTGTGCTTATTGTGCTCTCAGCATAATAACTATTAATTTTTAGTAAATGGAGATAAAACTAAAGTTTATTGCTAAAGATAAATTAAAGGACATGTTCCGTTTTCGTTTCATTTTCCTGATACCTTTCCTTTCTGCTTCAAACAAATCCTGTAGGAATAAAACGTTTACATAATACCACGATGTATACCATTTGCAATAGGAACTTTAAATCAAGACACTAAGCAGTTTTGCAACATCAATGGTTATTAAATACGGGAAAATATAAAACAAGTTAGTTTACTTGGTATGGAGGTGCAGTACTAAGAATATTTTAGAGTTATTAAATAGCAGCACGGTTTTTGAACATCTCGAGAGCGAGTAAACAAGCCCAAATATTTTGGTAATGTATTGACGTGACGTCGATGTTGACTGAAATAAGAGTGAATGTAAAATATATCTTAACCACAGAGTGTAGAGTAAAATATTCAACTATTGCTAATATCAAAAATAAAATAATTGAATCAAATTCTTTAATCGAAAAATACTGAAAGGTCAATTACTATTAATTGCCTTAGAGAAAAAAATTATAAATTCTTTCACAAAACAAATATGTATGTATGTGTCTGTATACTATATATTAGGGATGTAACGAAAACCAGTTTAGCGAATGCGAAAGCGAATAATACATTTTAATTTTTGCGAAAGCGAATGCAAATATTACAATTCGTTAAAATATCACATGCAAATAAATTTATATATGAGCAAGTATATATAATAATTAAAAATAAGTTTACACAATGTTAGGCAATCCACCCATTCGTACTTTAGCCCTAAATCCTGGTATTCTGTTCAACATTTCATGTGAAATTCTATCGAATACATATGAAGAAAACTTGGAATGAATTTTTCCTGAAAAAATCTTGTTCATCTTGGGAAAAACATATAAAATATATCTTCAACATTTTAAGTTTTCATGAGAAATAATATGAGTGGCACTTGTTTCGCGTGTAATTTACAACAAACAAGGACTAGTTAATATTGTTTGGATTTGAAATTTGTTGTACGAAATAATGAATGGCGTTCAAAAGTTTGAACAGACTAGTCTTAAACAGAAAATAATTTCGCGCAAATCAAACACTGTCTTTTCTTTTTCAAAACTGAAAAATATTTCCAAACATCGATGGATTTGGGTTTCATTTTGATACTTATGGTAGCTTATTGATAGAAAAGTTTTCCGCTAAAATATTATTGCTTTACATGTATCTTTTTCATGATGGCTCAAAATAATTTTCGCCTTTAAATTTAAAATCGTCAACTATTTTCGTAAAAGAAATACAACATTTTTTTTTTGTCTTTAGTATTCGCTTGAAATATTCGCATACATTTTAGCGAATGCAAAAGCGAATGCAAATAGCAAAAGTGAGCGAATTATTTGCGAATGCGAAAGCGAATGCAAACATTCGTTACATCCCTACTATATATATATGTATGCACGTTGGTAAAGGGTATATAAGATTCGGCACACCCGAATATAGCACTCTTACTTGTTTTATCAGATTTTTGCATTGAAGTCGGTTTTTTTTGGCAGAAAGAATTATTTTGTGTTATTATTTTAAGGCATGAAGTTTTAAGACTATAGTTTGAAATTACGACTACTTATGCGATTGCTACGAGACTTACGATCTGTCCAACTATGTCACCAGAAATCGTTAGATCGAATACCTTATATTGAAAACAACAACAAATGTTCTAATGTTATTGTTGTTTGTAATACAAGTTGTCGTTCGAACGATTTCTGGTGACATCGTGGGACAGGCCGTTAGTACACACCATGGGCTCTCGTAAGGACACAATCACGATTAAAAAAAAAAATAGACGAAGGCACGCCCATTAAAATTTAATGTTATATTTGACGTACTTCTACTTAAGCGATTCTTATGAAACTTGTCACACAGTCTGAGCTCTACGAATTAATACGAGCTTGCATTTAAAAAAATGGGCGGAAATACGCCCATTGAACTTCAGTATTAGGTTAAATTTACTTGGAATGGCATAATCTTGTGTTTAAAAAGTGGGCGGAGAAATTTTAATTAAAACTTAATTTCGTAATTCACTTGCTTGAAAGATTCTTACGACACTTGATACACACCTTGAGCTTTGGAAGTTACGATATAACATATAATTACATTTAATGGGGCCACTAATGTTTGCAAAAGTGGGCATAGCCACTCTCTTTAAATTTTAAAATTTGCTCTAAAAAATTAGAAATAAAGGCTCATATTTCGAGTCAAAATAAAGTATACTTTAAAAATTTAAAACCAGTCTTATCATACAAAACGCTGGTTTTAAGCCGTTGAAGTGTATACTTTGTTTCGACTATGAATATGCGCCAAAGCTTTTTAAAACAAATTGAACCGAACACAAAAGTAAAAACTTAAAACTTGAAAATAATTTAATTTCATTTAAATAAAACATTTTTTGTATGTGTTACCTAAGTATAGTGCTATTCAAAGTCGGTGACTGTGTATATGCAAACGAACAAATAAGTAAATGTAGAATTGAATTTGCTTATCCGATTGGCACCGACTTCGCATAGCAGTTTAGGTAACACATACAAAAAATCTTAAAAATTAACTGAATCTAAATTATTTTTAGTTCTTTTACTGACAGGAATAGGGGGAAAAACTCAATAAAACCTTAGAGAAAAATAATTAGATAGAAAAGAGTTAGAGGTTTTAGCGGCTATAGAATGGCTATTTTAAATCAATTCTCGTTTTACTCGTACACTATAACTATTAAAGAAACAAGTGAAGTGCAAAGAAAAAACGTCAAAAACGCTTTTTCGAAAGAGAAACGAGATGTAGCTCTACTGTATTAAGAAATCAATCGCACTGCTCTCAAATAGTATTCTGCATTTATTTAATAATAATTTGCTTTTATCTTAAGATGTGCTTATTATCATACTAACATTTTTATTTTCTATTTATCATCTGCGTTCATAAAATTAGGCAACGCGGTTCAAGGTGGAGCTTGTAGGGTGGATCTGGATTTAGAAGAAGTTAATAGTATTGCTATCGTTCACGATTCTGGAGGTTATGATGGCGTCATTTCTGCTGCCCATGAATTTGGCCATTTGTAAGTATATTCTTGTTTGCTCTGCATAAACTAAAGTTTAAACTTATATTTTTAAAGTTTTTTCTTCTAATTCATTGTATATATGTACAATAATTAGAAGGCAACTTCAGTAGCCCAGTGCCCCGTTTCTGTAATAAATGTGATATCATTTTCTATCTATGTACTTGTTAAACAGAGGCTGATTAAAAACAAATATTTTTTTAGATTATTTAACAAGTTACAGAAATGAGGTACTGCTGACTATACGTATTTTTTTTTAATGTCAAACTTTTCCTAACTCCTGGCAAACATGAACGCTATTATTCTCAAATGACTTTTTTATTCACTTCACCAAAAAGGGTAAGGGGTATATATAGGTTGGTCATTCCGTGTGTAATCTCCACAATATTAATCTGGGACACATAAAGTATATACATACATGCTGTTTCCTTATGAATATGCAACACGAATAAGCAATGTTCGTCTGTCCTTCTCTCCGTCTGGTGTAAGTGAAATCCGTTTTCTTCTGTTGTAAGCAGAAGCATGTATGTATGTAATTATAAAAAAAATAGTACAAATTCGGCTGAAATATGCATCATCTAATATTATAAGTATCAAAACCTTACATTCTGGTTTATTATAAGCTTTGTTATGTACTTGTAAAAAAAAATATTAGATTACGAGCTGTATGATAATTTTCAAATACTCGTACATAACAAAGCTTATCGGCCCTGTTCTGTAAACCGAATCCGAGTAAATTTCTCGTTTTCAAAATATTATTAATTATCCTTCAGACGTGCTTAAAATCATATACGATAATTTTCTTTCAGATATGATATTTGGGAATCTATGTATAATAAAAAAAAAAATTAAAATCCAAAAAAATATTTCAATTGTCGGAGTTAGTTTTCTAAAATCGTGCGGTTTCAAATCGATCTGTTTACAGAACAGGGCCGTATAATAAGCTGGTGTCTGATGTTTTGATCCTTAAAATTCGCCTTTTCGTTTATTTAAAAAATGCTCTAATTAATACACTGAAAGCAAGATCAAATAGAATTTGCTCTTGAGTTCCCAACAATTCCAACAAAAAAAAAACTAGCAAAATCCCAAAAATTAAATTTTTTCAGTATTTTTTCGGTATTCTTCCTATTTTTCGCAGATATGATTTTTGGAAATATTTAAAAACATATCTTGTCTTAAGGGGGCATAATAAATTTTTTGGTTACATCTTTATAATTTGACAAAAAAAAAGGCTTTAAATTTGATACGAGTATTTATAACAAAAATTGGTATATTTCGAAACGGTCTGGTTCCTTCAATAACGAAAATTTTTAACATACAATTTCTTTGAAATATTTCTTATAGCATTACCTTTTGAATAAGTGAAAATATGGGTTAAGTATTTTTGAAGAAATTTTGTATAATTTTGAAATAATTAAACCACTTTTTCCTGAAAAAAAAACGGCGAAAATCTACTTTTTTCAAAATTTTAATTTAAATTGCGTATACTCGTAACCTTTGACTTAATTGTGATTTTGATACCAAATTTTTTTTAATATTACAATTTTTTTCCTTATTCATAATGAGTTTCTTTTTCTAAATCGAACAAGATTTGACCGCTTCATTAGTCCTAGTTTACACCATGCAAGTTTTATTGCCAAGCTGATTAGTTTGTTAGGAGAGAGGGACGAGGGGAAAAGAAACGTTTCTGTTTCCCTCGTCTCTACTCCCTAACAAACCAATCAGCTTACCAATAAGACTTGCATAGTGTTAACTAGGACTTAGCAGAACAGTGGACCAAGGTTGGTAAAAAAGCCAAAATTTAAATTTTTTTTCTCTCGAATATTTCCTAAACTGTAAGCTAAAAGCCATAAATGTAACAAATTTTTTTTTTGTTCTTGGATAGAAAAAAAAACCACTTGGAAAAAAATCTTTTTTATCAGATCAAAAATATCAGCTTGGCATGGGTTTTAATTTTTCATTAACCCTAGGTTGCCCAATTTGGGGTTTTGTTCCTCCGCCCAATTTAGAGCTATGTAGTGCGAATTCCAGACTTAAGGTCTGTGATACCCTCCTTAAAAGTTGTATGAAATTTCATAACAATAGGACGGCTAGCTTAGCAACTGCAAATTATTTAAATTTTTTTACGAGACAGCGCACATATATCAATTACTTGCAATAAAGGAGCGATACGAACACGCAGATACATTCGAGTATATAAAATAAGTTGTTTGAACAAAATTATTTTGAGGAGAGTTTCAAAATTAATAAAATACACATACATAATTTATTTAAAAAAGTTCACGTTTTAGAGTCTTCGTACTTTGTTCACATTTTTTAATAGTCAATGTAAAACTTAAACTGTTAATGTTAATGCATTTTATTTTTTTTACAAGTTTACTGTATTTTTAATTTTTTTTTCAGACTTGGTGCTCATCATGATGGACCTGGATTTCGAAATTATGCACTGCAAGATGGATATATAATGGGAAAATATAAGACAGGTACATCAAATATGTTCCATTGGTCATCCTGTTCCAAGCAAAGTATTTTTGCTTTCTTAAAGTAAGTGAAAACTGAGTTTTTTTTTATACACACATATATTTATTTATTGTATCTTCAAATATGAACTAACAATAAGTATTCAAATCTTAAATCTAAATATAATTATTAGGCCCGACCAGTATCGAACATAAACTTAGTGATAGTAATTAATAATACATAAATTTCGTATTAAGCACAATAATTATTTTCAAGAAGTATCCTTTGGGGTGCTGAGTATTAGGGCCCTTGTGTCCCTCTTTTTTAAGCGGATGTATCCAGTAAAGTTCAAGATATTACGAGCAAGCGAATTAGGATGTGACTCGAGTTTTGTTAAATATTTGCCTGAGTATTTTGCAATTTCTTCAGTCACTAGTGGCATATTTAAATCACGATGTATATTTGACTTTTTTATATACCATGGAGCCGATGTTATTAACCGTAAAATTTTGTTTTGCCTTCGTTGGATTCTCTTTACATTTGAAGCTGAGGCAGTGCCCCATTGCTGAATTCCGTAGCACCATATTGGCTTCAAAAGGGACTTGTATATCAAAAGTTTGCAGTCTAGACTGAGTGTTGAATTTCTGCCAATCAACCAATGTATTTGACTTAACTTAAGTTTCATTTGAATTAGTTTAGAGTCAATATGATGTTGTAAGCCTTCGATCAAGGTGTATGCCAAGGTATTTCACTTGAGAATGTTGAGGAATATTTTGATTGTTGATTCGAATGGGGGAACAGGCATCTTTTCTTAGGGTAAACGTTATATGAACACACTTTTCTTCATTTACTTTAATTCTCCATAAGTTCAACCATATTTCAAGCTGGACAATGTGTGCTTGGAGATTGCGGGATGCCTCATCAGGGTTTTTGTGCATACTCATACAGGCTGTATTATCGGCAAATGTAGAAGTGTGGATGTTATTGCTCACAGGCATGTCACAAGTATATATTAAATACAAGACTGGCCCCAGAATACTACCCTGTGGCACACCAGAAGATATAGATTTGGGCACACTCATGAAGTCTCCTTCCACAACAGTAAACTTCCTATCAACAATATAACTTTCCAAAAGTTTTTCTATATTTATTGGCAAATATGTCTTCAATTTTAAAAATATACCTTTGTGCCATATTTTATCAAATGCCTGAGAAACATCAATAAAGAGAGCAGAACAGTACTTCTTTTCCTCAAATGTTCTTCTTACAACTTGGACCAATCTATGAGTTTGTTCAATGGTGCTATGCTGACTTTTAAAACCAAATTGATGGTCCGGGATGCACCCATTATCAGCTAAAATTGTGGACAATTTAGTCATGAGCAGATTTTCGAAAAGTTTTGAGATTGTTGATCGTAAGCTTATATGCCTATATGACTCAGCCTTGGTAAGATCTTTGCCCGGCTTCGGAATCATTTTAATCTTGGCAAGTTTCCAGTTATGTGGAAAATACTGCATTCGAAAGATGGCATTAAAAATAAATACAAGGACTCTTATTGCAATATGAGGCAAGTTCATCAGCATCTTGTTACTAATTCCATCAATACCTGGAGCTTTCTTCGGATTAAGTTCAGTCATTAGTTTTTGTACATCGCGCATCTTAAACTTTATGGGTCGCGGGGGTAGAGCAACTACACTCGGCAAATCAGCAACACCAGTACATGTGTTTGGGGTAAATACGTATTTTAAATGATTAGCAAATATGTTACCTTTTTCAGTATCACTTCTTGCCCAACATCCGGTAGATGTGCGCAGAGGTGGTTTAAACTCAACGGGGGTTTCAGCTTTTTAGCAGCGTGCCACAAAGAGTAATTAGATGCTGGTGTGATATCAAGACCTTCCAGATAATTTTTAAGAGATGCAATTTTTTCAATTGCAAGTAACTCTTGGAGTCGTTTAGTGCACTCTTTAAATCTGATTTTAAGTTGTGGAGATCTGTGCTGTTGCCATTCCCTTCTAGGTCTTCTTTTTTCACACACGACACGTTCAATATCGGTAGAAGAAATTTTATTAAATCCAGTCTGCGGATGGGAGGTAGTAGCATGTCCAGCAGCCTGTGTAATCATTTCGTTAAGGTTGACGATGTTAGCTTCAATATCGTCGTGTGTTCTTAGCGTAATGTTTTCCATGCAATGACTACTAAGATATTTTTTGAATCGCAGCCAATTTATACGACTGATCATCTTCACATACGAGTGAGGTAAATCACTTCTCTGTGGGCTACAGATTGTAACGATCGTGGGAGAGTGATCGGACGAGAGATCTAAAGAAGCTTCAACGTTAATTAATTCCCTAGAAATGTTTTTCATGACGCCAAAATCTATAACATCCGGAATTTTATTTATGTCAGTAGGCCAGTAAGTAGGCTCCCCATTCGAAATGACGTCCAAGCCCATTTTTGAAATTGTGTTGAACAACGCTCGACCTCTGGGTGTAATATGACGCGAACCCCAGAACGTATGTTTAGGATTATAGTCGCCAGCTGCTACGGAACAAGGGCCAAGAGATTTATAGAAATCCTCGTATTGATTCTCAGTAATTGCGAATCTGGGAGGGGAGTAAATTGATGATATCACAAAATTTGTGCAAAAATTTTCAACACAAATATTCGTTGCTTGTAGATGTTCCTCACAAATGTTGTGTATAATATAATGTTTGAGTCTTGACTTTATTAGAATAGCTGATCCACCGCATGCTCTTCCTCTCGGGTCCTTTGGATCATATAAGGTGTAGCCAGATATTTTAAAAAGGCTTCTCGAATTCAAATGTGTCTCTGAGACCAACATTATATCAATATTTCTTTCCCTAAGGAAGTGCTTAAGTTTATTTTTATGTTGGCGAATGCCGTTTGCGTTCAAGAAACATATTTTTAACTTGTTCATGGCTTCTTAACTAATGCCTGAAGCAGTGTATTCTGCATTCTCAGCATTTCTTGCATCATGCTAGTCATATTTGTTGTAAAGTTGTTTATAGTTAGCACCAGATTCTCAATAGTAGCTTCAAGACGACTAAAGTTAAAACTAGAGTTTGCATTCGTTGAATTACTTGGCGGTGGAACATTTTGTGTGTGGAATAGAACTAGTCTTAGCAGCATCGGCATACGATACACGTGAACCAACTGGTTGGCTTGTTTGAGGAAGAGTGGCGGAGTAAGCGTTTGCTGATTGAGGTGGAGCTAGTTTAGGTCTTTGACCCATAGCCTGTTTAACGGAAGAATATACAGGGCATCCTCTGTAGTTAGCGGTGTGATTACCACCACAATTACAGCATTTTTTTTTCTGTTTGATCTTTTGGCTTAGTACAACTAGAAGTACCATGCAATTCCCCGCAGATAACACAAACTGTAGGTAAATTGCAGTAAGTTTTTGTATGACCATATTCTTGGCAATTGTGGCACTGTACGGGACCTGAATGCTTATGTGGCTCTTCAACTGTAATTTTTCGTTATAAAAGGTATTTTAGGCTATAAATTGGATGTGTCTCGTATTTTTTCAACTGTATTTCATTTGGCTCCAGTTCAACACGAAATAGAGGCTGGGGGATCTTCTCTCTATTGATTATATTAGCAACACTTTTTACTTTAAATCCTTGTATGATGAGTGCATCTTTTATTTCTTCGGGATGAACATAAGCATCAATTCCCTTCAATACGATCTGCATACCTTTAGCACTTTTAAGCTGATAAGTATAAAAATTTGTTTTATTTTTTTTCGAAATCAGTAATAATTTTGCGGAAATCTTTTTCTTCATAAATTTGAATTTTCGTTTCATCAATTTTACCACGTTTTATTGGAATAACGTGAAATGCGTTCTCACCAACGGCCGAGACTAATTTTTTAATAAGGGCGTTCGAATTTTTTTTCTCTCAGGTATATTGGTGGTGGCTTGGAAGTTTTTTTGGATGATACAGCGACTTGGCTTGCAATATTGAAAAACGATTTAGACAGTTAACTGCTGCGACGTCGTTATCCCTGGATATCTTTGGAACCGATGAAATTTTTGATGAATTTGGGCTTCGCCCGCGCTTTAAAATTGTGATATATCTGTCCATTCCGACTTGGACCTTGGGTTTTGGGCTACTCTTATCTTCAGTGACAACTTGGTTAAGTGATGACCCCGAGCCCGAAGCGGATAATATCGCTGAGTTAAATGTAGAAGTACTAGGCAATAATGTCAACGATTCACTAGTTGGCATTGGACAAAGCGAAGTTGAAAACTGAGTGACTAGAGTTTTATTGAACATACATATGTATGTACTTGAAATATTTGTTTGGGCAGATCAGCATCCATGGAAACTGCATAAAATGCAATTATTATTTTAAGACGATTTTTAAAATACTAGCAAATTGGATCGACCATTGAAAAATATGAACACATATCGTTACCTAAATATAGAAAGACCCTATTATCAATATTGTTTTCAAATCGAGTTTGTTGTGTTTTTCGATTGATAAAAATCTAATGTGTCGAAAAATGCAAAAATCTCGATTTCAAAAGGTCCTTTCTATATTAAGGTAACGATATGCACTATCACATTTTTGTAACACATATGCTATTTTAAACCTGATAGTGAATCCCTGTCTATTTCTGTAAGACAAATCTTAAACTGTCGTATCATCCCTACTAGAGATGGGTGCGTGCCTGGTCCCTATATGACCCTTAAAATAGCCCCACAAAAAAATTGTAGTCTAAAGGCATTAAATCGCACGATCTAGGCGGCCAATTGACCGGGCCCAAACGTGAAAAAAAACTGTTCATCAAACTCGCCTCTTAATTGGGCCATTGTTTCGCGTGTTGTGTAGCGTGTGGCACCGTCTTGCTGCAACCACTTGTCAGCCAAGTACAGCTTTTCCATTTTGGAAAAAAGAAATTAACAGCGGCCCAATTGCTGCAAATGGCCCCGAATCGATATTTCACGGTCATCAGCAACACTGGCGCATAGAGCAGCGATATTTTCCTCTGTCCGCTTTTTACGTATGCGTAGTGGTGGTTATATGTTCAATAATGTAATTTTGGTGCGAAATTTAGTCACAAGATTCCTGATGGTGGCGTTGGCTGAAGTAGTTAGTACGTTGACTACAAAACCGAACGTTCTGGGTTCAATCCCAGTATCCAACAGTCATTAAATAACAGCACCATGCATTTTTCTGATGTGCATTAGTATCCCTTTGTATCAGTTGTTGTAGGAAAGTTCAAGTGATGAAGGCACAGTCACTGGTCACTGAACTATACCGACTTCAGCAGATACTAATTCCAATGTAACATCAGAGCGCCCTCCTTCGTTGTGTAGCAGAATAATCGGCGAAGTAAATAATCAATAAAATGGCTAAAAACACAGCTTAAAAAAATTAATACGCCTCATTTAACATCAGAGAGGCGCTGCAACACTGCATTATTACAAACGTGCAAAAAGCAGAGTTGTAAAAGAATGAAGCTTTCCTCTATCTCTCTCTTCACCCCCTTCTCTATCACTATCCCTTTCCTAAAGAAGGTAACACCTACTAATAGTAGTAGGCATTGATTGCCTGAGTGTTACTTCTCTTTATAAAAAAAATAAAAATGATTCCTGAATAGCCGACTGAGAAGTTCGCCCAAACTGACCATAAAATGGAAGAAGTGCACCGATGCACTTTCTTAACCGAGCATGAATTTTGATAATAAAATTTAATAATCTGCAAACGTTGTTCTATTCGTGGTTAAATTAAAGACTAAACTGAACATGTTTAATAGTAAAATGATACACAGCTGAGTTGCCAAAAATAAAGTTGCTAAAAGATCAGCCTTTATGTATGCATGTATGTGTGTTACTTTCCGGCACTATATATGTACACCGAACGCGTGGACCTATTTTGATGATTCTTTCATCAACCGAGTGGTACGGCGGATAAAGCAGACACCATTTTGTAAATGCGAAAAAAAAAATTCGACAGGTATTTTAAAATCATCATTAGGTTTCTCTTATGATTTTTCATTTCGAATGACCATATACGATATTTAACGGTTCAAAGTTGGTCGCAGTAGGGTTTTTTGATTTTATTTAATTACTCGTACTACTTGCTTAAATTTTATTCCCATTTCTTTATAGAACGGAGACAGCACAATGTCTTCTCGATGGTCCTCACGAAAACAGCTTTGAAGGAATTCCATTGCCCGGTGAAACGATGTCACTGGATGATCAATGTTTAAGAGATCGTGGCACCAAGTTCTTCGATCATGAACCTCTAACCTCAGTGTGTGAAATGTTACCCTGTTATAACAGTAATGAACCCGACAGCGAAGGTGCGGTCAACAGGCCAGCTGCCGAAGGATCACCCTGTGGTGAGGGTTTGGTATGTTTTAAATAAATATCCCGCCAATTTCTATTTATTAATATGATATTTTAATCACTAGCATTGTTTAAATGGAAAATGTGTATCTCAACGTTCCAATGGTCCATACAATTACGGTCACTAAAACTTGCGGGAAAATAACAAGTTAGTATATTGAGTAATTTTCAATTGTTTTATATTTATATTTCAAATAAAAATTTTTCATTGGAAAGAAGATTGCAAACGAAATTGGCCGCATAGGAATTGTAAAATTTTCTAAAATTAGTTGTGAAATTGTGGGTGCTACAAGGAATTGACTAGAGGGGCGTAAGGGCTACGTTGGAGCTTTCATATTTTTTTTATTGAAGTATTCTATAAAAATAATAATAGACTTACTGCCTTATGCTAGAAACACAACTGGGACGAACGACGAATATTTCGGTGCGAACTTTCGTCATAAAAAATAAAACACATTTGCGCGTGTGACGAACTCTGAGATTGGTTTATTTCCAGCGATGCCAACTTAGCTATTTTGGAGCTGGATTTAGCTCTTTTTGATTGCTTCTAACTCGAAATTTTCCCCTTTAGCACAACTCTTTTCAATTTTAAAAACAGCACGTTTAGCACTTTTCGCATCTTATAGTAAATTTTCTCGGTTTTACCCTATTGTTTCGTCTTTGAGGCATTTACATTTTTGGTAAATATGTTTTGTTGCAAATGCAGATACTTTTTTGAAACTATGTAAGATATATGTATTTAGTGTGTTCGTTTCTGCATAATTACAAAATTTTTGACAAATTATTGAAATGGATTCTTACTGCCAAACATATAGGAAAGCTTGGGAATCAGATTCCTCGTTTAAAAAATGAATTAAACCAACAAAAGATCCATGTTAAGCTTTGTGCAAATGTTGCAAATTAATTATAAGAGCGAAATATGGCTCCATTTAACGATATTGTGCTATCTTAGCCAGATATATCAGAAGTTCCAACACAAACGCAAATTGCACAAGCAAATCTTGCATTATATGCTGCAGTACATACATCATTTTTAACAATGGATCTTATATTTTTTCTTACTATTATTTTTATTAATATTAAAAAATCTTGAAGTACAAATTGAATAATAAATACATTCATAGATTTAAAACGGAAAAATCTCAAATGTTTAAATTTAGCTCTTTTTAGCTCTTTTTGACTACTCGGTTGGCTCGTTTTGCTTCTGAATTGTTGGCATCACTGTTAATTTCTATTTTATACACCGACGAACGACGAAAAAAGAATTTTCTCTCTCTCTCTTTGCATACGCAATAACCAACTTTATCAATTATGAGAGCAGAATTCGGTGAGTAAATTCGTCGTTATTGTGCTTCATACGACGAATTTACTCAGCGAATTCTTATCGACGAATTCGTCAACGTGAACGAAATTCGTCGTTCGTCCCAATTGTGTTTATAGCATTATTCATAAAAAATATTTTTTTATTTGATTATACCAGGTTTATAAACCAATTTTGTATGGAAATTGGTTTATAAATTTTTTATGCATAAGGAAGTTTTTACTTTTTTTGCAAATAATTTATTGTCTTCTCCGATATTGAGATCAAGTTTGTATTATGATGATTTTTAGTTGGTGTTAAAATGGAAGTTAAAATATTGACAGAAAATACTCGTGCAACAAAAATTAAATAAATTTTGCTGTAGAAACACACTGATTCTTATTGATGCTGTTAAAAGTTTCGGCAGTTTGGGTTTGCTACATTTAAGTTTTTCCTAAAGAAAGCTACTACAACTCCTTTTTAAAAATGCTCGTTTGTTTACAAGCAGACAGACTCTTCGATCAATTGTTTTGCTTCAAAGAAGGGGGTGACGCTGGCAGAAGTAGTTAGCACGTTGACTAGAAAACCGAAGGTCCTGGTTTCGATTCCGGTCTTGGAAAGTCATTAAAAATTAACAACACCACGCATTTCTCTGTATCAGAGATGCAGGCATAAGGTACTGGTCAGTAAACTACACCGGTTTCAGCGGATGCTAATCCTAATGTAACATCACAGCGCCCTCCTTCATTGGTTTTGTGTTGCAGTATCATCGGCAAAGTCAAATAACCAATAAAATTGTTTCTAAACACATTTTAAAAATTTAATAAGCCTCATTAAAACGTGCAAAAAAGCAGAGTTGTAAAAAATAATGAAGCTTTTCTCTATCTCTTAAAAAATCGCAGAGTGGAGTTTAAATTAGTTTGAAAGGCTAAAACTTAGGATTTCAGATAGGTCGTTCTGGGTTGACGTACGGCAAATGCAAAACGACTTCTTTCTTTATTAAATCATCATATACATATTTATTTAAATTTGAACTTGTTTTGACTTTTTATATCTTTCGTGTTAATTGTCTTTTTTATATCTTTCGTGTTTAGGTTTTTGCAGCCAAACAGATATTATTAACCTTCACCATCATTACTGAACCAATACGTACATATGTATATCTATTCGAGAGCTGCTCTAACCTGCACACTTTCCAGTTAAATTGACATTAAAAAATTCAACAACAACAAAAAATTATTAATAATAATAACATGTACATATATTTTTTTCATACTTATTTCCAAACTGTTCTTACCCCATAAATATTTCATTTAAATAAAGGAATAAATTCAATAAAATAACAATAAATAAATAATATTTATTACTAGTCTGTACAAAGCATATTCATACAAGATATACTCGCCCCGATTCTATCTGAAAAAAATCATACTTGGGAAATCAAAAAAAAATATAAATACTGAAAATAGATCATCTGGTGAGTTGAGATCAAGTGGTTTGAATTTGCCTTGAGTAAAGCAGTTGACTACTAGTGTGATCCATGCAAAACTGTCTGATTATGTTTAAAAAATTTGGTTATTTGAAAATGTGTATTTTCGTAATTAGATACGCATAGAAATTAGGTCACCCGGTTATAGCTATGCTGCTTAGCTATATAAAACAAACTTAATGTGTTATATAACAATGCAAAATAATATTCTATTATATGATGATGTCAGCTTCACCGCAAATATTTCAAAACGTTTCCATTTATATCCCATTATTTTCTATTCCAGCGGCGAACAATTAAATTAATGTATTGTTTGTGGCCGGTGGCGGCTGTGAGCCGCCTTACAGCAGATCGCTTGTGTTCTCTGGCTTGTGCTCATGTGAAAACACAAATTGAGCGATCCTTCTCATTGTTTTTGTTTCACTCACTTCAAAGAACTAAACAAAACCAAATCAAACAATTTGTTTTGTTTATTTTCATACTCTGGTTTTAAGTACAAAGAAATCAAAACAAAAATAAATTTATAACTGTAGTGTCGATTATTCACTTCCTAGCTCATGTGCAGTGAAATAAATAGCATAGCTATAAAAATGTTGGATTGTCTCTAGTTCATGAGCATCCAGTGATTAGGTCACAAATTTAATTTTTATCCAGAAATTTAAAAAAGGTATTAGACGCACTGAGTTTCAGTTCCTAAAATATCACACAATGGACCACAAGCTCCATTTATCCAAATTTTATGTACATATTCGTAAAACTAAGAAAATGTTATTATGTGTTTAAGCTTTTGTTCGACAAAAATTTTAAGTTTGAACTACTCTTTGCTTATATGTAGTTGTGAAAAAAAAAATAAACAATTCAGATTCGGGAGTAAAATGCACCCCGCGAGTAACGACTCACAAAAACAAGTGCGCGAGAAAAAAAAAACGTCTTAATTAGAGGCTTGGGGAGCATTAATTTCCAAAATGTGCAGTTCCCTTCACTTGTAAGGAATATCCTATTATATGTCACTTGCACGTATTAACTCTCAGTTAGCCGACTGTAATGGAATGTAACTGCAACGTAGGAAACAGCTGAGCGATGCTTTTATATCAAAAGTAGGTTACGTTACATTACATCTCTATAAACACTTTCATTACTTTTCAACAATATTGATCAGCTGTTTCCTATTATTATAATCGCCTAACTGAGCCTTTAGGTGTGTTCCACAAGATTTTGTGCAAGTTCGGACTAATGAGAGTAAAAAGAAAATTACTCTCTGAATGTAAAAAAATTATAAAAATTGCTGGAACTCAAAACAACTATAATTGCACATCTTGATATATTAATGCTGCTTGCAAGTTCGGATTGTTTCGTTATGCTTCTGGAACAGACCTATTGTTGAACACTTTATTGGCCAATGCAAATTTGGAAAAACAGATGTAGCTTCGATATCGGCAGATGTAGTGTCAACAATAAGGAAGCTATCAACTGCCGGAATTTAATTCTGTAAGGGTGCGAACAGAGTGGCCGCTTGTTGCCAAGCCGAGCCGACTGATCTTTATTGCGAGAACTTGTTCATGCGAGAAACAAGTTTGAGTGTGCATAGTGGATGCGAGAATCAGCGCTGATATTTTATCTATTATATGTGTTTTATGTTTTTCAAACAAGTTGAAATCATAACAACATAACATAAACAATATTTTCGGCGCTGAAATACGCTTTGGAACTATTTTTTCGCATTCAATCAGCTTTGCGCTCTGACCAGCTCGGCGCCCACTATGATTTGTACTAATTTGTATAGTACCAGTTTTCTCGCATTGGTTCTCGCAGTAAGCGTCAGTCGGCTCGGCTCGGCAACAAGCGACCACTCTGGTCACACCCTAACACTCATACGCACCACATATGCATACATACTCGTATAAAATAGCGAATGGTTATCAGAGTTGCCGTTTTGGTTACTTTTAATTAAAATTAGTCACTTTTTTCCAATATGTACTTGGGTACTTTGTTTTCGCTTTGGCTTTTTAACACAAAAATATAAATTTGTATCTAAGAAATTGTTCAGATTTTATAAATTGGAAGTAAAAAGTTTTGATATGGACATGAACATTGCTAAATTTTGGAGCAGAGTTTCCCAACATACAAATTAATTGAACGAATAATGTTTTGATGAATTTATTAATTTTGTTTTTAATTCAATGTCCTTGAGATACCGCTCGTCTTCTTCGGGAATAATAAGTTTAGTCAAAACTAAAAGCAGGAATAAGGTTAAGGTTTTAAGAGCAACTCTGTAATGCATATTTATATTTTAACACTTCATTTATCCAGTCATGTGCTTAGATAACGAATATAATTAAACTATGTACATTTTATTTATATTACTTAGAGCTTTTTTCTTCTGCTATTGATTATTATTTAATAGATGATAATAATAACACACATAATGATAAAACTCAAATACAATTTTAATGTAATGGTTTATTTATATTCTATGATTTAATTATAATTATATCTGTGGCAATATGGAATAATGTTAAGTATACTGCCCCAGTTAAAAGTTGCAGTGATTACAATGCTACATATGCAAGGAAAGGATCACATAAGAGTAGAAACTTCTAAAAACTCTTCTTTAATTAAGTCGACTTATTACTTATAAATGTGTGTATTTCCTAATTCTAGTACAAATAAAATAGTATATTAAATAAATAACATTTTTGGTTATTTTTTTCATACTTTTGTTGCAAATTTTTTATGGCTGTGGCAACGCTGAAAACTATTTGTTTCAAGAGAGTGGAGATAAGTTTGTCCAATGGATAAGTATGTCCTAGACTCTAGGATCTAGACTTATAGCATTCTCACACTTACTCACATATTTAACGAATGCAAGCAACATGTTGACAATTTAAAAAACCTGTTCACATTACAACATATTTCCTCTTTTGGTCCTAATATTATTAAATGATATATATTTGGACCAAATATTACGAGACTATTTGATCTACGGTCCTATGCCCCTTGTAGGAGTTAAAAGGAGCAAATATATAATATATATATAATCTATATATATATAGATCTTACTTTATTAAATAATTATAACGTATTAAAATTATCGCTATCCAATTTTTATATATCACGAGCCGTTGAAAATAACTTTTCCAAAAAATTAGTTTCATACCATTAAATGACCATGATATGCCATAGTTAAGGCAAAATTATGCACAGGAGAAATCTTGTGCTATTTATTTTAAATAAAAATGATCAAAAAAAATTTTCCCAAAAACCGCCAGCTTTGAATGTTAGGATGCCAAAAGTGTTTATAGTGAATATAAGGAAGTTATTTTTATAGCTTTGCTATTTATTGCACGGTACAGGAGTTAGGACGTGATTTTCGTAACCAAAATAATCGACACTATTACAGTTATAAATTTATTTTTGTTTTGATTTCTTTGTACTTAAAAGCAGAGTACGAAAATAAACGAAACAAATGGTTTGATTATGTTTTGTTATTCATGGAATTCTCCATTTATTAACACAAGAAAGTATCATTCAAGAACCATAGTGTATGAAGTGCCAACATTTAAATTATGTTTATATAAATGTAGATTGGCACTATTCAAGTGATTTTGGCACTATTTTGAAACAGATTGGGCACGAAATCAAGATTTCCAATTCCCATCACTGGTACTACATACATATGTAATTGCTCCATTCACAACCTATGGTAGGAGTCGTAGTTCGTACAAACGTTGTTGGTAATTTCTATGTAAACATTTGTCTATAGACAATGGCGCATAGTCATAGTCATAAACAAAGTACACTTTAAGAGTTTAAAACCAGTATTACCATACAAAATACTGGTTTAAACTCATAAAGTATACTTTGTTTTGACTATGATTATGCGCCAATGTTTGTATTGAATTTACCAACAACTCATGTGCAGGGTTGCCGTTGAAAATTTCGAAAAAGGGTCATAAAAAGGGTATTTAAGAAGAAAAAAAAGATCAAAAAAGGGCATTTTGAAGTAAAAAAGGGTCAAGTTTTTTGTGAACAAACAAATACCATTTATTTCAATTAAAAATACACGAATTCTACCAATTAATTCAATACATTCGACTTAAATAAAATTAATTAGCATACTTTAATTATAAATTAATTTTAAAAATAAAAAAACGATTCACAGGTACATCCAATATAAGTGATATTATCAAATAATAAGTTACTTTAACAAAAACTTTTGATCATGTTTATCATGTTTTTAAAAATAGTTATTCTATATTTTGTAATTAATTATTCACTTGGAGTCCATTCTTCCAGGTCTGATTCGGGTAAATTGAGAGAGGAAAGCATGGGATCACAAGTTTCTATTTTAAGTTTGTTTGTAAGTTTATTTTAACTCTGTGATAGTTTTGAAAAAAATTATATGTAACGAACTCATTTAAATTTGAATATATATTTTCATCAAATCTATTTTTCAAATTTGCAATCTCGAACCAAAACTTTTCTGCGTTAGTGATTTTACGGAAATCTTCAAATGTTTTGATGCTTATATTACTTGCTAGCAGTTTAATATTATGGACGAAAGTCGCTGACTCAATTTATGTACTGTTTGGAGTTTGCGAAAACCGGGTCAAAATATTAAGTTTTTGATATTAAGTTGATCATAAGTTCATTTTACGCAAACTGTATATGCCAAAATAGGTATGCATAGAATATGAAAGTTGCATAAAAGTCAGTTGTTGTAATAATAATATCGTATGCAATTTTATATGCACGTTCACAAAACTCATGTATGGAAATACAACACACATGCATAAAAGTGTACAGAAAACTTTTGTCGAGCAATATTGGAACTGTAACTCATTTTCATAAAAATGATACAAGGGGATAAATTAAGAAAAGTGTCATAAAAAGTATCATTGGCATGAAAAAGGGTCAAAAGTGATACTTTAGTGTCACAACGGCAACGCTGCTCATGTGCGAACTACGACTACCACAATAGGTTGTGAATTGAACAGAAAATGTTACACAATATTTTTCAGAAATATGAACAGAGGTAATTGATTAAACATCGCAACACTTGGTCGGTTGGTTTCTGCTTTCATGTATGGAACATTTTTGAAAAAATTGAGTTATTGATTGATTATATAAGAATAATGTGTCCTCTTTGCAAATTCGTTATAAGTTTTCCGATATCTTGACTATATCTGGAGATATAGAGGTGCAAATTTGCGTCATTTCCACAATTGTTGAAACTTTTAAAGTCTTTTTTACGGTAATCAACACTTTTTGGGATATGTGACACATTTCCCATGTAAAACTATTAATCTTGTTATTCGTTAACTATTAATCTTGTTATGATGCATATTCTACTCAAAAATCGAAATATAAAGCAAAATTCAGAAACTATAAGGCTGTTTTGAAGTATGTATCACAGAATATTTATTGTTAATATTTATCGTTAGTCTATGAAAAGCACAGACACGCGATTCTGTGTTTTATTTATTATATCCTTTACCAACAAAAATGGTAAAAGGGTATATATAGGTTTGTCATCCCGTTTGTAATTTCTATAATATCAATAAGCGACCCATAAAATATATATATTCTGGATCCTTATGCATAGGGAAGACGAATAAGCGATGTCCGTCTGTCCGTCTGTCTGTACGTGAAATCGGTTTTCCGAAGCTCCCAGAAAAGCTAGAGACTTCGTTCTTGGACTGGTGTGTCAGAAATTTTCCAAAATAGATTGGTATTGAAATTCAGCAAAATCGAGCAGACGATTGCAGAGCTGGAAAACTTAAATTTTATTTTGCCATATAAAAGTAATTACCGAAAACAAATTTTTATTTTTTTTTTAATAAATGAACTTATTTTACACTTCAGTACGACTAAAATTGGAATTTTATATTAAAAAAATATTTTTTTTTTCATATACATATTTATTTATTGTATCTTCAAAAATGAACTAACAATAAGTAATCAAATCTTAAATCTAAATATAATTATTAGGCCCGACCAATATCGGACATAAGCTTAGTGATAGTTATAAATAATACATAAGTAGTGATAATCAAAAAGAAGTATTTTTAAGCAGTCCCATCTGGAGTGTTGGGTATTAGAGCCCTTGTGTCCCTCTTTTTTAAGCGGATGTGTCCAGTAAAGCTCAAAATATTACGGGCAAGCGGATTAGGATGTGAATCGAGTTTAGTTAAATATTTGCCTGCGTATTTTGCAATTTTTTCACTCACTAGTGGCATATTTAAATCACGATGAATATTTGAATTTTTAACGTAACATGGAGCAGATGTTATCAAACGTAAAATTTTGTTTTGCCTTCGTTGGATTCTCTCAACATTTGAAGCTGAAGCAGTGCCCCACAGCTGAATTCCATAGCACCATATTGGCTTCAAAAGCGACTTGTATATCAAAAGTTTGCAGTCTAGGCTGAGTGTTGAATTTTTGTCAATTAACCAATATATTTGAGTCAATTTAAGTTTCATTTGGGTTAACTTAGAGTCAATATGATATTTCCATGTAAGCCTTCGATCAAGGTGTATGCCAAGGTATTTGACTTGAGAATGTTGAGGAATATTTTGATTGTTGATTCGAATGGGTAAACGTTATATGAACACACTTTTGTTCATTGACCTTAATTCTCCATAAGTTCAACCATATTTCAAGCTGGGTAATGTGTGCTTGGAGATTGCGGGATGCCTCATCAGGATTTTTGTGAATACTCAAACAGGCTGTATCATCGGCAAATGTAGAAGTGTGGATGTTATTGCTCACAGGCATATCACAAGTATATATTAGATACAAGACTGGCCCCAGAATACTACCCTGTGGCACACCAGAAGATATAGATTCGGGTACACTCATGAAGTCTCCTTCCACAACGGTAAATGTCCTATCAACAATATAACTTTCCAAAAGCTTTTGTATATTTATTGGTAGGTATGTCTTCAATTTTAAAACTAGGCCTTTGTGCCATACTTTGTCAAATGCCTGAGAAACATCAATAAAAAGGGCAGAACAATACTTCTTTTCTTCAAAAGTCATCCTTATAATTTGAACCAATCTATGCGTTTGCTCAATAGTGCTATGCTGACTTCTAAAGCCAAATTGATGGTCCGGGATGCACCCAGTATCAGCTAAAACTGTGGACAATTTAGTCATGAGCAGCTTTTCGAAAAGCTTTGAAATTGTTGAAAGTAAGCTTATAGGCCTATATGACTCAGCCTTGGTAAGATCTTTGCCTGGCTTTGGAATCATTTTAATCTTGGCAAGTTTCCAGTTATGTGGAAAATACTGCATTCGTAAAATGGCATTAAAAATAAATAGCAAAATTCTTATTGCAATATGAGGCAAGTTCATCAGCATCTTGTTACTAATGCCATCAATACCTGGAGCTTTCTTAGGGTCGAGTTCAGCAACTATTTTTTGTAGTTCACGCATCTTAAACCTTTAGGGACGAGGGGGTAGAGAGACTACACTCGGTAAATCGGCAGCACCCGTACATGAATTGGGAGTGAATACAGATTTTAAATACTCAGAAAATAAGTTACCTTTCTCACTATCGCTTCTTGCCCAGCCTTCAGTCGAAGTACGCAATGGTGATTTGAGATCAACGGGTCTTTTAAGATTTCTAGTAGCGCGCCATAAAGAGTAATTAGATGTTGACGTTACATCAAGACCTTCTAAATACTTTTCCAGTAATGCAGTCTTTTCCGACGATAGCAGCTCTTTGAGTCGTTTAGTACATTCTTTAAGTCTGATTTTATTTAGGGGTGATCGGTGTTGTTGCCATTCTCTTCTAGCTCTCCTTTTTTCACATACAAGACGTTCAATTTCCGTAGAATAAATTCTATTAAAGCCAGTCTGCGGATAGGAAGTAGTGGCATGTTCAGCAGCCTGTTTAATATATTCGTTAAGATTGGCAATATTAAATTCAATATCATCAGGTGATCTTAGCTGAATGTTTTCTACGCAGTGACTACTAATATATTTTTTGAATCCTAGCCAGTTGACCCTGTTAATCGTTTTCGCATATGAGTTAGTTAAATCACTCCTTAGTGGGTTGAAAATTGTAACTATTGTGGGAGAGTGATCGGAGGACAGATCTACAGAGCCCTCTACGTGAATTAAGTCCCTATGGATATTTTTCGTGACGCCAAAATCTATAACATCTGGAATTTTTCTTACGTCAGTAGGCCAGTAAGTAGGCTCCCCACTCGAAATGACATCTAAGCCCATTTTTGAAATTGTATTAAACAACGCTCTACCTCTAGGTGTAACAAGACGCGAGCCCCAGTACGTATGTTTTGCATTGTAGTCACCACCTGCCACGAAACAAGATCCAAGCGATTTGTAGAACTTCTCATACTGATCTTCGGTAACTGAAAATCTGGGAGGTGAGTAAATTGATGATATCACGAAGTTCGCACAAAAATTTTCTACGAAAATATTTGTAGCTTGCATATATTCTGCACTAACGTTCTCAAGGATATAGTGCTTGAGTCTTGACTTAATTAGAATTGCTGATCCACCGCATGCTCTCCCTCTCGGGTCCTTTGAATCATATAGAGTGTAACCATTTATTTTAAAGCAGCTTCTCGAAGTCAAGTGAGTCTCAGAGACCATCATTATATCAATATTTTTTTCCGTGAGGAAGTGCTCAAGTTCATTTTTATGTTGGCGAATGCCGTTTGCGTTCCAGAAACATAGTTTTAACGTGTTCATGGTTTGTTGACTAATGCTTGAAGCAGAGTATTCTGCATTCTCAGCATTTCTTGCATCATGCTAGTCATATTTGTTGTAAAGTTGTTTATAGTTAGCACCAGATTCTCAATAGTAGCTTCAAGACGACGAAAGTTAAAGCTAGAGTTTGCATTCGTTGAATTACTTGGCGGTGGAACATTTTGTGTGGGAATAGAACTAGTCTTAGCAGCATCGGCATACGATACACGTGAAGTAACTAGTTGGCTAGTTTGAGGAAGAGTGGCGGAGTAAGCATTTGCTGATTGAACTGGAGCTAATTTAGGTTTTTGACCCATAGCCTGTTTAACGAAAGAATATACAGGGTATCCTCTGTAGTTAGCAGTGTGATTACGTCCACAATTACTGCATTTCTTTTCAGCTTGTACTTTTGGCTTGGTACAGTTAGCAGTACCATGCAATTCACCGCAGATAACACAAACCGTAGGTAATTTGCAGTAGGTTTTTGTGTGGCCATATTCTTGGCAATTATGGCACTGTACGGGACCTGGGGGGTTACTCTCTATTACGATGCGAAAGAAAAATGGTACGAAATCGAACGATTGGTACTCTCTAATGCGTTTGCGCATTTACCTTTCGCATCTTTTATTTTCCGTTTCGCAAGTCTGGTATCCACCGTACTCTACAATGCGAAAGCGCCTGTCAAAATCGCTCGATAAGCGCAAATATCTTGCGTTAGCTAAATACCAAACGCAAAGTGAGAAAAACATGTAAGTACGTTGAAAAAAACATTTATATATTGACTGTCTTATTCATAAAAAAGAATTTTGTTTTATAAGAGGTTTATTAAACAAATTTTCTATGGAAATTTGATTTATTAAACAAATTTTCTATGGAAATTTGATTTATTAAACAAATTTTTCTATGGAAATTTGATTAATAAACCTTTTATAAAACCAAAATATTTATATTTAAATCGTAGTTTTTAGGGAAAAAGCCAAAAAATTACAAACAAAACAACGGTAGTTTAAAATTTAAGTGGATTGCATGTGAGCAAATGGCAAATAGGACGCAAATAATTTGTGGACAAAATTGACAGACGACCTAAATTCTAATGGACCTCCTGTAAGGGATAGAGCTGGTTGTTTATAATGAAATGTGACACTAATAGTACTTATAATATTACACATGTATGTTTGTATGTATGTATTCATATTTGATTTAAAAAATCACACCAAGTGAAAATGCGTAAAAATAAATTAAGCATTTCCAGCACAGGTGATGGTCCCTCTCAGTTTTGTATTTGCTCAATCGCTACGTAGAGCTCTTTTAAGGGACGGACATTGACTGCTGCTATATTCCTAAGGTATGGTCCTGACCAATTTGATGTTGGTATCCAGCTTGGCCAAGTAATTTTAAGGTAGCGGCTAGTTTTATAAACTTTTAGCTGGTGTTGAACAGCGTTTAGAACATACAGAAACGCAAAATTTGTACAAAGTTAAAATAGAGCAATATGTATTTAATAACATATTCCGCTAGATCTTTTCTTACCTGCGGTAATTTAAGGAAATTATGCCGGAACTATCTCTTAAGCTTAAATTAGAAGTGACATACCCATAATTATATCTGTGCTAAAGAATCCATCACTTTATTTTCAATTAAAAGCTGTTACACATCACTTTTTCTTAAATTTTGATTTTAACTGTCGTTTTTTTATACATATTTTGACATTTCAGTACTGCCAACCTTTGCCATATTTTCTTTTGCAATGTCCGAGTTGCCACTTTTTCAAACAATTTTGCGAAAGGTTTTGCGAAAGTAATAGAGAGTACCAAATTTGCATAACAACGCATTTAGCTTTCGCATCGTAATTGCTTTCGCATCGCAATAGAGAGTAACCCCCCTGAACGCTTACGTGGGTCTTCAACTGTGATTTTTCGGTGTAAAAGGTATTTTAGACTATAAATTGGGTGCGTCTCATTTTTCTTTAACTGTATATCATTCGGCTCCAGTTCAACACGAAATTGAGGCTGGGGAATCTTCTCTCTATTGATTATATTGGTAACATTTTTTACCTTAAATCCTTGTTCGATAAGTGCACATTTTACTTCTTCAGGCTCAACATATGAATCTATGCCCTCTAATACTATTTGTAGGCCTTTAGCACTCTTAAGTTGATATGTATAAAAATTTGTTTTATTTTTTTCAAACTCACTAACAATTTTTCGGAAATCTTTTTCATCATATATTTGGATTTTAGTTTCATCAATATTACCTCGTTTAATTGGAATGATGTGAAAAGTATTCGACAGTAGATTTTTTAGAAGCGCGTTTGAATTTTTTTCTCTCAGATAAATAGGTGGTGGCTTAAAAGACTTTTGCGATGATGCAGCGGGCTTGTCGTTTTTGTCTTGCAATAATGAAAAACGATTTTGACGATTGATAGAAGATGTGCTGTTATCCCTAGACATCTTTGGGGCGGATCCAATTTTAGTAGAATTTGGGCTTCGCCCGCGCTTTAAAATGGTTATATATCTGTCCATTCCTACTTGTACCTTTGCTTTTGTACTACTGTTGTCTTCAGTAACAACTTGTTTAATTGTTGACCACGAGCCCGAAGCGGATGATATCGCTGAGTTAAATGTAGAAGTACTAGGCAATAATGTCAACGATTCATTGGACAAAGCGAAGTTGATCGCTGACGAAACTGTGGTTTTGCCGTTAGAAAAAGTCTACTATCAGATTTTGGATTTTTATTAAGAGCTTCAGAACTCACAGCAAGTCTATTATCAGATTTTTTATTTTTATTGTTATCATTATGAGCATCAAAACTCACAGTAAAATAGGCATTTCTGCCGTTAGAACTCACTTCACTATTTTTTTCCTCTGGGGTACTCATAAAGAGTATTCCTCAAGGGTATTTTGTATGTTATTTTGTTTACGGTTTTTTTTTATTTTTGTTATTTCTATATGTAAAAATATTATCAAAGCAAAAAAATGCTTATTTATCAAAGTTAATATGTACTACGAATATTTTGTGTATGATTTTTTATACCCTTTACCAAAAAAATGGTAAAAGGGTATATATAGGTTTGTCATTCCGTTTGTAATTTCTATAATATCAATAAGCGATCAATAAAATATATATATTCTGGATCCTTATGCATAGGGAAGACGAATAAGCGATGTCCGTCTGTCCGTCTGTCCGTCTGTCCGTCTGTCCGTCTGTCCGTCTGTCCGTCTGTCCGTCTGTCCGTCTGTCCGTCTGTCCGTCTGTCCGTCTGTCTGTACGTGAAATCGGTTTTCCGAAGCTCCCAGAAGAGCTAGAGACTTCGTTCTTGGACTGGTGTGTCAGAAATTTTCCAAAATAGATTGGTATTGAAATTCAGCAAAATCGGGCAGACGATTGCAGAGCTGGAAAACTTAAACTTCATTTTGCCATATAAAAGTAACTCCCGAAAACAAATTTTTATTTTTTTTAATAAATGTACATATTTTACACTTCAGTACGACTAAAATTGGAATTTTAAATTAAAAAAATACAAAAAAATTAAAAAGACGTTTCCAGGGTTGGAAAACTTTAACTTTTTGTGTTATGTAAAATTAACTATGTCTAAAACTATATTAGTATTTTCTCGAGAACCGTAAGAGCTACAGACCTGAAATTTGGACACAGTATGTAGACCTTTGGCCGCTACAACAACAAATACATGAGAATTGGAAATTAAAGGGTGTTCCAAAACGAGCAACGAAAAATGTTAAAATCCCATGTAATATACATACAATTGTATGTATGTATGTATATACACTTGAAATGTGTAAGGTTAGTGTATTTTTATTCAGACTACAAAAATTAACACTAAAATTTAAAAAAATTTAAATTAAAGGGTGTTCCATCAGTTAATGCAATTTTGACTATGTAATTTTGACTATTTGCTGTATCTTGGAAACCGTAAGAGCAAAACTCTTGAAATTTTCAAAAACGGTAAAACTGAAAAAATAAAAAATTATAAAATCGCCAAACCGAAAAAAATCGCCAAAAACAAGAAAAAATCGCCAAAACGAAAAAAAGCACCAAATTAAAAAAAAATTCTAAGACTAAAATAAATCGCAAAAACAAACGGAAAAATTGCTAAAATGAAAACAAAAATCGCCAAAATGAAAGAAAATCGCCAAAATGAAAATCGCCATAATGAAAAAAATCACCAAAACGAAAAAAACCCTAAAAAACAGAAAAAATCGCCAAAATGAAAAAAAAATTGCCAAAACGAAAAAAACCCCAAAAAACAAAAAATCACCAAAATGAAAAAAAGCCAAAAACAGAAAAAAAAAATCGCCAAAACGAAAAAAAGCACCAAATTAAAAAAAAATTTTAAAACTAAAATAAATCGCAAAAAACGGAAAAATTGCTAAAATGAAAAAAAATCGCCTAAACGAAAAAAAACCTAAAAAACAGAAAAAAATCGCCAAAATGAAAAAAAATCGCCAAAATGAAAAAATCACCAAAACGAAAGAAAACCCTAAAAAACAGAAAAAAATCGTCAAAATGAAAAAAAAATCGCTAAAACGAAAAAACCCCTTAAAAACAGAAAAAAATCGCCAAAATGAAAAAAATCGCCAAAAAAAAGAAAAAACCTAAATAACAGAAAAAAAATCGCCAAAACGAAAAAAAGCACCAAATTAAAAAAAAATTTCTAAGACTAAAATAAATCGCAAAAAAACGGAAAAATTGCTAAAATGAAAACAAAAATCGCCAAAATGAAAGAAAATCGCCAAAATGAAAAAAAAATCGCCAGAATGAAAAAAATCACCAAAACGAAAAAAAAACCTAAAAAACAGAAAAAAATCGCCAAAATGATAAAAAAAATCGCCAAAATGAAAAAAAATCACCAAAACGAAAAAAACCCCAAAAAACAGAAAAAAATCGCCAAAATGAAAAAAAGCACTAAATTAAAAGAAAATTTCTAAGACTAAAATAAATCGCAAAAAAACGAAAAAATTGCTAAAATGAAAAAAATCGCCAAAATGAAAAATATCGCCAAAACGAAAAAAAACCTAAAAAACAGAAAAAAATCGCCAAAATGAAAAAAAATCGCCAAAAAAAGAAAAAAAATCGCCAAAACGAAAAAAAAAATTAAAAACAGAAAAAAATCGCCAAAATGAAAAAAAATCGCCAAAATGAAAAAAAAATCGCCAAAATGAAAAAAATCACCAGAACGAAAAAAAAACATAAAAAAAAGAAAAAAATTGCCAAAATGAAAAAAAATCGCCAAAATGAAAAAAATCACCAAAACGAAAAAAAAAACAAAAAAATCGCCAAAAAAATCGCGAAAAAACCCAAAAAACAGAAAAAATCGTCAAAATGAGAACAATCTCCAAATGAAGAAAAGCCCAACAACAGAAAAAAATCGCCAAAATGGAAAAAACCTCCAAAAACAGACAAAATCGCCAAAACGAGAAAAAAGCGACAAAACTGAAAAAATCGTTTTAACTGAAAAAAACTTCAAAAAAGCAAAAAACCTTCCTTTCGTGCGCGATTCAAAGTCGCACTTAACTGATTTTTTTTAATATTAAAGGAATTAAATGAAACTAAGTTTTTACTTATTTCGTTCTTGCTTTTTTCACTTAACATATTTTATGCATTTTTTAAAGAACTAGATTGGTATCAATAATCAGAAAAATCCAAAATTATGACTCCAGGGTTGGAAAACTTACACTTTTTGTGTTATGTAAAATTAAATAGGTCTAAAAATTTTTTTCTTTTTCTATATAAATTGAATATATTTTATGCTTCTGAAAGAAAAGTTTGGTGTATGAAATTTTAAAAATGAAAATTATAGCTCCAAAGATGGAAACTTTAAAAAATTATAAATTTTTTCACAAAACAAATATGTATGTACGTGTCTGTATACTATATATATGTACGTACGTTGGTAAAGGGTATATAAGATTCGGCACAGCCGAATATAGCACTCTTACTTGTTTTTTGTTTAGTTTGTATGTAAGAAAAATTCCGCTATTACGTCTGTTCACTATGAAGGTACAACGAGAACAATGATGAATGAATATGCCACTAGTGACTGAAGAAATTGCAAAAAACGCTGTCAAATATTTAACAAAACTCGAGTCACATCCTAATACGCTTGCCCGTAATATTTTGAACTTTACTGGACACATCCGCCTAAAAAAGAGGGATACAAGGGCTCTTATTCACAGCACTTCAGATGGGACTTCCTGAAAATACTTTTATTTTTTTTTTTTTTATTTTTTTTTCCTTTTGATTATCACTACTTATGTATTATATATAACTATTACTAAGCTTATGTCCGACACTGGTCGGGCCTAATTATATTTTTATATTTAAGATTTGAACACTTATTGTTAGTTCATATATGAAGATACAATAATTAAAAATCATGTATTAAAAAAAAAAAACAGTGTAACACGAAAAAATATAACCATATACGAACACAACTACGTGATAAAAGACCCAAATAAATTCAGTGAAGTGCGACTTTGACTCTCGCACGAAGCGTTTCGTGCGTTGGGCTTTGAGCATTTTTTTAGTAATGAGTTTTTTTTCATTTGTGACGTTTTTTCAGCTGAAATGACTTTTTATACCCTTTACCAAAAAAATGGTAAAAGGGTATATATAGGTTTGTCATTCCGTTTGTAATTTCTATAATATCAATAAGCGATCAATAAAATATATATATTCTGGATCCTTATGCATAGGGAAGACGAATAAGCGATGTCCGTCTGTCCGTCTGTCCGTCTGTCCGTCTGTCCGTCTGTCCGTCTGTCCGTCTGTCCGTCTGTCCGTCTGTCCGTCTGTCCGTCTGTCCGTCTGTCCGTCTGTCCGTCTGTCTGTACGTGAAATCGGTTTTCCGAAGCTCCCAGAAGAGCTAGAGACTTCGTTCTTGGACTGGTGTGTCAGAAATTTTCCAAAATAGATTGGTATTGAAATTCAGCAAAATCGGGCAGACGATTGCAGAGCTGGAAAACTTAAACTTCATTTTGCCATATAAAAGTAACTCCCGAAAACAAATTTTTATTTTTTTTAATAAATGTACATATTTTACACTTCAGTACGACTAAAATTGGAATTTTAAATTAAAAAAATACAAAAAAATTAAAAAGACGTTTCCAGGGTTGGAAAACTTTAACTTTTTGTGTTATGTAAAATTAACTATGTCTAAAACTATATTAGTATTTTCTCGAGAACCGTAAGAGCTACAGACCTGAAATTTGGACACAGTATGTAGACCTTTGGCCGCTACAACAACAAATACATGAGAATTGGAAATTAAAGGGTGTTCCAAAACGAGCAACGAAAAATGTTAAAATCCCATGTAATATACATACAATTGTATGTATGTATGTATATACACTTGAAATGTGTAAGGTTAGTGTATTTTTATTCAGACTACAAAAATTAACACTAAAATTTAAAAAAATTTAAATTAAAGGGTGTTCCATCAGTTAATGCAATTTTGACTATGTAATTTTGACTATTTGCTGTATCTTGGAAACCGTAAGAGCAAAACTCTTGAAATTTTCAAAAACGGTAAAACTGAAAAAATAAAAAATTATAAAATCGCCAAACCGAAAAAAATCGCCAAAAACAAGAAAAAATCGCCAAAACGAAAAAAAGCACCAAATTAAAAAAAAATTCTAAGACTAAAATAAATCGCAAAAACAAACGGAAAAATTGCTAAAATGAAAACAAAAATCGCCAAAATGAAAGAAAATCGCCAAAATGAAAATCGCCATAATGAAAAAAATCACCAAAACGAAAAAAACCCTAAAAAACAGAAAAAATCGCCAAAATGAAAAAAAAATTGCCAAAACGAAAAAAACCCCAAAAAACAAAAAATCACCAAAATGAAAAAAAGCCAAAAACAGAAAAAAAAAATCGCCAAAACGAAAAAAAGCACCAAATTAAAAAAAAATTTTAAAACTAAAATAAATCGCAAAAAACGGAAAAATTGCTAAAATGAAAAAAAATCGCCTAAACGAAAAAAAACCTAAAAAACAGAAAAAAATCGCCAAAATGAAAAAAAATCGCCAAAATGAAAAAATCACCAAAACGAAAGAAAACCCTAAAAAACAGAAAAAAATCGTCAAAATGAAAAAAAAATCGCTAAAACGAAAAAACCCCTTAAAAACAGAAAAAAATCGCCAAAATGAAAAAAATCGCCAAAAAAAAGAAAAAACCTAAATAACAGAAAAAAAATCGCCAAAACGAAAAAAAGCACCAAATTAAAAAAAAATTTCTAAGACTAAAATAAATCGCAAAAAAACGGAAAAATTGCTAAAATGAAAACAAAAATCGCCAAAATGAAAGAAAATCGCCAAAATGAAAAAAAAATCGCCAGAATGAAAAAAATCACCAAAACGAAAAAAAAACCTAAAAAACAGAAAAAAATCGCCAAAATGATAAAAAAAATCGCCAAAATGAAAAAAAATCACCAAAACGAAAAAAACCCCAAAAAACAGAAAAAAATCGCCAAAATGAAAAAAAGCACTAAATTAAAAGAAAATTTCTAAGACTAAAATAAATCGCAAAAAAACGAAAAAATTGCTAAAATGAAAAAAATCGCCAAAATGAAAAATATCGCCAAAACGAAAAAAAACCTAAAAAACAGAAAAAAATCGCCAAAATGAAAAAAAATCGCCAAAAAAAGAAAAAAAATCGCCAAAACGAAAAAAAAAATTAAAAACAGAAAAAAATCGCCAAAATGAAAAAAAATCGCCAAAATGAAAAAAAAATCGCCAAAATGAAAAAAATCACCAGAACGAAAAAAAAACATAAAAAAAAGAAAAAATTGCCAAAATGAAAAAAAATCGCCAAAATGAAAAAAATCACCAAAACGAAAAAAAAAACAAAAAAATCGCCAAAAAAATCGCGAAAAAACCCAAAAAACAGAAAAAATCGTCAAAATGAGAACAATCTCCAAAATGAAGAAAAGCCCAACAACAGAAAAAAATCGCCAAAATGGAAAAAACCTCCAAAAACAGACAAAATCGCCAAAACGAGAAAAAAGCGACAAAACTGAAAAAATCGTTTTAACTGAAAAAAACTTCAAAAAAGCAAAAAACCTTCCTTTCGTGCGCGATTCAAAGTCGCACTTAACTGATTTTTTTTAATATTAAAGGAATTAAATGAAACTAAGTTTTTACTTATTTCGTTCTTGCTTTTTTCACTTAACATATTTTATGCATTTTTTAAAGAACTAGATTGGTATCAATAATCAGAAAAATCCAAAATTATGACTCCAGGGTTGGAAAACTTACACTTTTTGTGTTATGTAAAATTAAATAGGTCTAAAAATTTTTTTCTTTTTCTATATAAATTGAATATATTTTATGCTTCTGAAAGAAAAGTTTGGTGTATGAAATTTTAAAAATGAAAATTATAGCTCCAAAGATGGAAACTTTAAAAAATTATAAATTTTTTCACAAAACAAATATGTATGTACGTGTCTGTATACTATATATATGTACGTACGTTGGTAAAGGGTATATAAGATTCGGCACAGCCGAATATAGCACTCTTACTTGTTTTGTTTTTTTTCGCTTTTTTCTCGTTTTAGCGATTTTTTTTAAATTTTTGGCGTTTGTTTCATTTTGGCGTTTTTTTTCATTTATTGCGATTTTTTTTTCATTTTAGCGATTTTTTTAAATTTTGGCAATTTTTATACCCTTTACCAACAAAAATGGTAAAAGGGTAATTTCTATAATATATATAAAATATATATATTCTAGATCCTTATGCATAGGGAAGACGAATAAGCGATGTCCGTCTGTCCGTCTGTCCGTCTGTCCGTCTGTCCGTCTGTCCGTCTGTCTGTCTGTCCGTCTGTCCGTCTGTCCGTCTGTCTGTACGTGAAATCGGTTTTCCGAAGCTCCCAGAAAAGCTAGAGACTTCGTTCTAGGACTGGTGTGTCAGAAATTTTCCAAAATAGATTAGTATTGAAATTCAGCAAAATCGAGCAGACGATTGCAGAGCTGGAAAAATTAAACTTTATTTTGCCATATAAAAGTAACTATCGAGAATAAATTTTTATTTTTTTTTAATAAATGAACTTATTTTACACTTCAATACGACTAAAATTGGAATTTTAAATTAAAAAAATATAAAAAAATTAAAAAGACGTTTCCAGGGTTGGAAATCTTTAACTTTTTGTGTTATGTAAAATTAACTATGTCCTGAAATTTGGACACAGTGTATAGACCTTTGGCCGCTACAACAACAAATACATGAGAATTGGAAATTAAAGGGTGTTCCAAAACGAGCAACGAAAAATTTTAAAATCCCATGTAATATACATACAATTGTATGTATGTATGTATGTATATACACTTGAAATTTGTAAGGTTAGTGTATTTTTATACAGACTACAAAAATTAACACTAAAATTTCCAAAAATTTAAATTAAAGGGTGTTCCATCAGTTAATGCAATTTTGACTATACAATTTTGACAACTTGCTGTATCTTGGAAACCGTGAGAGCAACACTCTTGAAATTTTCAAAAACGGTAAAACTAAAAAAACAAAAAATTATAAAATCGCCAAACCGAAAAAAATCTCCAAAAACAAAAAAAAAAAATCGCAAAAACGAAAAAAAGCACCAAATTACAAAAAAAATTTCTAAGACTAAAATAAATTGCATAAAACGGAAAAATTGCTTAAATGAAAAAAAAAATCGCCAAACTGAAAAAAATCGCCAAAAACAAAAAAAAAATCGCCAAAACGAAAAAAAGCACCAAATTACAAAAAAAAAATTTCTAAGACTAAAATAAATCGCATAAAACGAAAAAATTGCTGAAATGAAAAAAAATCGCCAAAATGAAAAAAAATCGCCAAAATGAAAAAAATCGCCAAAACGAAAAAAACCTAAAAAACAGAAACAAAACGCCAATATGAAAAAAATCGCCAAAACTAAAAAAAAAACCCAAAAGCAGGAAAAAATCGCCAAAATGAAAAAAAATCGCCAAAATGAAAAAAATCTCCAAAATGAAAAAAAGCCCAAAAACAGAAAAAATCGCCAAAATGAAAAAAAACGCATAACAGGAAAAAATCGCCAAAATGAAAAAAATCGCCAAAACGAAAAAAAAACAAAAAATAAACAGAAAAAAATCGCCAAAATGAAAAAAAAACAAAAAAAAAAGAAAAAAATCGTCTAAATAAAAAAACCCAAAAACAGAAAAAAATCGGCAAAGGGAAAAAAATCGTCAAAATGAGAAAAATCGCCAAAATGAAGAAAAGCCCAACAACAGAAAAAAATCGCCAAAAATAAAAAAAAACAGAAAAAAACGTCATAACGATAAAAAAGCGACAAAACTGAAAAAATCGTTTAAACTGAAAAAAACTTCAAAAAAGCAAAAGAGCCTACCTTTCGTGCGCGAGTCAAAGTCGCACATTACTAAATTTTTTAATATTAAAGGAATTAAATGAAACTAAGTTTTTCCTTATTTCGTTTTTGCTTTGTTCACTTCCCATATTTTATGTATTTTTTAAAAAACTAGATTGGTATCAATAATCAGAAAAATCCAAAATTATGACTCCAGGGTTGGAAAACTCACACTTTTGTGTTATGTAAAATTAAATAGGTCTAAATTTTTTTTCTTTTTCTTTATAAATTGAATATATTTTATGTTTCTGAAAGAAAAGTTTGGCGTATGAAATTTGAAAAATTAAAATTACAGCTCCAAAGATGGAAACTTTTAAAAAATGATAAATTTTTTCACAAAACAAATATGTATGTATGTGTCTGTATACTATATATATATGTACGTACGTTGGTAAAGGGTATATAAGATTCGGCACAGACGAATATAGCACTCTTACTTGTTTTAAGTACCAAAGAAATAACTAGCTTTATTTAATTAGTTTTATATAACAAAAAAAGTGTACTTTTTCCAACCCTGGAATCATCCTTTTAAATTTTTTAGGGTCCTTATACCAATCTTGTTCTTTAAAATATGTTAAGTGAACAAAGAAAAAAATACATAAGGAAAATTCTAGTTTTATTTAGTTACTTTAATATGAAATAAGTTCAGTAAAGTGCGGCTTTGACTCGCGCAATAAGAGTTCCGTACGTTCGGTTTTCAGCATTTTTTTTTTATATGGCGTTTTTTGCTTTTTCGGCTTTTTTCAATTAAAACGATTTTTTTAGATTTGCCGCTTTAATCTTGTTTTTGGCGATTTTTCCGTTTTTTTTCGTTTTTTTTTAATTTTGGCGATTTTTTCGGTTTTTCGCAATATATTTTAGTTTTAGAAATTTTTTTAATTTTGGCGCTTTTTTCGTTTTGGCGATTTTTTTTGTTTTTGGCGATTTTTTTCGGTTTGACGATTTTATAATTTTGGGTTTTTTTTTGGTTTTCCCGATTTTATCAAAATTTTTTATTGTCAAAATTACATAGTCGAAATTGCATTAACTGATGGAACACCGTTTAGTTTAATATTTTTTTAAATTTTTGTGTTAATTGTTGTAGTCTGTATAAAAATACACTAACCGTACAAATTTCAAGTGTGTATACATACAATTGTGTGCATATTACATTAGAGTTTAACATTTTTCGTTGCTCGTATTGGAACACCCTTTAATTTTTGTCTCTCATGTATTTGTTGTTGTAGCGCACAAATGTCTATACACTGTATCCAAATTTCAGGTCCGTAGCTCTTATCGTTCTCGAGAAAACAGCCTGTGACGGACAGACGGACAGCGTAGCGAAAACAATAGGGTTCCTTTTCACCTTTGGTGTACGGAACCCTAAAAAAGACCCCTGTCTTCCAGTTTTGTCCCAAGTCATGCACTTTTTTTATGGACCCCTAAATATTTGGGTTCTCGGTGTCACTTTTGCTTTTTTGTCACGCTCATATCTTGCAAACTGTTCGGAATTTTTATTTACTCTCTGAGGCGAAGTTGTAGCTCTTATCATAAAGAACAAAAATTGTGAACATTTAAAATCAAAAAAACTTCACGATCAAGATCAAAATCGCAAAAAATTTTAAAAAATTAGGTTGTTTTCTTTTGTTCCCCTGTTCAGGTCCAAAGGTGGCAAACCGTTCAAAATTCAAGGAAACTATCACCAAAAACATTTACCTAAGATCTCAATAAGCAATCTTTTAGAACATATGAACTTCCTAGGAATGATTCTTAATACCGTTAAGGTAGCGCTTAAGTAGCCGCAAAAGTGAACAATTTCCCGAAAATTTTTCACTTTTGCGGCTACCAAAGCGCTACCGAAACGGGGTTAAGTATCATTCCTAGGAAGTACATATGTTCTAAAAAGTTGATTATTGATATCTAAGGTACATTTTGGTAGTTGATTGTTTCCTTGAATTTTGCTACCTATGGACCTAAACAGGGGGAAAAAAGCAAAAAAAAAAATGGAATTTATTAACATTTTTGCGTTTTGATCTTGAAGATGAAGTTTTTTCGATTTTACACGTTCACAGTTTTTGTTCTTTAGGACAAGAGCTACAACTTTGCCGCAGAAAGTAAAACAAAATCTCGAACGGTTCGCAAGATATGAGCCTGAGAAAATGCAAAAATGGCACCCAGGCCCCAAATCTTTTAGGGCCCATAAAAAAGAGTATATGACTTGTGGCAAAACTGGGAGACTCGTGTCGTTTTTTTTTATTTTTTGGTATTTTATGACGTAGTGGTGCCCGTATATGGTTGTATTTCCATGACTTAAAAAATTACACGCAGTGTAATTTTTATCCAAGAGATGTTTTTTTCTCATTTCCTTAAATGTTTAGTAACGTACATACTTTTATTTTCTCACATTTGAAATTGTTATTTTTTGTGGCTTTTGTATGCATTTTGTCTATCAACCGAAGTCAAATGTCTTTTAACATTTTTCAATTAAAACGATTCTTATCATTTGTATTAATTTATTATAACTTGCTAAGAACTATTTAGCTCGTTTAATGCCTCAAAAATTTTGCACTTTTTATAACCTTTAAACTAGATAAGGGTAAAAACACTAAAGTTGTTGCACCATGTGTCTTGCATAAACGCACATAAGCAGCGTATTCATAAAAAATAATTTTGATTTACAAAAGGTTTACAACGAAAATATTTTTATGCGTATTTGTTTGTTAAACCTTTTGTACAATTGTGCTCTTAATTATGAAAGTGGTCTAAGGGCTAATAAATCAGTCAAAGCTTAAACGCTGGTTTAGTTTAACTAAACTCAAATTTATATGTAGTTTAAACTCAACATGAGTAAATCAGTGAACCATAGCTTATGTGTAGTTTAAAAAATAATATTGTAGCAGCACTAGAATAAATGTCAAAAGACAGCTGTTTTGCAGCAGGCTATCAATTCTTTGTACAATCGAAAGGACAAAAAAAGTTAAAAAAGTAAGTCAAAAATCATATGGCCTGTATTGGTAGTTTAAACTCCCAATTTTATGCGTTTACAGATGGTTTAAATACTGTATTGATTTATAGATTTGTTAGCTTAAACACATTTTAAACCAAAAATAGAGATTAACTTGAACTGATTTATTAGCCCTAAGTCACATGCATTTTTGCTTCGAAATATTAAATTAATCTTGGAAAAAAAATTCAAAAGATATTAAATGTAAATTTTAAATAAACTTATATTGATCGGGACTAGAACAACTCTTAATTAAAATGTTGCACAATATAAAAATATATTTTGATTTGTTCAAATGTAATATGCTAAATATCTCGACCAAAGGAATATGTAACTTAGACCACTTTCATAATTAAGGGCACAATTGTTTTATGTTAACATAAATTAATATCTATGGTTGCCGCAGAAAATAATTGAGCAGACAAATTTAAGAAGCAGAGGCAAAAACCAATTATCTTAGCAGAGCGTGTTTTGCAACTTAACAGTGCACTGTTAATCATTTAACAGTACTAGTAATATTAAAGATTATTTTAGGGGCAAAATCTAGGAATGGGCACTATACTCAATAATTAATGAAAAGTATGGTCCGAGATATGTTAAATGAAATTATACCACTTGGATATACAAGTGGGTGAAGATAGCTCCGTCACACAGAGGACTATATTTGAGCCAAACAGCTGGCCAAAAAGGTAAAAATTAATTGAAGTAAATCTTAAGAACTAAGTACGCACTTGGATACACAACAAAATTTTGCATCATATTGTTAATTTTGAAGACTTAAAGGTGTGATTTGTAGCTCTGCGATACTGCTCAAGTCAGGAAAGTGAAGAAAATTAATGTTTTCTTTCGGTTTTAACATGTTTATTTAATATTTTTTGTTTCTAAACGAATAAAGGTATTACGCTATTTTTTCCCTGAAAGATTTGACTACAACCTATTTTAAGTATTAAAACAAAAAAAAATTATCTCAAATGTTAATGTTGAAACAATTCGTTTAAAAAGAAAAAACTTATAAAATTTTTTTGCACACAAAAAACAAGAAGAAGGTTTTTAAAAGTAAAGGTAGTTACATTTAGAATTATGTTTTATTCCCTCAACAAAATTAGAAATCTCTAATTTTAGGCGCAAGAAAAAAGGTTTGCGCGAGTTTGCGCCATTTTTTTTGTGATTTATTTAAAATTTCACCTTTTTTGTCTATTTTTGAATGGTTAAATATGAGTAAGAAACCTTTTTGTCAGACATGAAATGTTTTGCTTTTGAGGGGAGAGAGCTCGTAATGTTTAATTTTTATGATATTAAAGCATAAGTAGTACATTTTTTTAATATTTACATTATTTTTGGAAATAAAATTTTTATTACCGCCCAAAAAAGGAAGTGGGTTCGAAATTGCCATTTCCTGGTCTCCTGGGTCCAAGTTTTGAACTTTCGTCGATGTTAAAAGTTGCATTTGCTAAGCAAAAGCATGAAAAAATTTAACAAAAAAATTTTATTTTTCAGAGATGGGATTAGTTCCTCTCAAGGGAACTTTTTTCGCCTTTGTTAGATTTTTCTTGTTTTTAAGGTTTAACATTCTAGGACAAGGGGACCTATTTCTGCTAAGCTTCATTAATCTAGGAGCACTCAATAGCTTTTCACAAGCAATCTAAACTAAAAACAAGTAAGAGTGCTATATTCGGCTGTGCCGAATCTTATATACTCTTTAGAGATCGACCGAAGGTGTTTTTTTTTTTGGCCGAAGCCGAAGCCGAATGTTTTAAATTTTAAAAATGATACTTGTTTTATATGAATTAAGAAAAAAGTTTGCTTTTTTGAGATCACTGAAATAGCTGTAATATTTATTGGATACATAACAAGAAAAATAAAACTATTTTGCAATTTCTAGATTGCTTTTTCATATGATCACTCACAAGAACGTCCAAGTAAAAGAAAATAGAAAGCAACAGGGTTGTATTTCAAAGCAACCCTTTCAAAACGTTAAACACAATAGAAACTGTCGGCGAGCAACGACCAAAAATAATGTTATCTTTCAAGCTTGGAATGAAAAATATTCGGCTTCGGCTAATCGGCCGATTTTTGCCGTAGGCCGAATGCTGGCCGATTACCAATTTTTGGCCGAAGGCCGAAGCCGAAGCCGATTAATCGGTCGAACTCTAATACCCTTTACCAACGTACGTACATATATATAGTATACAGACACATAAATACATATGTGTTTTATGAAAAAAATTATAACTTTTTGCTCTAGTTCAATTTTTAGTAAGTGACCTCTCAGTATTTTTCGATTAAAGAATTTGATTCTACACTCTGTTGTTAAGAATTATTTTATATTCACTCTTATTCCAGTCAACATCGATGTCAAGTCAATACAATACCAAAAAATTGGGCCTTGTTTAGTCGCTCTCGAGATGTTCAAAAACCGTGCTGCTATTTAATAACTCTAAAATATTCTTAGTATTGCACCTCCATACCAAGTAAGTTAACTTGTTTTATATTTTCCCGTATTTAATAGTCATTGATGTTGGAAAACTGCTTAGTGTCTTAATTTAAAGTTCCCATTGCAAATGATATACATCGTAGTATTCTGTAAACGGTTTATTCCTACAGAATTTTTTGGAACTTTGTTCATGACTGTTCTTTATCGATAAATTTTATTTTTATCTCCATTAAAAAAAAATTAATAAGAACTCGTTACAGCTGTCAAGGAAAGACCATCGATTTGAAAAATAACTGTGAAGAGAGCACAATAAGCAACAAACCTTCAATTAGATATCCATTAAAAACTTAACCTTTTTAAAAAATCTTGAGTAAACATGAAATATGTTTAACTGGAAAAAAAATTATTTTTGGTTATTTTTTACCCAAACTTTTTTCAATTTCCAAACCTGGAATCATATTTTTGATTTTTCTGTTTCTTAATACTAATTTATTTCTTTCTAAAATATAAAATATATATATATTAATTACCAAAGAAATAATAAGTTTTATATACCAGAAAAAATTTAAGTTTTCCATCTCTGGAGCTATGTTTTTTATTTTTCTAATTTCTATGACAAACTATTTCATTCTAAGTCATAAAGTATATAAAACTTGTAAGCAAAAAGAAAAAACTAACTTGACCTATTTACTTTTGTAAAAAAAAAACTATAAATTTTCCAACCCTGGAATCAACCTTTTAAATTTTTCTGATTTAAGAAATTAATAAAGTGTATTAAATAAACAAAGAAATAAAAAAAAATTATTTTATTTAGCTACTTTAATATAAAACAAAATTCATAGTTTCCATCTCTGGAGCTGTAATTTTCATTTTTCTAATTTTAAACGCCAAACTTTTCTTGCAGTAGCATAAAACATATTCAATTTATAAAGAAAAAGAAATTAAAATTTTTAGACCTTTTTTATTTTACATAACAAAAAAGTGTAAGTTTTCCAACCCTGAGGTCATAATTTAGGATTTTTTTTAATTCTTATACCAATCTAGTTCTTTAAAAAATACATAAAATATGTTAAGTGAACAAAGCAAAAAGGAAAGAAAAAAAAACTTGGCCTTATTTAGTTACTCTTTTATCAAAAAAAAAATTCACAATTTCCATCTCTGGAGCCTTGGTTTTAGTTTTTACAATTCTATAAGCCAATTCTTTCTTTCAGAAGCATAAAATATATTCAATTTATAAAGGAAAAAATAATTATTTAGACCTATTTAATTTTACATAACACAAAAAGTGTAAATTTTCCAACCCTGGAGTTATAATTTTGTATTTTTGTGATTATTGATGTCAATCTAGTTCTTTAAAAAATACATAAAAACGAACAAAGCAAAAACGAAATAAGAAAATACTTAAGTTTCATTTAATTCCTTTAATATTAAAAAAGGTTCAATATTTTCATCACTGGAGCTATTTTTATACGCCTAACTTTTTTAGAACCATAAAATATATCTAATTTATAAAGAAAAAGAAAAAAATTATTTACACATAGTTACTTTTACATAACACAAAAAGTGTAAGTTTCTCAACCCTGGAAGTTACATAAAAATACCAATATAGAGCACAAACAACAACCAAATATAATGGAACATATTAGAATGTATTCGGGAGAACTAAAAGACGACAAGGTACATTTTACAACCTAGCAACATTAAATTTGAACATTTTAGGGATGTTTAAATTTAAGTGGTACACATGTGTACCATCAGGTAGTCCTGACATTTTTCGTATCTTTTGAATCTGTACGCAAAATGTACAGACATTTTTTTTTTTTGATAACATCCCAATTGAATTTGAATGAATTTGTTTTGATATCATCCAAAATTAGTTACATATAATTAATTTAAAGTTTGCTTACTGTATTTTTAAAAACTAGTGTTCGCCCAGTGGTTGAAAATCAACCATTATTGCAATAATACAAAACCGCTCAGATTAAATGTCATATTTTTCTTCATTTCGAATAAATATATTACCGTACTTACTCCGGTCTTTAATAGTTGTATCTATTAAAGGTGTCTTTACACGGTAATACAAAGTATTACGACTTTGTAGAATCAAAATATTATGAAATCCTCTCCGTGCTTAAAAAAAGAGAACAGGAGTCTGTTGTTGGTATTTTTCATGTTTACACTGATACTATAAGTAAAATGCAAGCAGATATATTGAACTGATGAGCTAATAATAAAAATTGGAAAATTCCACAAAAAAAAAATGTGTACTAATAAAACTGAATATTGGAGAAAACATTTTATTATTTCAATGTAATTTTACTACAAAATATTATTTTTTTTATACGTTTGTTTATTGTTGGTTTGGTTTTGCTGTACCATCAGCTACTTACTTGATGGTTGCAGTTTACAATATTTACAAAAATTACAAAAACAACATGAAAATTTCCTGAGTTGATTTTGGTTGATTCTGCAAAAGTGTTAACACCTTCAATAGGTAAAATTAGTGCTGCCAATGTTTACTTCGAAATACACCTATGGTGTGATGAGAATACTTAAGTTTCTGAAATGGTTTACAAAACAAAACATTTACCGACCGCTTGTAAAATTTTCTATCCGTTTTCTCTCCTACTCGATACATTTTGCGTTTACATGATAAGATTTTGTGCATTCTACAGCGTTTTTTGACATGTCGTAATACATTGCATTACCATGTACAGACAGCTTAATGTGAGCTTTCTAAATAAATAATAGAAACGGTTTTGATGTTCATTTAAGAAACATAAATTTATTGCCTATATTAACAATATTAAAATTTTTGATTAATTAAAGAAAACTTAAAGGTAAAAAATTTCATTTTATTCAAAATATTTAAAGTAGTTGTACGACTGTCATCTTTATCTAAGGAAAATTTCTTTATACACAATATTCTTCGTAAAAACTCTATTGTCATTAAGCATGTTTCCTTGACCATTTTCATTTGAAATATAAAATTTTAGGCCGTCGAATGAACGAACTCTACTCGCAGCTACATATAATTGTCCATGAGCAAATACGGGTCGTCTCAAAAGGACACCTATCTTTTCAAATGTTTGACCCTGCGACTTGTTAATGGTCATAGCAAATGCGGGTATAATTGGAAATTGTGTCCGCTGAAATTTAAATGGAAGAATTGTTCCAGAAAATGTTAAATTTATTCGTGGAATCAAAATTCTTTTATTACGAACTACTCCCGTTAATATTTCGCAATCTATGGTGTTGCGGTGCAAGCATTTTACTCTCATTCGAGTTCCATTTACTATGGCTTGGGCCGTGTTCAAATTACGAATCAGCATAACAATGGAATTTATTTTCAATTTCAATTTATGCGGTGGCATTCCGCTTACGTTCAATGAATTTAAAAATTCAGAAGGATATTCATTTACGTCATTGACATCATTAGAAACTTTATCAAAGCTGTAATAAACCTTCTCCTCCCCTGAAAGACGATTAAGTATATCATTATTTATTGAAGCGCAGTCTTCATTGGTAGGAGCTAAAATTACGGAATTAAGAATTTGATCCGATAGTATATTTTCACGAATATTACCATAGATATCAGTAATTAAATTATCAAAACAACCAATTATTTGTTGTGGCAATTCAATAATGTCATCACCTAACTCTGGATAATTTCTTAGTTCACCATTACCAAGTTTATTTAGAAATTCGACAAATTCTACTTCTTCTGGTCTAGCTCTCATATTTTGTGTTAAGGTAACTTTGTGAAAAGAATTAAATTCGTTCCAACTAATGATGCAATTTTCAATTAAAGTAGATCGAGTCCCGTGTGGAACAACAGGTAAAATTTGCCTTAAATCGCCACTTAGTAGAATAGTTTTACCACCAAATGGTGTATTTTTTTTTGTTGAATCAGTTGTTAGATCCCTTAAAAATGTATCGATTATTTTGAATACATTTATTGGACACATTGATATTTCATCTATGATTATCAAATGTACTGAATTTATATAACGACCGTAAGAGCTATTTGGTGTAATATTAGCAGTGGAAGTATCTAGTATTGGAATAGGCAATTTAAAAGCACTGTGCAATGTTCTACCACCAATTAAAAGTGTTGAGGCAATACCACTAAAGGCAGTTACAATGCAACCAAGATTCAATGCATGCATTCTATGTATAATTGCTTTTTGAATAAATGTTTTACCGCAGCCCGCGTGAGCAGTTAAACAAAAAACATTAGAACCTGTATCGTGAAATTGCACTTCGCGTATAACACTATCAATTATATTTTTTTGATCTATATTTGCTGTTGCATATAGCTGTTGAAAGAATTCTTGCTCTTCTAATGGATCAAACGTATCTTTGGGAGGACTATCTGGTAAATGAGTTGGAATTGGTAGGCCTAATGATGCGCAACTTAAATTATGAACATTTAAAATGCCTTCAATTTCTAAGAGCGTACGATTATATGCAACACTCAAATTAAAATTTCTTGCAAAATCTTCACTTAAATATGCTTTAAACTCATTCCATAGAGCCAATGCATTAGTTGGCAAATTAAGTGCACATATTGTCGCAAATAATTCCCTCATTTGTTTTGGTAACTGAAACTCTTTAGCTTCATCCAAACACTCTTTCCATTCGTTATCATCAGAAACAATACCACGCGCATGACACGCTTCGACAAATGTGTTATATAGAACATTGTTATATGTTTTTAGATCTTCAAAAGACTTCGGACCATGAATATGCAATAATAGAATTCTTAAATGAAAAAGTTCGATGTCCTTGGGTGAAACGACGTACATACGTGATATTATTTTATTGCCACCACGCAGTCTTTTTTTCCATTTTTTATCCTTATGAAGCCAAACATAATGCACAGGAATTTCAGTATAAAGAAATTGATGAGCTTTGGTATCGACTCTATTTAATTCAAAGAATGCTAATAGCTTAGTATTTGTCCTACTATTAATGGCAGTTTGTTCTTGACCTGGTCTAAATATCACAGTTTGGCTATTTGGTAAATGTATGTCTAAGCGGATTATAGCATGAGACTGAAAATGCATTTCATACTCAAATATGCGCCATGCTGCTTCTGTGGATCCTACATAGCGTCCACTTACATAATTTTTCACTTCATCAACTGAAACATTTTCATTTCTTTCATTAGCGTCATTCATTTCAATGCTTGCACTATCATAGCCTTTATACACATATTTATATATGTACTTGACGCTTCTAACAGTTGTGCAAACTTCTACGTTAATATGGCAATCAAATTTTGCGAGGAGATATGGATTGTAAGGTACAACATATCTGTTATCGAGAGTTTTACCCCTAACATCGACTGTTCTGTTATTGTCCCGTCTCCTATAAACTGGGTAACCATTAACAGAATCTCTTGTTCTTTCACAAAAGTTTTTAGGAAAATCCTTTGAACACTTACCATCTCTCATGCAGACAGCACTTGTATTTAATGCCCCACATGGCCCATGCATCATGTGGCGTTGTACATATGCATACAACTTTGGATGCGTTTCATAATTAGGTATTTCACAGCACACAATATTATCGATATCTTCGATGGAAACAATTTTGTCATTTTCTGATAAAGTAATTAAAACGTGTGCATGCGGTAAGCCCCGCTTTTGAAATTCTATTGTGTAAACGACTGCATCAACTTTTCCAAAAATTTCATTGCTTACTATGCTTTTCATTAACTCTTTTAATTTAGCTTTGAATACTCGTACAATCATATCTGGTCTAAAATGTGAAGCATCATTTCTATGAATGCTATTTATTATTTCTGGCCAATTAGGGTTACACGTCATTGTAACAAACAAACTTGGTTTCCCAAAATGCTGAACTATTGACATAGCATCCCAATAATTTTGGTACATATTACGTGGAGAACCAATAAATGAAGATGGTAATACAATGCGACGTCCAATATTAGACACATCATCATTTCGATTTGTATTTAAATAATCGGTAAGATTGTTATATAATTCACATCTTAGATTTGCTTGATTTTGTTTAATGAAGTGCAAGCGTGAACCCTCAATTCGCACATAAATATCAACAATCCACTGCAAAAACAATTTTTGGCTATGGTGAAGGAAGCTGAATTCATCTCTAATAGCGAGTCGATAAGCAGTATATTGCAACATTGTCACTCGATTTCTGCGAACGGTAGCATTAGATGTGCTTGCTATGTTATGATTTATATTTGGATACCATCCTGTATCTCCGTTCGGAAACAAAAGTGGATAAGCCAATGGATCTAAAGAACTATCTAAAACAGATATGTTGCGAACGGTTCCACTTATTTTATTAAAAGCAACAATATTTCTTTCAAAAGGTGGTTCGCCGTCTGTGGTGCTAAAAATAACAGCCACATCTGTCTGAATTGCATCATTGTATCTTCGAATATCTAAATCCTTATTAACTTTTATCACCATACACACTTCTTTATAAGCATTGACGTCTCTAGAGCAATATTCATGCATCGTCCTAAAAGAACGTACAAATGAATTAACGCGATCTAATTCAATGGCAATTTCCCTCATCAAGTGATTATCGCATCGTAAATTTGAGGCTTCGCGTAATCTGAAATTAACTGCGGTTTCGACATCGTAAAAGTACAGTTGCGCATAACACGGAGTTCTTCCGCATGCGGGTGTCATTGCACCGGCTCGGTGGTAAAACACATCATGAATTTTAAAATGATAAACACCCTGCATGCAGTTTTGATCAATTTTAGCTTCAGAGCTGACCATTGCAAATGCTGAATTGTATGCTCGAACATTTTCAAAAAAATTCTTGGATCTGTGCTTTTCAGATGGATTATTTGAACTTAATGCATTAAATAAAGAATTGAAAAAACTATTTTGGCTCAATGGCATTAGAGAAACTTTACCTTTATGGCAACATGAACTGAAAGAATCAACATTATTTTGAGTAATTTCTGATGCGAAATGCTTAGCGTAACAATCATTACAAATAAAATTCATTGTTCCACAATCGAAGCTAATAAAATTTCTCGGAACAATTATCAAACCACATTTGAAACTATCCGTCAAAATGTCTGAGTTGTTGTCTGTATTCTCCAAACCGTGATCGCTATTAGTAGGCATATTATTGTCATCATTAATTACAACATTATTATTGTTTCTTCTTCGCAAATGATAATAATTCCCGTTTTGTACTCTCTCGGGTCTACCTGTTAGTGAACGACATCTAGGCATTTTGGAAGAATTTCAATGTATATGGCTGAAAAAAAAATTTTTGTTTAAATGAATGGTCAATGTAAGTCAATTTAACACAGAGCACGCAGATCAAAACAGAACGAAAATAAAACGTACAGAGGTGGAGAAGAGAATGAAAATATTTAAAGTTTGATGAATTTAAACCACAATTAAAAAACTATATTCAAATATACATATGTATAGACTCCAGGGTAAACCACTCTCTTAAACCACTTTCTTAACTACTAAATACGAATTTAAAATTTCATTTATCGGCATAAATAAGAATAGATTTTAAGCAAACTATTTAAAAAAAGTTGTTCACTGTTTGAACTAAATGTAATTAGATATTTGCTCCTAGTGCTTTCACTTCATATTCATTATTATTGCCCAAAACAAAAATATTCGTTTATTTTTTCATTAAACGCTTTTTCTCTAATATTTTAGACTCCCCATTAAAACATTTGTTACAAATAATGTTTCTATTCCCTATTCTTTGAGAAAGACCCCATATGTATGTAGGAATTTGCTAGACTAATAATATAAACATTCCATTATATTCCAACATTCCAGTATGTTCAGTAATTTAAAGCACAGAAAAAATAATGAACACAATGAACAAAAACAAAACGCACACAAAATAAACCAACAATAAAAAACTTACTTTGTGCTGTAGGTGAATTTAACTTTAATCAAAGTTATTAATAATTAAAAAAATATATTATTTTTAAGCATCTACAGAAAAATAATACAGTACCACTCGTTATTTAAATGTCCAAATTTTATTAGTTTCAGCAATAATCGTTTAAATACATAGAAAGATGGAAATAAGAATAGAACATAGCCACTCAAAATTTCATTTGCAAGCCCATGGGCTTGCGCAGTCGACGTTTTGGTGACACACGTATACTTCGTACAAAGTATGTGTGATGTTGTGTGTTTGGCTATTTCGTCAGCTACTTCGGACAAAGTGTGTGTGATGATGATGACTCGAACTGCAAAAAGAACAACAAACACACATAAAAAGCAGAAAGAACATACACATGCGCACAAAAGCGCTCAGTCACGTTTCACTCTGGAATACATAGTACCGAAATATTCATGTGTGCTCTAAAAAAACAAACATTTATGAGTTTCTTCATAAATGAAAACTCGCAAATTTTTTCGTTGTGTTTATTTTCATAAATGCAGCAACAAAAAAAAATCTGCTAATCAACGCACATGAGTGCTTAAATCTTTTTCTCTTTTTCTACGCATGTTCATGCTGTAATTGGAAACAAAACAAAATTGAACACTCGTGTGTGCAATTGTTGTATTTTTTTTTAGCAAATTAAGAGAGAAAGAGAAATCATGGCTTTATGATTGGCTAATATTCTTAACTGTTTTTAACTATCTTAGACACAAAAATGTACAAGAAAAAATACATTCTGCACTGCTCCTATTGACAATCTATCTAACAAAAAAAAATCAAGCGAATACGTTGAGTTTAAGTCAGTTAAAATGGTTCTTAACTTTTTTCACTTGCCTATTTATATATAGATTACATACTAGTATTTATGACTTAAATAAATGTAAAAATGAACTTATGCCAGCCATACACTACACAAGTTCAGTGCTCAAGTCTGGCACTGCGTAAAGTAAGCTTGTGACACACACATTTTAAAGTTATGAGTGAAGAAGATAACATGTTCAAATACTGCTCTATTTTTATTAATTGCTGTGACAATAAAAAAAAAGAAACGAAAACAAAGGAAAAAACGCGCGTATGGTGTAGAAAGTGATATATTAATCGTGAAAAATTAGGACAGAAAAACTGAGAAACTGAGCGTTTGCAACATACACTACACAAGTTCACTGTAGAGTTTCCAAGCTTGAGCAAATAGTTATCACAATCGTTTTGATATTTACTAACTTCATTGCGTAAATAGTACAAACACCCCAATACACTACACAAACGCACTGTACAGTGCCAGACTTGTGCAGTGAACTTGTGTAGTGTATGGCTGGCATTACATCATCTGTACAATATTCATTAAATATGAAATAAAAATGTGATGTTGATAAATGTTAAACGTTAAAAATGGATTTTCAAAATGTATCTTTTTGTGAAAAAATTTATCTATTTAGAAATTAAAATGTCACTTTCTCGAAATTTCACTGGCAACACTGGGAATCATGAAAAATTTAACAAGAATAACATGATAGAGTCAACATTTTCATAATTATGAAGTTCATATATGTATATACATATGCATGTACATATGTATGTATGAATTTACCATATAGGAACTCAAACCCATTTGTAAGTAACTTCAAACTGTTTTTGTAATAACCACATCTAGTTGATTAAATGACTTTTTCCTTGACGCCGACTCACTATTTTAACATAGGCATGTCAAAGCCGGCAGTCAATTGGCCATCTCTGCATGACTTTTAAATTGACTACTAACTATTTATTTTTCAACCCATTTTTAGTTAATTAATATTACAGTAAAAAAAAGATATATGATATTTATATTATATATATTATATACATATACATATATAAATATATGTATATGTTCATATATATCTATGTAAATAAAAAATAAATATTTATTATTACTAATTAAAAATAAAAAAATCGTACGTACAGATATGTATATGTGCATAAATATATTCATACATACGAACCGCTCTTAGAAAATATTATACATATTAGAGTCTGAACACAATGTAACGATAATTTATTGCGGTGCGGTTTTTCATACGATTTTGAAGTAAAGAGCCGCAGTGCGGAACGGTATAAAATTAAAATCTATTTTATTTTCTCTGCGAACTTTCTTATTCTCTCAATTTTTGACTCTCTTTCTGATCTTGCCATAGTTTTTGAATAATTGGCGGTGTTCACAATATTACTGTGAACAAAAAAATGATTTTGAAGCCTAAACACTTTTGTCATAAAATATAAAAGTTTAAAAAATATATCAAATATGTGTAACTGCCAATGTATAAAATGTTAATTTCTTGTTTTTAGTTACTGCAATTACAAAATATTATATATTTATGTATATATATACATATGTATATATGTTCCCGTCGTTCTTATAAGGAGCATAGGTCCCCCATTACAAAATATTAAACAAATAGTAAATTTTTGTAAAAATTTTATAAAAATGTATCCACAAAAAAATTAATAGAAATTTAAACAAGCACTGACAAGAATTGCCGTAGCCGTCTTCCATTGTATTATGTTTATTGCTTTCTCCCGCAACGAGAAATCGCACCGCACCGCAAACATTGTGTTTAGACTCTTAAGCATTGAAATTATTTAGTTTTTTTTTAACACAAACATTTGACATTCGATTTCACGACATTTTTCTTTTGACTTTTTTATTTGCTTTTCATTTACTTATTTTGCTTTTATTTATTTGTTATGTGTGCTTCTATTCAATATGTTTGGTTGATATATGCATGAGATTTAAACCAATTTGTAGTCACTTGCAAAATAATTAATTTATAAGTTAGTGTTTTTTGAAAACCGATTATTTTATTTACTACAGGGTATGTAGTTTTTATAGACATACGTATACATAAGTATCTTGTTTATGATTTCAAAATGCGTAAGTAACAACTGAACATTGACGTACTTAATTGTGAAGTTAAACACCCCAGCAAAAAAGTTTGCTTACTAGAATGCAAAAAAGTGTATGTACTCTTCAGTTGTAAGAACTTACAATTTGACTGAATAACACATTATTTTTGTTTGAGAAGTTCAAAAAGTATGCGGTACCCAATGTAACCATTATTTTTGTTTGAGAAGTTCAAAAAGATGCGGTACCCAATACTTTTTGCCTACAAATATACAAAAGTTAATAGATTACTGATTGCCTAAAAGTATTCAAAATTTAATGGGTTATTTTGTGGATTACTTTTTGCCTAAAAGTTTTCAAAAATAATTTTTTGCTAATAAAAATAAATATAATTTTTTAAATATCATAATTTTGCAAAGAAATTATATGAATCTGCAAAAATACTTAAATTTTTTAATACATTTTCTCTATATATACTTCATTATTAACTGGAAAGTACTACAATAAGTACTTTCACGTAATAATATAAATAAGTACCACTCATTACTTTGTACCCATTACAAAATCTTGAAAAATTTTTGCTGGGACGTGTAATAATGGTACAATTACTCGTAGTCGATTCGTATCGTGAGTTTGCGAATCAGCTATTAAAATCTGTAACATACATAAATAAAACACGGTGCTGTTTATTTAATACTCGTATGTATCGTATCAGGCAAATCGATCGATGTAAGAAGTCATGGACTACTGGCATACAATTTGTAAGTGCCTGGGAACAACGACCATAATCGTTTAAGCACAAACACATATCGTGCAGCATTGAATGCTTGTGTGAAAACGACATGATCCATGACTGCATTACATAGGACCATAATGTAACTAGTCTGTTTCATCTAGATTGGACTAAGTAGTCCAATATTGTTTGCAGGGATAGTGCCGCAAAGGAACACACACACACATACATACATACATACATACATACATCATACATACATACATACATACATACATACATATATAAAATTTGTTTTTATTTTCATTATACCTATGTACGAGCATTTTTTTACCATTCTCTTTTAATGTTTAAACAGTTGGAGTAAATTTCCTCTAAGTATGACGCAAATAAGCTGTTTTAGTTGAAACTGAAAAAACAACATTTACAAAACTTGATTTATCGTAAATTTTCGTGAAATATGAACAATTTGTATGTATACTAGAGTGGGTTTTATTTTGTCAATTATTTATGAACTATTGCGATTTCAATATTTAAACTTTTAAAGATAAGAAGTTATTAATCAACTTATATTTTTTAAGAGTTTTAAAAATGCAATTTTTGGAGAGAATTACCCGGGAACATGAGGTCAGTAAAGTTTGACCTCTAAGGGCTCAATTACCCGACTGTAATGTAAAGTAACCGCACCAGTAAAAAACAGCTAATCGATATTGTTATGTGAAAAGTAATGAAAACGGTTATAGAGATGTAATGTAACGTAACCTACTTTTCATATAAAAATATCGATCAGCTGTTTCCTACGTTGCAGTTACATTACATTGCAGTCGAGTAACTGAGCCTTAAAGATCTGAAACCAAACTTATAACACATAGTTATCACGTGGAAGTCCATTTTCTGCTCTTTACCATGAATGAAACATCTAAGGTAAGTAGTTTTTCTCATTTTGAATATCTATATTTCGTAAATTAGAACGTACAATGATTCAAGATTTTGCGCTAATGGTAGATATGCCAGAGGCATCATTCGTACAAAATTTCATCAAAATCGGAAGCGAAAATTTTCAAAATGTTACTTTTGTTAGTTGGCTGTAAAACGAAAAGCTTGCCTCTCGGCGGGAGCTAGATTTTGATTTAAGATCCCTAGTTTCATAGAATTTAATTTTCGGTCTAATTCATAAAAAATATTTTAGGTTTATTACAGGTTTATTTGACAAATTTCCCATAGAAATATGTCAAATAAGGGGTTAATAAGCCATGCTGTAATTGGAAACAAAACAAAATTGAACACTCGTGTGTGCAATTGTTGTATTTTTTTTTAGCAAATTAAGAGAGAAAGAGAAATCATGGCTTTATGATTGGCTAATATTCTTAACTGTTTTTAACTATCTTAGACACAAAAATGTACAAGAAAAAATACATTCTGCACTGCTCCTATTGACAATCTATCTAACAAAAAAAAATCAAGCGAATACGTTGAGTTTAAGTCAGTTAAAATGGTTCTTAACTTTTTTCACTTGCCTATTTATATATAGATTACATACTAGTATTTATGACTTAAATAAATGTAAAAATGAACTTATGCCAGCCATACACTACACAAGTTCAGTGCTCAAGTCTGGCACTGCGTAAAGTAAGCTTGTGACACACACATTTTAAAGTTATGAGTGAAGAAGATAACATGTTCAAATACTGCTCTATTTTTATTAATTGCTGTGACAATAAAAAAAAAGAAACGAAAACAAAGGAAAAAACGCGCGTATGGTGTAGAAAGTGATATATTAATCGTGAAAAATTAGGACAGAAAAACTGAGAAACTGAGCGTTTGCAACATACACTACACAAGTTCACTGTAGAGTTTCCAAGCTTGAGCAAATAGTTATCACAATCGTTTTGATATTTACTAACTTCATTGCGTAAATAGTACAAACACCCCAATACACTACACAAACGCACTGTACAGTGCCAGACTTGTGCAGTGAACTTGTGTAGTGTATGGCTGGCATTACATCATCTGTACAATATTCATTAAATATGAAATAAAAATGTGATGTTGATAAATGTTAAACGTTAAAAATGGATTTTCAAAATGTATCTTTTTGTGAAAAAATTTATCTATTTAGAAATTAAAATGTCACTTTCTCGAAATTTCACTGGCAACACTGGGAATCATGAAAAATTTAACAAGAATAACATGATAGAGTCAACATTTTCATAATTATGAAGTTCATATATGTATATACATATGCATGTACATATGTATGTATGAATTTACCATATAGGAACTCAAACCCATTTGTAAGTAACTTCAAACTGTTTTTGTAATAACCACATCTAGTTGATTAAATGACTTTTTCCTTGACGCCGACTCACTATTTTAACATAGGCATGTCAAAGCCGGCAGTCAATTGGCCATCTCTGCATGACTTTTAAATTGACTACTAACTATTTATTTTTCAACCCATTTTTAGTTAATTAATATTACAGTAAAAAAAAGATATATGATATTTATATTATATATATTATATACATATACATATATAAATATATGTATATGTTCATATATATCTATGTAAATAAAAAATAAATATTTATTATTACTAATTAAAAATAAAAAAATCGTACGTACAGATATGTATATGTGCATAAATATATTCATACATACGAACCGCTCTTAGAAAATATTATACATATTAGAGTCTGAACACAATGTAACGATAATTTATTGCGGTGCGGTTTTTCATACGATTTTGAAGTAAAGAGCCGCAGTGCGGAACGGTATAAAATTAAAATCTATTTTATTTTCTCTGCGAACTTTCTTATTCTCTCAATTTTTGACTCTCTTTCTGATCTTGCCATAGTTTTTGAATAATTGGCGGTGTTCACAATATTACTGTGAACAAAAAAATGATTTTGAAGCCTAAAAACTTTTGTCATAAAATATAAAAGTTTAAAAAATATATCAAATATGTGTAACTGCCAATGTATAAAATGTTAATTTCTTGTTTTTAGTTACTGCAATTACAAAATATTATATATTTATGTATATATATACATATGTATATATGTTCCCGTCGTTCTTATAAGGAGCATAGGTCCCCCATTACAAAATATTAAACAAATAGTAAATTTTTGTAAAAATTTTATAAAAATGTATCCACAAAAAAATTAATAGAAATTTAAACAAGCACTGACAAGAATTGCCGTAGCCGTCTTCCATTGTATTATGTTTATTGCTTTCTCCCGCAACGAGAAATCGCACCGCACCGCAAACATTGTGTTTAGACTCTTAAGCATTGAAATTATTTAGTTTTTTTTTAACACAAACATTTGACATTCGATTTCACGACATTTTTCTTTTGACTTTTTTATTTGCTTTTCATTTACTTATTTTGCTTTTATTTATTTGTTATGTGTGCTTCTATTCAATATGTTTGGTTGATATATGCATGAGATTTAAACCAATTTGTAGTCACTTGCAAAATAATTAATTTATAAGTTAGTGTTTTTTGAAAACCGATTATTTTATTTACTACAGGGTATGTAGTTTTTATAGACATACGTATACATAAGTATCTTGTTTATGATTTCAAAATGCGTAAGTAACAACTGAACATTGACGTACTTAATTGTGAAGTTAAACACCCCAGCAAAAAAGTTTGCTTACTAGAATGCAAAAAAGTGTATGTACTCTTCAGTTGTAAGAACTTACAATTTGACTGAATAACACATTATTTTTGTTTGAGAAGTTCAAAAAGTATGCGGTACCCAATGTAACCATTATTTTTGTTTGAGAAGTTCAAAAAGATGCGGTACCCAATACTTTTTGCCTACAAATATACAAAAGTTAATAGATTACTGATTGCCTAAAAGTATTCAAAATTTAATGGGTTATTTTGTGGATTACTTTTTGCCTAAAAGTTTTCAAAAATAATTTTTTGCTAATAAAAATAAATATAATTTTTTAAAAATCATAATTTTGCAAAGAAATTATATGAATCTGCAAAAATACTTAAATTTTTTAATACATTTTCTCTATATATACTTCATTATTAACTGGAAAGTACTACAATAAGTACTTTCACGTAATAATATAAATAAGTACCACTCATTACTTTGTACCCATTACAAAATCTTGAAAAATTTTTGCTGGGACGTGTAATAATGGTACAATTACTCGTAGTCGATTCGTATCGTGAGTTTGCGAATCAGCTATTAAAATCTGTAACATACATAAATAAAACACGGTGCTGTTTATTTAATACTCGTATGTATCGTATCAGGCAAATCGATCGATGTAAGAAGTCATGGACTACTGGCATACAATTTGTAAGTGCCTGGGAACAACGACCATAATCGTTTAAGCACAAACACATATCGTGCAGCATTGAATGCTTGTGTGAAAACGACATGATCCATGACTGCATTACATAGGACCATAATGTAACTAGTCTGTTTCATCTAGATTGGACTAAGTAGTCCAATATTGTTTGCAGGGATAGTGCCGCAAAGGAACACACACACACATACATACATACATACATACATACATCATACATACATACATACATACATACATACATATATAAAATTTGTTTTTATTTTCATTATACCTATGTACGAGCATTTTTTTACCATTCTCTTTTAATGTTTAAACAGTTGGAGTAAATTTCCTCTAAGTATGACGCAAATAAGCTGTTTTAGTTGAAACTGAAAAAACAACATTTACAAAACTTGATTTATCGTAAATTTTCGTGAAATATGAACAATTTGTATGTATACTAGAGTGGGTTTTATTTTGTCAATTATTTATGAACTATTGCGATTTCAATATTTAAACTTTTAAAGATAAGAAGTTATTAATCAACTTATATTTTTTAAGAGTTTTAAAAATGCAATTTTTGGAGAGAATTACCCGGGAACATGAGGTCAGTAAAGTTTGACCTCTAAGGGCTCAATTACCCGACTGTAATGTAAAGTAACCGCACCAGTAAAAAACAGCTAATCGATATTGTTATGTGAAAAGTAATGAAAACGGTTATAGAGATGTAATGTAACGTAACCTACTTTTCATATAAAAATATCGATCAGCTGTTTCCTACGTTGCAGTTACATTACATTGCAGTCGAGTAACTGAGCCTTAAAGATCTGAAACCAAACTTATAACACATAGTTATCACGTGGAAGTCCATTTTCTGCTCTTTACCATGAATGAAACATCTAAGGTAAGTAGTTTTTCTCATTTTGAATATCTATATTTCGTAAATTAGAACGTACAATGATTCAAGATTTTGCGCTAATGGTAGATATGCCAGAGGCATCATTCGTACAAAATTTCATCAAAATCGGAAGCGAAAATTTTCAAAATGTTACTTTTGTTAGTTGGCTGTAAAACGAAAAGCTTGCCTCTCGGCGGGAGCTAGATTTTGATTTAAGATCCCTAGTTTCATAGAATTTAATTTTCGGTCTAATTCATAAAAAATATTTTAGGTTTATTACAGGTTTATTTGACAAATTTCCCATAGAAATATGTCAAATAAGGGGTTAATAAGCCTGAAATATTTTTTATGAATAAGGCCGTATATGTATATATTAGAGTCTGAACACAATGTAACGATAATTTATTGCGGTGCGGTTTTTCATACGATTTTGAAGTAAAAAACCGCAGTGCGGAACGGTATAAAATTAAAATATATTTTATTTTCTCTGCGAACTTTCTTATTCTCTCAATTTTTGACTCTCTTTCTCTTTCTGATCTTGCCATAGTTTTTGATAAATTGGCGGTGTTTGCAATATTATTGTGAACAAAAAAATGATTTTGAAGCTTAAAAACTTTTGTCATAAAATATAAAAGTTTAAAAAATATATCAAATATATGTATCTGTCAATGTATAAAATGTTAATTTCTTGTTTTTAGTTACTGCCATTACAAAATATTTTATATGTATGTATATATGTTCCCGTCGTTCTTATAAGGAGCATAGGTCCTCCATTACAAAATATTAAACAAATAGTAAATTTTTGTAAAAATTTTATAAAAATGTATCCACAAAAAAATTAATAGAAATTTAAACAAGCACTGACAAGAATTGCCGTAGCCGTCTTCCATTGTATTATGTTTATTGCTTTCTCCCGCAACGAGAAATCGCACCGCACCGCAAACATTGTGTTTAGACTCTTAAGCATTGAAATTATTTAGTTTTTTTTTAACACAAACATTTGACATTCGATTTCACGACATTTTTCTTTTGACTTTTTTATTTGCTTTTCATTTACTTATTTTGCTTTTATTTATTTGTTATGTGTGCTTCTATTCAATATGTTTGGTTGATATATGCATGAGATTTAAACCAATTTGTAGTCACTTGCAAAATAATTAATTTATAAGTTAGTGTTTTTTGAAAACCGATTATTTTATTTACTACAGAGTATGTAGTTTTTATAGACATACGTATACATAAGTATCTTGTTTATGATTTCAAAATGCGTAAGTAACAACTGAACATTGACGTACTTAATTGTGAAGTTAAACACCCCAGCAAAAAAGTTTGCTTACTAGAATGCAAAAAAGTGTATGTACTCTTCAGTTGTAAGAACTTACAATTTGACTGAATAACACATTATTTTTGTTTGAGAAGTTCAAAAAGTATGCGGTACCCTGTACTTGTTGCCTACAAGTATCCAAAAGTTAATAGATTACTGATTCCCTAAAAGTATTCAAGATTTAATGGGTTATTTTGTGGATTACTTTTTGCCTAAAATTGTTCAAAAATAATTTTTTGCTAATAAAAATAAATAGAATTTTTTAAAAATCATAATTATGCAAAAAATTTATATGAATATGCAAAAATACTTAAATTTTGTAATACATTTTTCTCTATATATACTTCATTATTAACTGGAAAGTACTACAATAAGTACTTTCACGTAATAATATAAATAAGTACCACTCATTACTTTGTAAGCCATTAAAAGAGTGAGTGCCCATTACAAAATCTTGAAAAATTTTTGCTGGGACGTATAATAATAGTAGAATTAGTAGATTCGTATCGTGAGTTTGCGAATCAGCTATTAAAATCTGTAACATACATAAAAACAAGTAAGAGTGCTATATTCGTCTGTGCCGAATCTTATATACCCTTTACCAACGTACGTACATATATATATAGTATACAGACACATACATACATATTTGTTTTGTGAAAAAATTTATCATTTTTTAAAAGTTTCCATCTTTGGAGCTGTAATTTTAATTTTTCAAATTTCATACGCCAAACTTTTCTTTCAGAAACATAAAATATATTCAATTTATAAAGAAAAAGAAAAAAAATTTAGACCTATTTAATTTTACATAACACAAAAGTGTGAGTTTTCCAACCCTGGAGTCATAATTTTGGATTTTTCTGATTATTGATACCAATCTAGTTTTTTAAAAAATACATAAAATATGGGAAGTGAACAAAGCAAAAACGAAATAAGGAAAAACTTAGTTTCATTTAATTCCTTTAATATTAAAAAATTTAGTAATGTGCGACTTTGACTCGCGCACGAAAGGTAGGCTCTTTTGCTTTTTTGAAGTTTTTTTCAGTTTAAACGATTTTTTCAGTTTTGTCGCTTTTTTATCGTTATGACGTTTTTTTCTGTTTTTTTTTATTTTTGGCGATTTTTTTCTGTTGTTGGGCTTTTCTTCATTTTGGCGATTTTTCTCATTTTGACGATTTTTTTCCCTTTGCCGATTTTTTTCTGTTTTTGGGTTTTTTTATTTAGACGATTTTTTTCTTTTTTTTTTGTTTTTTTTTCATTTTGGCGATTTTTTTCTGTTTATTTTTTGTTTTTTTTTCGTTTTGGCGATTTTTTTCATTTTGGCGATTTTTTCCTGTTATGCGTTTTTTTTCATTTTGGCGATTTTTTCTGTTTTTGGGCTTTTTTTCATTTTGGAGATTTTTTTCATTTTGGCGATTTTTTTTCATTTTGGCGATTTTTTCCTGCTTTTGGGTTTTTTTTTTAGTTTTGGCGATTTTTTTCATATTGGCGTTTTGTTTCTGTTTTTTAGGTTTTTTTCGTTTTGGCGATTTTTTTCATTTTGGCGATTTTTTTTCATTTTGGCGATTTTTTTTCATTTCAGCAATTTTTTCGTTTTATGCGATTTATTTTAGTCTTAGAAATTTTTTTTTTGTAATTTGGTGCTTTTTTTCGTTTTGGCGATTTTTTTTTTGTTTTTGGCGATTTTTTTCAGTTTGGCGATTTTTTTTTTCATTTAAGCAATTTTTCCGTTTTATGCAATTTATTTTAGTCTTAGAAATTTTTTTTGTAATTTGGTGCTTTTTTTCGTTTTTGCGATTTTTTTTTTTTGTTTTTGGAGATTTTTTTCGGTTTGGCGATTTTATAATTTTTTGTTTTTTTAGTTTTACCGTTTTTGAAAATTTCAAGAGTGTTGCTCTCACGGTTTCCAAGATACAGCAAGTTGTCAAAATTGTATAGTCAAAATTGCATTAACTGATGGAACACCCTTTAATTTAAATTTTTGGAAATTTTAGTGTTAATTTTTGTAGTCTGTATAAAAATACACTAACCTTACAAATTTCAAGTGTATATACATACATACATACATACAATTGTATGTATATTACATGGGATTTTAAAATTTTTCGTTGCTCGTTTTGGAACACCCTTTAATTTCCAATTCTCATGTATTTGTTGTTGTAGCGGCCAAAGGTCTATACACTGTGTCCAAATTTCAGGACATAGTTAATTTTACATAACACAAAAAGTTAAAGATTTCCAACCCTGGAAACGTCTTTTTAATTTTTTTATATTTTTTTAATTTAAAATTCCAATTTTAGTCGTATTGAAGTGTAAAATAAGTTCATTTATTAAAAAAAAATAAAAATTTATTCTCGATAGTTACTTTTATATGGCAAAATAAAGTTTAATTTTTCCAGCTCTGCAATCGTCTGCTCGATTTTGCTGAATTTCAATACTAATCTATTTTGGAAAATTTCTGACACACCAGTCCTAGAACGAAGTCTCTAGCTTTTCTGGGAGCTTCGGAAAACCGATTTCACGTACAGACAGACGGACAGACGGACAGACGGACAGACAGACAGACGGACAGACGGACAGACGGACAGACGGACAGACGGACAGACGGACATCGCTTATTCGTCTTCCCTATGCATAAGGATCTAGAATATATATATTTTATATATATTATAGAAATTACCCTTTTACCATTTTTGTTGGTAAAGGGTATAAAAATTGCCAAAATTTAAAAAAATCGCTAAAATGAAAAAAAAATCGCAATAAATGAAAAAAAACGCCAAAATGAAACAAACGCCAAAAATTTAAAAAAAATCGCTAAAACGAGAAAAAAGCGAAAAAAAAACAAAACAAGTAAGAGTGCTATATTCGGCTGTGCCGAATCTTATATACCCTTTACCAACGTACGTACATATATATAGTATACAGACACGTACATACATATTTGTTTTGTGAAAAAATTTATAATTTTTTAAAGTTTCCATCTTTGGAGCTATAATTTTCATTTTTAAAATTTCATACACCAAACTTTTCTTTCAGAAGCATAAAATATATTCAATTTATATAGAAAAAGAAAAAAATTTTTAGACCTATTTAATTTTACATAACACAAAAAGTGTAAGTTTTCCAACCCTGGAGTCATAATTTTGGATTTTTCTGATTATTGATACCAATCTAGTTCTTTAAAAAATGCATAAAATATGTTAAGTGAAAAAAGCAAGAACGAAATAAGTAAAAACTTAGTTTCATTTAATTCCTTTAATATTAAAAAAAATCAGTTAAGTGCGACTTTGAATCGCGCACGAAAGGAAGGTTTTTTGCTTTTTTGAAGTTTTTTTCAGTTAAAACGATTTTTTCAGTTTTGTCGCTTTTTTCTCGTTTTGGCGATTTTGTCTGTTTTTGGAGGTTTTTTCCATTTTGGCGATTTTTTTCTGTTGTTGGGCTTTTCTTCATTTTGGAGATTGTTCTCATTTTGACGATTTTTTCTGTTTTTTGGGTTTTTTCGCGATTTTTTTGGCGATTTTTTTGTTTTTTTTTTCGTTTTGGTGATTTTTTTCATTTTGGCGATTTTTTTTCATTTTGGCAATTTTTTTCTTTTTTTTATGTTTTTTTTTCGTTCTGGTGATTTTTTTCATTTTGGCGATTTTTTTTTCATTTTGGCGATTTTTTTTCATTTTGGCGATTTTTTTCTGTTTTTAATTTTTTTTTTCGTTTTGGCGATTTTTTTTCTTTTTTTGGCGATTTTTTTTCATTTTGGCGATTTTTTTCTGTTTTTTAGGTTTTTTTTCGTTTTGGCGATATTTTTCATTTTGGCGATTTTTTTCATTTTAGCAATTTTTTCGTTTTTTTGCGATTTATTTTAGTCTTAGAAATTTTCTTTTAATTTAGTGCTTTTTTTCATTTTGGCGATTTTTTTCTGTTTTTTGGGGTTTTTTTCGTTTTGGTGATTTTTTTTCATTTTGGCGATTTTTTTTATCATTTTGGCGATTTTTTTCTGTTTTTTAGGTTTTTTTTTCGTTTTGGTGATTTTTTTCATTCTGGCGATTTTTTTTTCATTTTGGCGATTTTCTTTCATTTTGGCGATTTTTGTTTTCATTTTAGCAATTTTTCCGTTTTTTTGCGATTTATTTTAGTCTTAGAAATTTTTTTTTAATTTGGTGCTTTTTTTCGTTTTGGCGATTTTTTTTCTGTTATTTAGGTTTTTTCTTTTTTTTGGCGATTTTTTTCATTTTGGCGATTTTTTTCTGTTTTTAAGGGGTTTTTTCGTTTTAGCGATTTTTTTTTCATTTTGACGATTTTTTTCTGTTTTTTAGGGTTTTCTTTCGTTTTGGTGATTTTTTCATTTTGGCGATTTTTTTTCATTTTGGCGATTTTTTTCTGTTTTTTAGGTTTTTTTTCGTTTAGGCGATTTTTTTTCATTTTAGCAATTTTTCCGTTTTTTGCGATTTATTTTAGTTTTAAAATTTTTTTTTAATTTGGTGCTTTTTTTCGTTTTGGCGATTTTTTTTTTCTGTTTTTGGCTTTTTTTCATTTTGGTGATTTTTTGTTTTTTGGGGTTTTTTTCGTTTTGGCAATTTTTTTTTCATTTTGGCGATTTTTTCTGTTTTTTAGGGTTTTTTTCGTTTTGGTGATTTTTTTCATTATGGCGATTTTCATTTTGGCGATTTTCTTTCATTTTGGCGATTTTTGTTTTCATTTTAGCAATTTTTCCGTTTGTTTTTGCGATTTATTTTAGTCTTAGAATTTTTTTTTAATTTGGTGCTTTTTTTCGTTTTGGCGATTTTTTCTTGTTTTTGGCGATTTTTTTCGGTTTGGCGATTTTATAATTTTTTATTTTTTCAGTTTTACCGTTTTTGAAAATTTCAAGAGTTTTGCTCTTACGGTTTCCAAGATACAGCAAATAGTCAAAATTACATAGTCAAAATTGCATTAACTGATGGAACACCCTTTAATTTAAATTTTTTTAAATTTTAGTGTTAATTTTTGTAGTCTGAATAAAAATACACTAACCTTACACATTTCAAGTGTATATACATACATACATACAATTGTATGTATATTACATGGGATTTTAACATTTTTCGTTGCTCGTTTTGGAACACCCTTTAATTTCCAATTCTCATGTATTTGTTGTTGTAGCGGCCAAAGGTCTACATACTGTGTCCAAATTTCAGGTCTGTAGCTCTTACGGTTCTCGAGAAAATACTAATATAGTTTTAGACATAGTTAATTTTACATAACACAAAAAGTTAAAGTTTTCCAACCCTGGAAACGTCTTTTTAATTTTTTTGTATTTTTTTAATTTAAAATTCCAATTTTAGTCGTACTGAAGTGTAAAATATGTACATTTATTAAAAAAAATAAAAATTTGTTTTCGGGAGTTACTTTTATATGGCAAAATGAAGTTTAAGTTTTCCAGCTCTGCAATCGTCTGCCCGATTTTGCTGAATTTCAATACCAATCTATTTTGGAAAATTTCTGACACACCAGTCCAAGAACGAAGTCTCTAGCTCTTCTGGGAGCTTCGGAAAACCGATTTCACGTACAGACAGACGGACAGACGGACAGACGGACAGACGGACAGACGGACAGACGGACAGACGGACAGACGGACAGACGGACAGACGGACAGACGGACAGACGGACAGACGGACAGACGGACATCGCTTATTCGTCTTCCCTATGCATAAGGATCCAGAATATATATATTTTATTGATCGCTTATTGATATTATAGAAATTACAAACGGAATGACAAACCTATATATACCCTTTTACCATTTTTTTGGTAAAGGGTATAAAAACACGGTGCTGTTTATTTAATACTCGTATGTATCGTATCAGACAAATCGATCGATGTAAGAAGTCATAGACTACTCGCATACAATTTGTAAGTGCCTAAGAAGAACAACGACCATAATCGTTTAAGCACGGACACATATCGTGCAGCATTGAATGCTTGTGTGAAAACGACATGATCCATGACTGCATTACATAGGACCATAATGTAACTAGTCTGTTTCATCTAGATTGGACTAAGTAGTCCAATATTGTTTGCAGGGATAGTGCCTCAAAGGAACACACATACATACATACATACATACATACATACATACATACAAAAAATTTGTTTTTATTTCCATTATACGACTATTTTTTTACCATTCTCTTTTAATGTTTAAACAGTTGGAGTAAAATTCGTTTAAGTATGACGCAAATAAGCTGTTTTAGTTGAAAATGAAAAAACAAGGTCAACAAAACTTGATTTATCGTAAATTTTCGTGAAATATGAACAATTTGTATGTATACTAGAGTGGGTTTTATTTTGTCAATTATTTATGAACTATTGCGATTTCAATATTTAAACTTTTAAAGATAAGAAATTATTAATCAGCTTATATTTTTTAAGAATTTTAAAAATGCAATTTTCGAGAGAATTACCCGGATCATGAGGTCAGTAAAGTTTGACTTATAAAGGCTCAGTTACCCGACTGTAATGTAAAGTAACCGCACCATTAGGAAACAGCTGATCGATATTGTTACGTGCATAGCAAGCAACATGGCACAAACCTTAATTATACTTAAATAATAATTGAACATATATAAGAAAAATTCAGTTAAGTGCGATTTAACTCGCGCACGAACGGTTCCGTACGCTTGGGTTTGAGCATATTTTTAATATTGCGTCTTTTACTCTTAGCGCTTGCAGTTTTCGGTTTTTCAGCTTTATCGCTTTTTTCTCGTTTTGGCGATTTTTTTTCAGTTTTTGGTGTTTGTTCTCATTTTGGTGTTTTTTTTTCATTTTTGGGATATTTTGAATTTTGACGATTTTTCCGGTTTTTTCCCGATTTATTTAGTTTGAGAATTTATTTTTTAATTTGGCGTTTTTTTCGTTTTGGTGATTTTTTTTTTGGCTTTGGAGATTTTTTTCCGGTTTGGCGATTTAATAATTTTGGGTTTTTTTAGGTTTACCGTTTTAGTACATTTCAAGAGCTTAGCCTTCAGGTATCCAAGATACAGCAAGTTGTCAAAATTACATAGTCAAAATTACATTAACTGATAAAACACCCTTTAATTTAAATTTTTTTAATGTTAGTATTAATTGTTGTAGTCTGTATAAAAATACACTAACTTTAAAAATTTTAAGTGCGTATACATGCAATTGTATGTATATTAATATGGGATTTCAAAATTTTTCGTTGCTCGTTTTGGAACTCCCTTTAACTTTTAACTCTCATGTATTTCTTTTTGTAGCGGCTAAAGTTCTACACAATCTGTCCAAATTTCAGGTCAGTAGCTGTTACGGTTTAACAAAAAGAGAAAAAATTTATTAACCTAGTTACTTTTATATACAAAAAAATTAATTTGCCAACCCTGGAATCATCCTTTTATATGCTTTCTGATTCCTTATACCAATGTTGTAGTTCTTAAGAAAATATATAAAGTCTGTTAAGTAAACAAAGAAAAAAGGAAATTAAAAAAAATGCTTCATTTAGTTACTTTAATATCCAGAAAAAAAGTTAAAAGTTTCCAGCACTGGAGCTGTGGTTTTTATTTTTATAATTTTCTACACCAAATTTTTCTTTCCAAAACGTAAAATAGGTATATGTATATAATTTATAAAGAAAAAGAAAAAAATTAATTAGACCTAATGTTGTTGATATTTTTGGCCAAGTCAATTTTTGTGAAGAAGATATCTTTATTAAAATAAGCTAATGAGGCCTATCGTACTTTATGTTAATAAAAACGCATAGTTATTATTACATATTTTCCCAACGTTTCGTGAATTTTTTGTTCACTTTATCAAGGGATTCGTCTATTTTATTAAAAAAGAAAACAACAATATTTTAACACCATTTAATAATAATTAACAAAACATTTTTTAAATTTTACTTACAATATATGTTGATTATTATATTTCCATTATGTAAAATATATATATGTATATATATGTATATGGTTAGACCTAGTTACTTTTATATATCGCAAAAAGTGTAAGTTTCCCAACCCTGGAATCATCCTTTTTTTACTTTCCTGATCCCTTACACCAATCTCTTTCTTTTAAGAATATAAAATACGTTCTTAATTTATTGAAAAAAAGGAAAAATTAGTTTAGTAAGTTACTTTTATATAACAAAAAAAAGTTAAAGTTTTCCAACCCTGGAAACGTCTTTTTAATTTTTTAATTTTTTTTTATTTGAAATACCAATCTCTTTCTTACTAAATTACAAAATAAGTTTATTTAAAAAAAAAAAAAGAAATATTAGTTTGGCAAAATAAAGTTTAAGTTTTGCAGCTCTGCAATTGTCTGCTCGATTTTGCTGATTTTCAATACAAATCTATTTTGGACCATTTCTCACACACCAGTCTAAGAACGAAGTCTCTAGCTTTTCTAGAACCTTCGGAAAACCGATACAAAATATAGTTATATACTTTATGGGTCGCTTATTAATATTATGGAAAACACAAACTGAATGACAAATCTATATATACCCTTTTACCATTTTTTTGGTAAAGGGTATAAAAAATTGAATATATTGGCTTGCGGGCTAACTTTGAGGGTCGGACGCACCCCCTAAAACACAACTTATAGCTATGAAGTTTTTTTGTATTTTTTTTTCACATAAAAGAAATCGAAAAAAAATCCTCCATACAACTAACGACCACTCTATTGTACATACACGCACTTTGGTGAAGGGTATATAAAATTCGTTACAGCTGAATATAGCACTCTTACTTGTTTAAATTTCTGACAATTCAAAATCTCTTTCATTCCTTCGAAGCTATATATTGATGTAGAGTTTTACTCTTAAACTAATAATTAGCTACTATAGGTATGTTCATACATACAATATGTATGTATGTATGTATGTATGTATGTATGTATGTATGTATGCATGTATGTATGTAGCAGTAAAATATGTACGTATCTGTTTTCTAGGCCTAAATATTATTAAGTAAATTCGCTTTTTTTATTGTAGTAGTGTTATTTATTTGTTTATTTATTTGTTTATTTATTTGTTTATTTATTTGTTTATTTATTTTAATTATTTAATTTTTAGTTTTTAATTTTGCAATTAGTTTAGGTGGTAGGTAGAAACCAACGGTAGACTTATTGTGAATCGATATCTTCAGACAGACAGTTAAAAAAATAGAAGTTTTTGAACATTACTTGGAAATTAATATTGTCAAGAAAAAGTTTAAGGCAAAGCATATAACGAGTTTATGTACGTTTTCAAAAATTCAATAACACAAATTCAAATTAAAAAATTACAAATGAAAATAAATTACATACATATATATGTATATATAAAAACTGTGTATAATATATAAAAAGTGATAAAAAAATAAAAGTTATAAAATTACACACTTCCTTCAAAAAAATTTTTTTTGAACGCTTCCTTCAGAAAATGATTGAAAATGTCCTTTATTAAAAATAATTTTCAAGAAAATATTTGGGAATATATTTTTTAAATACATATACTACATACATACATACATGTATGTATGTATATGGAATTATTTTTAAAGTGTATTTTTTAGAATTTTTTTCCAATTGGTTTTTTTTTCCAAGATATCGACAAGAATATTTCGATCGACAACTTCTATTGAAAACAACAATAAAATAAGAAAATTTTATTTTTCTTTTCAATATACATAAGTAAGAGATAGAAAGTTTCTGGTCGAAATCGTAGGCCAGGTCGTAAACCGAAACTGCATACATACATATAATGTGATCACTTCAATCGTCAATTATCAGTTAGAAATTCTTTTGGAAGTTTTTAAAAATGTCTTACGAAATGTTTTAAAAAACTATTGGATTTATTTCTACAATTAGTTTAACTTATTTTTTTAATTTGAATAGAAAAACTAAACCAATATGCCACATTTTACGGTTATTTTATTTGCGCTGGTGTCGTTAGCGGTCATAACATGTAAAGCCACTCCATGGGTAAGTATTCCAAACATTAAAAAAAAGACTGTTCATTAGGGTTCCGTACACCAAAAGTGAAAAGGAATGCTATTGTTTTCGCTACGCTGTCCGCCTGTCCATCACAGGGGGTTTTCTTGAGAACCGTAAGAGCTATGGTTCTGAATTTTTTACTTTGGCCGCGTTAAAAGTTAAAGGGTGTTCCCATGTAATATACTACATACAATTTTATATAGACACTTGTGAATTTGCAAAGTTAGTGCATTTTTACACAGACTATAACAATTAACACTAAATTAAAAAAAAATAATAATTAAAGGGTGTTCTATCAGTTAATGGTATTTTGACTGTGTAATTTTGACAATTTGCTGTATCTTGGAAACCGTAAGAGACAAACTCTTGAAATTTTCAAAAAACGCTAAAACTCAAAAATTCCAAAATTATAAAATCGCCAAACCGAAAAAATCGCCAAAAACCTGAAAAAATCGCCAAAACAAAAAAAAAGCAAAACTAAAAATATCTCTAAAACTAAAATAAATCGCCAAAAACCGACAAAATCAACAAAAATAAAAAAAACGCCAAAATGAAAAAAAACGCCAAAAACCGAAAAAAATTAAAAAAGCGCCAAAATTAAACAAAATCGCTTGGGCTTGAATAAGTTGCTAAAACTGGCACAAAAACTGAAAAATCCCTTAAACGAAAAATTGTTTAGATATTACATATCTAGTGTAAAGTCGCACTTTACTGAATTTATTGTTATGATAATAATGAGTAAAAGTGATTTTTCATAAGTGGGCACAAGAAAAAACCGCAAGGTCTTAATAATAGTGCAATTAAAAACACACGAAACAGTCTTATGTATTTTTATCTGCTGATTACAATGAAATAACATATGAGTTTTTCTCTAGCATCTCTAGATGTAAGGATATGGTGACATTTATCATTTGCATTATAATTTACACCATTTTTCAAATAATTCGCTCAATATTTTACAAATGGCATTCCAAATATTAAAATATTTCCTAGAATAATAATCTGCATTTATGAGGATATCTTACTGTTATTGCAAGGATTTTCTAAATCGTGTGATTTTACATTAGTCCTTAAAATTTTTTTTATTAAAATTTTCTTAACCTATCGATTAGTTATAATCGATAACGAAAATAGCTTCATTATATTTCTAGCCTCTCTAGTTTCAGAGATATTGCGCGTTGTATAAAAATAAATTATTTAATATTTTCTTTTCGCAGGCCATCAAAAAAAATTGTTTTTTCTTATATTACATTTGACAATTTACAAGTCATTAATGCAATTATTACAAACCAAAAAATGATTTATGGACCAGTCCAGAAAATTAATTTTTTTTTTCTAGTATATCGGTTATTTGAAGTTTGCAGCTTTTACGAAATAAAAGATAAAAAAGCAATTTTAAGGAAAAACTTGAATTCTTAATACAAAATTTACACTGAAAGGTATGAGTACCACCATGCTGTTTTTCGGACAGTTACTCCTAATTTACACTAAGCAAGTCTTATTGCTAAACTGATTAGTTTGTAGGAGAGAAAAACGAGGGGAACATAAAGTTTCTTTTCCCCTTGTCTCTCTTTCCTAAAAATTTAATATAAGCTTAGTAGTAAGACTTGCTGAGTGTAAATTAGGACTTATAGCGCAATATTTTTACCCACTTTAACTGTAAAAGATTAAACGATTTTATTTTAATAATGTGGCAATATAATTTTCTACTGAACAATAATGTGGCGTAGGCTAAGGCGTCTTAAGTTTTTTTTTTTTTTGTTCGTATGCTTTAATTTTGCTTTGCATATTTTTCTGTTCTGAATTAAATGAATTAGTGAATTAAAATTTTGATAAATTGTAAACAAAAAATGTTATGGCAGTGCTACAGCAACCAATTTCGCAGATTTTGTTATGTTGATTTTATTTTTTGCAGAGTTGTAACGCTTGTCGTTTCCGATATTTTTTGGTTGTGTGGCATTGATTTCCATATAAAAAACAGAATGTGAACCGCGTTGCATACATTTTGAAAATAACCCCACAAAATGACGACACAACACTGAAAAAAATTTTCCTGCGAACTAAAAAAAAACAAAAATCAATTAAAAATTTTATTGAGTCAATTAAGCGTTTAACTAAATTAAATTTTTAAACAAAAGTTTATTTGAATCACTTACATTTTTCATTGATTTTTGAATTTTTTTTTTCTGTGAAGAAATGCGAGATGTGTACTCAGCATTTACATATTAAGGGCGTAAAAACTTTGACAATGTAAAATTTTGACAAATTCGTTTTAGCATAGAAAGAAGTTATAAGTTGTTAGTTAGTTTTCTAAAGCACTAAAACGCGAAAAAATTTTATCCCTTTACGAAAGGATATGAGCTCTGTGAATGGCTGTTCCACTTAATAATAAAAATTAAAAATTTTAAGAACTCTTGCAGTACAGACCAAACGGCTGCACTGATTCCCTTCAAGTATAAGTGAGAAGATATTAGATTAAGTCACATTTCAAACGAAAAAGAAACAAATTAAAATCGGCACAGCCACTTGGGAGCTACGGCGCCAAGGACACACAGATTCAACAGAATATATCTGGAGTAGATGTTATATATTCTAAACAGCTAAACCAATTTTCTTCAAACATTGCTTAGAACACTCTCGATCAAGTCACCCTTCAAACAAAAAAAAAACTAAATGAAATGGTCTGTACCTGGAGTCCTACATACACACAGGCACACAATACAAACTTAGAACATCCCTTTTTTTTGGTCGGGATTTAAAAATATGTATAATTTTTCTTAAGTTTCATAGAAAAAAGTATTCACCAATTAATGTTTTCAATTAAGAATTTCATTGATTTAATTAAATTTTTAATTGTATTTGTTAATTTGAGTGAAAAGACTTAATTGATATTATCAAATTGGTTAAATGTGAAAATTTAATTAATTTTTTCATTGATATTACAAATATTTTAATTAATATTACAAAATCATTCATATCACTTTTTCATGTGTTTATATAAATATTTTTCCCTTTTCTAGAATGGCAATTCCAAAAAAAATGATTATAATTACCACATTCAAGTTTTGGTACTTGTAGACTATAGCCTTTATTCAGTCTACAACAATACAGAGGAGGTAAGCAAAAGATAAATCACAAACAGGCATGATATGAATGTTAATAAAAAAACTTTTAATATTTTTTTTCACAAATAACTAATTTAAAATAAGACTTAAAAGAAGTCAATTATTTAAGGGCCTGTTCATCTAAATGCGAACGATAGATTCGATCGAAAACTTACATTAGAAACAAAAACATAAAATAGAAATTTGTTTTTGTTTTCAATATAAATTTTCGATCGAACATATCGTTTGCATTTAGATGAACAGGCCATAAGTATTTGAATGAAAATCTATTTACGGATTCTAACATTTTCGTTAAAGATGAATTTATTCCAATTATTTTACAATTTCAAAAATCTTTAATTTATTCTCATGCCGCTTTAACTAATCAAAATAATAAAAATTCTGGATCGTTGCAATTAAAAAATTTGTTCATATATTTTTATTTAATTTAATTAATTTTTTTTTTTTTTTGGTTTTAGATGCGCCAGTATGTCAAAAGTTTCTGGAAAAGTGTTGATTTGAGATACAAGCCTCTGAAAATAAGCCTTTCACTTGCTGGCATTATCATAGCAGAAGTAAGTTATAATTTCTCTTTTCGGATATCCCTACAAGGATAATGAAAGTCAATTAATTGAACGCTCGTTTTATCGCCAGTGATGATACTCGTAGCTACATATATCAATTATTGCCTAGAACAAAGTTTCTATCGCATTATTTAGGTAGAAAGTAGACTTGGGTCAAACTCGTTCAGTTTTGCCACAAACCAATGATCAAACCCATTTAAATTACATGGGTTTGATCATTGGTTTGTGGCAAAAATCAACTAGTGATCGAGTTCGACCCAAGTCTATTAGAAAGAACGTTGGAATGTTTTCAGTTAAAAGTTGCTTTGTTCTTCGTTCGTCGCTTATAACTGTGTTAGGTTGAAAGAAACTTTAAAAGAAAATTTAAAGGACTTTATAAAATAAAACTTTGCTTTTGTGAAAGTGCACAATCCTTTGTATATCTCTCCAACTAAGGAGTTCCATCGGTTATGGAATATGTGTACATGTACATGTATACCCTGCAAGAACAGTGAAAGTCAAATGACTGGTCATTTGACCGACAGTCATGGATGGAGGATACAAATATCTACAATGGCACATATCGCTCATTTACTTCAATAGTGTCATAACTCAAAAAATTAGTTTTTTGGGTAAATAATGCAGAATAAGAGTGTGAACACAATGCAACGATAATTCATTGCGGTGCGGTTTCTCATACGATTTTGAAGTAAAAAACCGCAGTGCGGAACGGAATAAAATTAAAATCTATTTTATTTTCTCTGCGGACTTTCTTATTCTCCCAATTTTTGAAACTCTTTCTCTTTCTGATGTTGCCACAGTTTTTGGATAATTGGCGGTGTTCACAACATTGTTTTAACAAAAAGCATGATTTTTTTTTGTCATAATATATAAAAGTTTAAAAAATATATCAAATATATCTGCGAATGTATAAAATGTTAATCATTTTTTGTTTTTAGTTACTGCCAATACAAAATATTCAACACAAAGAGTATTTTTTTATAAAAATGTATACACAAAAAAAAATTAATAAAAATTTAAACAAACAATGACAAGAATTGCCGTAGCCGTCTTCCGTTGTATTGTGTTTATTTTTCTTTCCCGCAACGAGAAATTGCACCGCACCGCAAACATTGTGTTTAGACTCTAATGCGGCATTTTGTATTTTATCTTGTGTAAAAATGTCATATAAATAACTTGTACCATCACCTCCTGAGAGAAGAATATTTTTTCATGTTTTCATTGAGTTGTATGCAAATTGAAAACTTAAAACGCGTTTTCTGCAAAACTGTTTTATTTGAGTTGTGACACTATTGAAGTAAATGAGCGATTTGTGTATATCTTACCTGCTTACTCTGCCGTATTTTTACTTGTCATTGATGATTAAAGTGGACTTTAAGCTTATTTAATAAAGGGAAACAAAAGGTGGTTAAACATTCTCTATATGCATTTCATTGGTGCTTTGATAAATCATTAGTTGTTGAACTCTACTGAAATGCATACACCCACTGCTTAACCACCAGCAAATAAATTTCACTTAAAATAAATATTAATAAAAACTTTTATCTTCATACAGTGTTTATAAGTTCGAAATAATAACACTTCCTTTGACAGTTATATGGAATAACATAAGCAGTTTTTCTTCCAATTTCAGCATAATGCCTAGTGTTTCAATTATGCTAAAGTTCGTCTTTTGAGGAATACAAATACATGTGATAGTTTTTTTAAGAACAAATTGCACAAAATAAATTTTTAGATTAAACATTTAAAATATTCTGACAAATACTAGCAGAACGGAACAATATGGTGTTTTCGTTTGTTCTTTTGATTGTTTGTTTCTTTTTTTTTACTTCTTTCTTCTCTGCGATTTAACGAATATCATTTTTTATTGGAATACTTTTCTGCAGAAAATTTAAAATTGAATCGAATTAGTTAATCGGATTCAGAGGCATTAGTTAACGACCCATAATGAACTATTGGATCTTTCTGAAACTTTGAAACGTGCAATACTTCAGTAATGAAGTATGGATTTACCTTAGTTAGTTTGTCAAGGTCAAGTTCCTATCTAAAAAATTCATAATTGCAATTGTCAAGGTCCTATATCATTTCTAGGCAACCTGCTTACTTCACAACAAATTTTCTTATATAAAAAGATATATAGAGATATCCGCTATTATCTTCTGTATTATAAGGGTAAAAATATTGCCAATTGTGCAGATTGCATAGAAATAATATGACACCCTAAGGATTACAAATTAATATAATATTGTGATAGATATTGTGCCAAACAAGAATTTGATTAAAAAAAATTTATCTCACTACTTTTGATGGCCAACATTCTGACTACGAACTTGGCCTTTTCGCACATTTGTATTTTCGTTAAAGTCAAACAACTTTTTTTGTTTTCTTTCATAAAACTTTGCAAATTTAAGATTTCTAGTCTGGTTTTAAATATTTCTATCAATGATCACTGCCGCAGTTTAAAAGGCTCTGCCCTTAAATAATACTGTATGACAAATTTTGATGAAATCGAAATACCTGGGACGTGTTACAATTTTTCTGGTAGGTATTGTCGAGTGTAACAATAATCTGTATTTTAAATTTTCCAAACACATCTAAAATCTTGAGTAAGGGGTAAAAAATGGGGTTTTCGTTCCCGTAGACACTTATCAATCTCTAACTAAGTTAAATAGGAACCGATTTTAAATTTATAAACCTTTTTAGAAAGAAGAAAGTAAGACCTTTCGAACCATGTACATTTTGTTCCAGTTCATTTCAGATATATCTTTGTATTGTTTTCACCAAATTTACTAGTAATTTTTTCGGTTTTTTTACGACATTTTTCTACTTTGGTCTTTGTTCTTAGGCAGTAGTTTTGCACTGGAACCATACTGCTTAGAAATTTATCTATAAAACATAATTGAATAAAAGTAATTCGTAAGTAATCGTTTTAAAAACTTTCCTAGAATTTGACTGAGTTATTAAACATTTTATTAGAAGAATTTTTGTTAAAAAAAACTACTTGTATGATGTATTTCGAGTACTATTTATACGCTTTCTGTTTATTTAAGCTTCGAGGATGATGAAAGTACAATTTAATAGATGTATGTCAACATAGAGTACAAAAATGGTACAATAGTGGTCGCCAAACGTTTATAGTTCAGAACCACATTTTTCGCATATACCAACCATATATTCTGCTAAATTGCACCAAATTAAAATTTATTTCGGTGTGGAAATCGTTGTTTGATATAGTGCAATGGAAAATAGCTGGTATTTTATTTTGCATTGTATCTTAATATCTAGTTGGTACCCTTTACGATTTGTACAGCTTGAGGGCCGGAAGTTGCAAATCACTGTTATACTAAATTTAAGTTAGAGTCGTATCAAAAATTTGCAAAGAGAGCTTAATTTATGTAAAAATCCTATAATTAATAATAATTTTGCCAATTATTAAGGTTTAACAATCGTTGCTTTTCCTATTCGTAACTCACCTAGACCTACTTTTTGCATCTCCATTTGTCAGGAAACTTTCATTACAAGCTGTCCAACTTCGCATATGACTTAAGTTTTTCTCCTTAAGTTTTTCATTTTTTTCGTTTTACAATATACGGAAACAAAGTAATTGTGAGTAGAGATGGGCAAAAAATATCGATATATTGAAATATCGATGTTTAAAAAAAATGTACATCGATACTGTTCAAATATATCGATATATTTTTTTTTCATTTGCCCATATCTAGTCATGAGGGTGTTAAGATAAATGCATGTGTAAATATAGACACCACGTGCGTAGGCCGGAACATAGCCTGGAACACTACCGTGCGCCTAAGCACTAATTTACCCACCATTGCAGCAAAACTAATGCAATAATGTTGTTAAAACGACTGTAATTTAATGTACGTTTTCATACGACAAACGTTTAAGTCGTTTGAAAACGTTTGCTACTGTTTTACGTAAGTTAAAAGTTTCGTTTTCAAATCTGTGGGCTTTTGACAAAACAACTTCTCTCGAAATAAGAAATTTTTGCAAGATTTTTATATTAAATATAAATTTTCAAGACGGTTCTTTTTGTGTGATCCTTGCATTTCTACGCCATTTGGTTAAAAATCTACAGTTCTTGGCAAATCAACTTCTTTCATTATATTTGGAAAAAATATTTGATAAAATATCTTATCTGAAAGAGTTTAAAAATTTTCTAAAATGCAAGAAATAAAATTGTTATATCCTTTTGACAAAACATCTAAATTGTATTTAATATTTTTTTGCAAATATACATTTTGTTTTAACAAAATAACTTCTCTTCAAAGAAGTTGTTTTATCAAAACTGAAATTTAGAAAATATGTAACTTGGCTTGAGATAAGCGCAAAATATGAATCACGTTTTTGTTTAAAACCATTTTAACAAAACAACTTGTGTAATGTAAGTTATTTTTTTTGTTGAAAACAATTTCGACAAAACATCCTATCTTCTTAGTCTTAATTTTTCTGAAAATCTTTTGGCATTAGAATAGAATTATTCATATCTTCACTTCAATTTAGTATTTAAATTTAATACTACACTTTCACTTTTTCACCCAATATTTCAAAATCAATGTTACTAGATATTTTATCAGTTTTTTCGTTCTCTTGTAAAATTGCAGTTTTTGAAAGAGGTTGTTTTGTCAAAAGTCCACAGAAATGTTTTACAAAATTCAAAATAAACCAAAAATTTCTGATTGAAACGTTCCGTTCTGTCTTTTTCTATCAAAAGTTGAGTACATAAGAAAAATTATATTTTTTCAATTACACTACGTCTCCACTAGCCATCGACTTGGACATGACATGAACATAACGCCGTCAGAGCAATTGTGAAGAAATCATCAACTTCTTTGTTGTGGTGAATACGTGCGATGTCTATGTTCAGGCATATCAAAGCATTTTGCGTTGGTGCAATAAAGATGGAATATTTAACCATTTTTCTCTGCCTCGGACGAAAAATCTCATGGCGAACATTGTTGCTCACACATTTGTTCGGGCATACATGTCAGAGCATGGACAAAAGTTGGACATGAGGGTTCTCCATTAGCCATTTGTGATGTCCGAAATGATGTCCATACCAAGTTCATGGTTAGTGGAGGCCGCTAGTTACGACATTGGTTTAGTAAATCATCGTAAATCGTAGATCACCTATATAGCTATATATTTATGTTATATATATATATGTAAATATTGTTACCTTAATATAGAAAGGCCCCAACTCATTGTTTTTTTTTTGAAATCGAGATTCTTGCATTTTTCGATAAGTTAGATGTTCTTCTATCGAAATATACAAAAAACCTCGATTTCCAAAAAATATTGAAATAGGGCCTTTCTATATTAAGGTAACGATATGTTTGTATATACTAGTGCTCTCTTAACTTTTTCCTTTTCTTTCAGACACCTTTTAGTACACCTTACTTACAAGAAAATATAGTTTATGGAAATTTCTTTGATGGCGATAATGCTTTCACTGGTATGGCTAAATATTTGTATTCTCAGAAGAATCTTCCTCTATATGATATAGCTGTACAAATGACAAAGTAAGTTTTCACAATTATCAAATTAATCAAATATAATATTTCTTAACTGCGAGTATTACTGCCTTATTCATAAGACCTATTTCTGTTTTATAAGAGTTTTATAAAACAAATTTTCTATAGAAATTTGCTTAATAAAACTTTTATAAGACCAAACTATTTTTTATCAATTAAGCCCTTATTCTTTAATATTTCATTACAGAGACTGTATATATGTATATTTTTCTCTTTTATGTATGGGCATTTCTCCGAGAAATTCCACTTTTTTGTCGCGTGCGACAGCATGCAATTAACCTTGTATTTCTGAACAACGTGACTAGATTTTTCTTAAAATTTTGTCTAACGTACTGCTGCTGACGGCCTACACAAATATAATATATAGAGAAGTACAAAAAAAGTTTAGTTTTCTTTGAAAGTACAAGCATATTTGTTTGGTGTCGCACGCTACAAAAAGTTGACATTAATCTGGAAATGCATATATTCATAATTGGCATGCAATAACGTTCAAGGAAATAATGTTCATCAACAATCAAAAATAAAATACACTGACATTTACCGACATATTGAGTCATAACCGCCAAAACAGCTTAAGCTCGAGAATTATGTTGCTTAAGCTTTTTTGGTTGTTATGGCACGAGTCAGAGTTTTGTGCCGAAAGATATTTTTCTCTAGTGGCTCTCTGCCTAGTTTTCCTTTGGGCCATTCAATCTATTAAAGCCTTTTTTCGATAATTATTTATGCAGCCTCTGTTAGCTCAATACGAATATAAGCACACACAAATACATCAACGCAAATTATGACAATTAAGATCTTGAGACAACTTACATGAATACGAAGTACTCAGCAGTGTCACAGATTTCATTCGAAATGGTTTTGATTCCGTACTTATCATTCCGTTTCAATTTAATATCGGTGCTTCAGGATCCGACCGTTTTTAACAATCCGAAGCATAATGTGGCATACGTTCAGACGTTTTCAATTTTATACTGACATATAAAGCTCTGTACGGAATTCTTACAAAATTTCAGATTCTCATATGGACTGTATGTATCATTTCACACTATGCATTTTTAGCCTACCTGGTTTTGATAATTTTCTTTTAAGCTTTTTTTTTAACTTTTATTACGATAATCGTATCGCTATAATAAATATCACGAAAATTTATCGACATTGCTATTCAGTAACATATTTTAACGATATTCGCTGTCGTTTGAAGTAAAACAAGTAAAATCGCAAGCTCAAATTCATTTAGTTTTTCCTTAATCCATCTTTCGGTAAGCTTTTCGTTTATTTCGAAATTTTTTATGGCAGTAAAAAAAAGTACAATATTATATCGCGACATAACCGCCAAAAAAGCTTAAGCGATCTAATTTTCGAGCTTAATTTTTTTTTTTGACGAAAATCGACAAATACCGATGGCGGGAAATCGATTTTCATCAAAAACCGAATTTAAAAAAATATGTCGCTTAAGCTTTTTTGGCGGTTATGGCTAGATATACTACATACATACATACATGTTTGTATGCATATATTTTTGAGGAAAATATTGCGCAAAATCAATACAAGCCAAAATCGATTATGGGAAAGAGAAAAAAAGTCATCATATCTGGTGTCCCTTGTCATTTTCCCTTTCATTTTCTTTTCTATTTATTTGACATTTCTTTTATATTATTCAACTAACATGAAATTTTTTTTACTTTTAAACTTTTTAATTTAGACTTGACTTCTGCAGGGACCCGAAAGGATATAGAACATGCGGCGGAAGTGTGGTAGGTAAGACATACATAATTATATACGTAAATAATATTGTATAACAGAAATAAAATTAAAGAAAATATAAACACTTGCAAAAAGAAAAGTTTAAGTTTTTGGCACGCAATATTTGGAGGCAGGAGTTTGTAATCCGTATATAGATAGACTCATGCTTAAATAAATACATTTAAAAAGTTAAATATAATTACCCCCATATTCATTAAATTCGAAATGAATTTAAAATGTATTTTATTTAAAATTGTTCATACAAAATGTTCCTAAAATGGATTTCAAATTCATTTTATTTTTTTTACGAATATGGGGGTTAAGGTTTAGAAATATTTGAAGCACAGAAAATATTGTAAATAATATGCACAAAAAGCCGAAACTACAAAAAATTTAAATTTTATATATAAAATTTGCATTTAAATATCTATGAGACATACGAGTATTGTAACAAAATATTATCAAGTGCCCGCAAATTTTTTTTCTCAACTTCGAAAATCGCTCTCTTTATAGCAAAATTTGTTTAAATTTTTATGTAGATTTAGTTTTTACTATACGATTATTTAATTATTTTTCATCCATACAAATCTTAGTAACTATATTCTCGTATGTTTGAAAAAAATATCGATTTTTATTTGTCCGATTTTTTTACGATTTTTCGAGTATGAAATGACGTTTTTTTATAGTTTGTCGGGATTTCAACGTACAGGCAAGTCCTGGTATAACGAACGATATAATGTCAGGCCCATTCATTATATCGAAAAATTCGTTAAATCGCAAAGTTTTTTTCAAGTGTTATTTTAACTTTAATTCTTTTTTATCAGACATGATGCAATACAATGAAAAGAATGAGGACTTTTTTTTTGAAATAACCTACCAAATACAAACTAAGGATAACACAATTTTTTTTAAATGCTGCTGTAGATTTTGATTAATATTTTATACGTTCGTTATACAGAGCACATCTTTATCAAAACATTCGCTATATAAAAAAGATGTAAATATTAGAAATATAATGCAAGCAAGTTTTTTATACCCTTTACCAACAAAAATGGTAAAAGGGTATATATAGGTTTGTCATTCCGTTTGTAATTTCTATAATATCAATAAGCGACCCATATAATATATATATTCTGGATCCTTATGCATAGGGAAGACGAATAAGCGATGTCCGTCTGTCCGTCTGTCCGTCTGTCCGTCTGTCCGTCTGTCCGTCTGTCCGTCTGTCCGTCTGTCCGTCTGTCCGTCTGTCTGTACGTGAAATCGGTTTTCCGAAGCTCCCAGAAAAGCTAGAGACTTCGTTCTTGGACTGGTGTGTCAGAAATTTTCCAAAATAGATTGGTATTGAAATTCAGCAAAATCGGGCAGACGATTGCAGAGCTGGAAAACTTAAACTTCATTTTGCCATATAAAAGTAACTCCCGAAAACAAATTTTTATTTTTTTTTTTAATAAATGTACATATTTTACACTTCAGTACGACTAAAATTGGAATTTTAAAATAAAGAAATACAAAAAAATTAAAAAGACGTTTCCAGGGTTGGAAAACTTTAACTTTTTGTGTTATGTAAAATTAACTATGTCTAAAACTATATTAGTATTTTCTCGAGAACCGTAAGAGCTACAGACCTGAAATTTGGACACAGTATGTAGACCTTTGGCCGCTACAACAACAAATACATGATAATTGGAAATTAAAGGGTGTTCCAAAACGAGCAACGAAAAATTTTAAAATCCCATGTAGTATATATACAATTGTATGTATATACACTTGAAATTTGTAAGGTTAGTGTATTTTTATACAGACTACAAAAATTAACACAAAAATTTAAAAAAATTTAAATTAAAGGGTGTTCCATCAGTTAATGCAATTTTGACTATGTAATTTTGACAATTTGCTGTATCTTGAAATTTTCAAAAACGGTAAAACTGAAAAAATAAAAAATTATAAAATCGCCAAACCGAAAAAAATCGCCAAAAACAAGAAAAAATCGCCAAAACGAAAAAAGCACGAAATAAAAAAAAAATATAAAACTAAAATAAATCACAAAAAAACGGAAAAATGCTAAAATGAAAAAAAAAATCGCCAAAATGAAAAAAATCACCAAAACGAAAAAAATCCTAAAAAACAGAAAAAAATCGTCAAAATGAAAAAAAAATCGCCAAAACGAAAAAAACTCTAAAAAACAGAAAAAAATCGCCAAAATGAAAAAAATCGCCAAAAAAAGAAAAAACCTAAATAACAGAAAAAAATCGCCAAAACGAAAAAAAGAACCAAATTAAAAAAAAATTTCTAAGACTAAAATAAATCGCAAAAAATTTAAAAATTGCTAAAATGAAATCAAAAATCGCCAAAATGAAATAAAATCGCCAAAATGAAAAAAAAATCGCCAAAATGAAAAAAATCACCAAAACGAAAAAAAAACCTAAAAACAGAAAAAAATCGCCAAAATGATAAAAAAAATCGCCAAAATGAAAAAAATCACCAAAACGAAAAAACCCAAAAAAAAAAAGAAAAAAATTGCCAAAATGAAAAAAAAATCACCAAAACGAAAAAAAAACAAAAAAATCGCCAAAAAAAATCGCGAAAAAAACCCAAAAAAAAAATCGTCAAAATGAGAAAAATCTCCAAAATGAAGAAAAGCCCAACAACAGAAAAAAATCGCCAAAATGAAAAAACCTCCAAAAACAGACAAAATCGCCAAAACGAGAAAAAAGCGACAAAACTGAAAAAATCGTTTTAACTGAAAAAAACTTCAAAAAAGCAAAAAACCTTCCTTTCGTGCGCGATTCAAAGTCGCACTTAACTGAGTTTTTTAATATTAAAGGAATTAAATGAAACTAGGTTTTTGCTTACTTCGTTCTTGCTTTTTTCACTTAACATATTTTATGTATTTTTTAAAGAACTAGATTGGTAACAATAATCAGAAAAATCCAAAATTATGACTCCAGGGTTGGAAAACTTACACTTTTTGTTTCTTTTTCTTTTTCTTTATAAATTGAATATATTTTATGCTTCTGAAAGAAAAGTTTGGTGTATGAAATTTGAAAAATGAAAATTATAGCTCCAAAGATGGAAACTTTAAAAAAATGATAAATTTTTTCACAAAACAAATATGTATGTACGTGTCTGTATACTATATATATGTACGTACGTTGGTAAAGGGTATATAAGATTCGGCACAGCCGAATATAGCACTTTTACTTGTTGTTTTTTATTTTGGGATTTTTTCTTTATCATTCGTTATATTCAGTATAAAATTGGGATATTATTCGCTATATAAGGTTGTTAATGTAGCGAGATTCGTTATATAATTTAATTTGGCAGCTCTGCATAGGTATTAAAGGGAAAATACAAATACAGAGTACAATATTTATAATTATAAATTATGAGGAGTGGTTACTCAAAGCAGTCATATTATTAACCGACTTCCAAAAAAGGAAGAGGTTAACATAACAACTCGTCTCTACTTTTTTTTTAGGTGTATAACTTTATAACTCGGTACATTTTAGACCGACTGTAAACATTTTTTTTGTTGTCTAAGATGGTATATATTCCCATTGGTCTCATTGCAAAACAAGTGAGCGGGAACACGCCCACCATTTTTTTTTTAAATAATTTTTTAATATTCTACTTATTTGATTGCTGCGCAACCTGTAAAACGCCTTTGGTTCTTGTAATTACAAAATTTGAAATTTAAAAAAATGGGCGGAGTTACGCTCATTAAAATTTATTATAATATTTCACGTGGTTCCACATAACCGATTTTTACGAAACTTGCCACACAAATTAAGCTCTAAAATAGACAATGGGTGGAGTCACGCCCATTTAAATTTAATATTTTATTTTACGTGGTTCTACTTTAACGATTTTTACACAACTTAGTTCACACCCCCTAAGCCCTGAAAAACACACAATCTTGCATTTAAAAAATGGGCGGAGGCACGACCATTAAAATTTAATTTTATATTTCACGTACTTCTTTTATCTTTTTTTTATCAGATTTTTGCATTGAAGTCGGTTTTTTTGGCAGAAAGAATTATTTTGTGTTATTATTTTAAGATATGAAGTTTTAAGACTATCGTTTGAACTTACGACTACGTATGCGAATGCTACGAAACTTACGATCTGACCCACTGTGTCACCAGAAATCGTCAGATCGAATACTTTATATTGAAAACAACAACAAATGTTCTAATGTTATTGTTGTTGTTCTGGTGACATCGTGGGCAGGCCGTTAGTACACACCATGGGCTCTCGTAAGGACACAATCTCGATTAAAAAAAATAGGCGAAGGCACGCCCATTAAAATTTAATGTTATATTTGACGTACTTCTACTTAAGCGATTCTTATGAAACTTGTCACACAGTCTGAGCTCTACGAATTAATACGAGCTTGCATAAAAAAAAATGGGCGGAAAAACGCCCATTGAACTTTAGTATTAGGTTAAATTTAGTTTTATTATCTAATCCCCACAAAGCTTGGCAAACAGGCTCTTGTGTTTAAAAAGTGGGCGGGGACATTTTAATTAAAACTTAATTTCGTAATTCACGTGCTTGACCGATTCTTGCAAAACTTGACACACACCTTGAGCTTTGGAAGTTACGATATAACATATAATTACATTTAATGGGGCCACTAATGTTTGTAAAAGTGGGCATAGCCACGCTCTTTAAATTTTAAAATTTGCTCTAAAAAATTAGAAATAAAGGCTCATATTTGGAGTCAAAATAAAGTATACTATAAAAATTTCAAACCAGTCTTATCATACAAAACGCTGGTTTTAAGCCGTAGAAGTGTATACTTTGTTTCGACTATGAATATGCGCCAAAGCTTTTTAAAACAAATTGAACCGAACCCAAAAGTAAGAACTTAAAACTTGAAAATAATTTAATTTCATTTAAATAAAATATTTTTTGTATGTGTTACCTAAGTATAGGGCTATTCAAAGTCGGTGACTGTGTGTATGCAAACGAACAAATAAGTAAATGTAGAATTGAGTTTGCTTATCCGAATTTTAAAAATTAAAAAAAACTCAATAAAACTTTAGGGCACTGCTACACGTTCAATATATATTGAACGCGATCCAGTATCGTGATATATATTGAACGTGTAGCATGCAGTATTGATGGATCGCGATCCATATCACAGAAAGGCCTAAATTATGGAATCCAGATCACGGATCACGGATCGCGTGAGAAATATTGAACGTGTAGCACTTTCATGATATTGGATCGCGATACTTTAATAAGAATTAAAATAAAACAAATAAAATAAAAGACGAGGTGAAAAAAATTTAACAAAGAAGAAGTAAAAAAGTTTATTACATTTGTGTAAAGTTTGTTTTAATAAAGGGTAATGGCAGAAGATAGTGAAAGCGAGTGGGTTCTGCCGGTGGAATCAGAATTAACGACCGAAAAAATTATTTTTAAACTTTATTTTTAATTTATTTATTTTTAACTAACACCAGAAAATACATTCTTGTTAAGATGCGTTTTCTTAAGCAACGAAATTTCGAAAATTCGCAAAAATCACAATATTGGAAAGAAACACTGAAATTTATTAAAACTCGGTAAAACTGTAAAGCAAGCAAACATTCCGGTAAAGTCGCGAAAATTATGAAAATTTGCAAAAAAAAACTTGCTAAAATTTTAACGATTGCAAAGCACAATATAGATTAAAATCCCTAAAAATATAAGATAGAAAAAAAATTGGGAAAATTACGACTATCGCGAAAAAAATGGTAGATCGCGAAAAGTTGCAAAATTTTAAACTAGATATAATATTGATTACAAATCGGTAAAACTGTAAGAAATGCAAAAAATTCGGTAAAAATCGTGAAAAAAAACGAAAAGTCGTAAAGAGTAGCTAGCAGCGGGATGATAACAAAGTCTAATATCGCTTAAAAATCGACAAAAATGTTAGAACTCAGAAAACATGAAAAAAGTCGCTTTTATCGCGAAGTTTGCAAAAAATTGCGAAAAGTTTCAAAATTTTAAATAAGTCATAATATTGACTTAAAATCTCAAAAACTCTAAGGAATGCAAAAAAATCGCGAAAATTACGAAAATTTGCATGAACTTGCTAACAGCGGGATAATAACGAAGTTTAATATTGTTTAAAAACCGGCGAAACTCTCAGGAAGCTGAAAACATGCAAAAGTTACTAATGTCGCAAACTTTGCAAAAATTCGCGAGAAGTTGTAAAATCGGAAGCAAGCCCTACAATTTATTAGAAATCGCCAATGCGATTGACAGCTTGCAGCGCTACTCGTTACGTTGTACTACAGCTACTATTCTGTTCCAGCCTTTAAGCTTATTAATAAATTTATTATTAATAAACGATCCGCACAGCACAAAAAAAACGTAAATACTGACGCGATAAATATTGAACGTGTAGCATACGCTCGTGATCCATCAATCCATCAGAATGGATCGCGATCCAAATATCACAATATATATTGAACGTGTAGCAGTGCCCTTAGAGAAAAACAATTAGATAGAAAAGAGTTAGAGGTTTTAAGCGGCTATATAATGGCTATTTTTAATCAATTCTCATTTTACTCGTACACTATAACTATTAAAAAAACAAGTGAAGTGCAAAGAAAAAAACGTCAAAAACGCTTTTTTGAAAAAGAAACGAGATGTAGCTCTACTGTATTAAGAAATCAATCACACTGCTCGCAAATAGTATTCTGCATTTATTATACCCTTTACTAAAAAAAATGGTAAAAGGCTATATATAGGTTTGTCGTTCCGTTTGCAATTTCTATAATATCAACAAGTAAGAGTGCAATATTCGGAAGTGCCGAATCTTATATACCCTTTACCAACGTGGGTACATATATGTATATAGTATACAGACACAATCGCCAAAATGAAAAAAAATCGCCAAAATGAAAAAAATCTCCAAAACGAAAAAAAACCTAACAACAGACAAAAATCACCAAAAGGAAAAAAAAAATCGTCAAAATGAAAAAAAATCGCCAAAACGAAAAAAACCCCAAAAAAATCGCCAAAATGAAAAAAAAACAAAAAAATCGCCTATTTAGGCGATAAACTTAAAAACAAAAAAAAAATCGCCAAAATGGAAAAAAATCGTCAAAATGGGAAAAAATCTCCAAAATGAAGAAAAGCCCAAAAACAGAAAAATATCGCCAAAATGAAAAAACCTCCAAAAACAGAAAAAAATCGCCAAAACGAGAAAAAAGCGACAAAACTGAAAAAATCGTTTAAGCTGAAAAAAACTTAAAAAAAGCAAAAAAGCCTACTTTTCGTGCGCGATTCAAAGCCCTAATTCACACGTTGATTTTTCAATGATTTTTTGAAACACGATTTTTGTAGTTTGTAGGCGAACTGTATAGAAAAGCAAAGGGGGTAGAAAAAAAATCACATTTTCCGTTCTACGAGTTTTTTTTTTCAAATTTTCTTTACACATATTTTAATTTTTGGTATGTTGCTTTATTTTATTTTTTCATTGAATGTGACAACAGCTTTTTTTAATAGAAAACAGTGTTACCTGTAGGTATTTTAGTCGCTAATATAGGAGTATAGGGACTATCGGACAAATATTTTATTTTGGCCAAAATGTAGGTATTTTGTATTCTCATACTGCATTTTTTGTGCATAAATGTAAAAAGAACTATACGCAAAATATATTTTTGCTCCGTTTAAAAATTTGTTTTTGCTCGTAATTACATAGACTTATCTAATTATTTTGGTATCGCAGTGCCTGTATTTGGATAAGATATTCCCTCTATTCTTCTAATGGCAAGCACACCAGGAAATAGGAAATGAGCATCCATTAAACAATGATTTAATAATTAAGGATATTACTTACAACTATTTAACTTAAATCTTAATAAACTCCGTGATTGGAGAAAACCCAAATATAGATATGTGTTATATTTGTATTATAAGATAATTTCTGAAAAACTGTAGAAAAGTATGCATTAATTTCGAAGGCAGAAGTAGTCACTTTGAATAATTTAATACAAAAGAATTACATATATACATACATACATATGTCAAGTCTTAAGTTACCTACTGTAGCTCCAAATATTCAGAAGAAATAATTTTGGTTTACAAAAGGTTTACAAAACAAATTTTTTTACATGTAGGGAAAAAACGAATTTTTTTAAAATCTAATGGCAACACTCATACAACATGGAAAAAATCATCGTATGAATATAAAATGTTTTTGGAAGCAACTTTTAAAGAGAATCAAAAATAAAACAAGATTTTAAAATCCTCGTATGAATTGGGCCAAAGTCGCACTTTACTGAATTTTTTAATATTAAAGGAATTAAATGAAACTAAGTTTTTTCTTATTTCGTTTATGTGTCGTTCACTTAACAAATTTAATGTATTTTTTAAGAAACTAGATTGGTATCAATAATCAGACAAATCCAAAATTATTACTCCAGGGTTGGAAAACTTACACTTTTTGTGTTATGTAAAATTAAATAGGTCTAAATAATTAATTTTTCTTTATAAATTAAATATATTTTATGCTTCTGAAAGAAAAAATTGGCATATAAAATTATAAAAACGAAAACCAAGGCTCCAGAGATGGAAACTTTGAACTTTTTTTGATAATAGAGTACCTAAATATAACTAAGTTTTTTCTTTTTTCCTTTTTGCTTTGTTCACTTAACATATTTTATGTATTTTTTTAAGTGCTAGATTGGTATAAGGAATTAGAAAAATCCTAAATTATGATTCCAGGGTTGGAAAACTTACACTTTTTGTGTTATGTAAAATTAAATAGTTCTAAACATTTTTTTCTTTTCCTTTATAAATTGAATATATTTTATGCTTCTGTAAGAAAAGTTTGGCGTATAAAATTTGAAAAATTAAGATTACAGCTCCAAAGATGGAAACTTTGATTTTTTTTAAATATTAAAGTATAAAATTAATTTTTTTTATTTCGTTGTTCACTTAACACACTTTATTAATTTTTTAAATCAGAAAAATCAAAAAGGTTGGTTCCAGGATTGCAAAATTTATTGTTTTTTTTATTTACAAAAGTAACTAGATCAAGTTAGTTTTTTCTTTTTGTTTACAAGTTTTATATACTTTATGACTTAGAATGAAATAGTTTGGCATAGAAATTAGAAAAATAAAAGAAATAGCTCCAGAGCTGGAAAACTTAAATTTTTTCTGGTTTATAAAACTAATTATTTCTTTGGTAATTAAATATATTCTATATTTTATAAGGAAATAAATTAGTATTAAGAAACTCAAAAATATGGTTCTAGGGTTGGAGATTGAAAAAGTTTCGGTAAAGAAATAAGCAAAAATATTTTTTTTTCAGTTAAACAGATTTCATGTTTTAGGAAAATCATTACTCAAGATTTTTTATACATGGTTAATTTTTTATGGATATCTAATTGAAGTATAAACAAAGGTTTGTGCTTATTGTGCTCTCAGCACAATAACTATTAATTTTTAGTAAATAGAGATCAAAATAAAATTTGGCGCTAAAGATAAATTAAAGGACATGTTCAGTTTCATTTTCCTGATACCTTTCCTTTTTGCTGAACAAATTAAAAAAAAAAACCTATAGGAATAAAACATAAACAAGTAAAAGTGCTATATTCGGCTGTGCCGAATCTTATATACCCTTTACCAACGTACGTACATATATATAGTATACAGACACGTACATACATATTTGTTTTGTGAAAAAATTTATCATTTTTTTAAAGTTTCCATCTTTGGAGCTATAATTTTCATTTTTCAAATTTCATACACCAAACTTTTCTTTCAGAAGCATAAAATATATTCAATTTATAAAGAAAAAGAAAAAAAAACAAAAAGTGTAAGTTTTCCAACCCTGGAGTCATAATTTTGGATTTTTCTGATTATTGTTACCAATCTAGTTCTTTAAAAAATACATAAAATATGTTAAGTGAAAAAAGCAAGAACGAAGTAAGCAAAAACCTAGTTTCATTTAATTCCTTTAATATTAAAAAACTCAGTTAAGTGCGACTTTGAATCGCGCACGAAAGGAAGGTTTTTTGCTTTTTTGAAGTTTTTTTCAGTTAAAACGATTTTTTCAGTTTTGTCGCTTTTTTCTCGTTTTGGCGATTTTGTCTGTTTTTGGAGGTTTTTTTCATTTTGGCGATTTTTTTCTGTTGTTGGGCTTTTCTTCATTTTGGAGATTTTTCTCATTTTGACGATTTTTTTTTTGGGTTTTTTTCGCGATTTTTTTTGGCGATTTTTTTGTTTTTTTTTCGTTTTGGTGATTTTTTTTTCATTTTGGCAATTTTTTTCTTTTTTTTTGGGTTTTTTCGTTTTGGTGATTTTTTTCATTTTGGCGATTTTTTTTATCATTTTGGCGATTTTTTTCTGTTTTTAGGTTTTTTTTTTCGTTTTGGTGATTTTTTTCATTTTGGCGATTTTTTTTTCATTTTGGCGATTTTATTTCATTTTGGCGATTTTTGATTTCATTTTAGCAATTTTTAAATTTTTTGCGATTTATTTTAGTCTTAGAAATTTTTTTTTAATTTGGTTCTTTTTTTCGTTTTGGCGATTTTTTTCTGTTATTTAGGTTTTTTCTTTTTTTGGCGATTTTTTTCATTTTGGCGATTTTTTTCTGTTTTTTAGAGTTTTTTTCGTTTTGGCGATTTTTTTTCATTTTGACGATTTTTTTCTGTTTTTTAGGATTTTTTTCGTTTTGGTGATTTTTTTCATTTTGGCGATTTTTTTTTTTCATTTTAGCATTTTTCCGTTTTTTTGTGATTTATTTTAGTTTTATATTTTTTTTTTATTTGGTGCTTTTTTCGTTTTGGCGATTTTTTCTTGTTTTTGGCGATTTTTTTCGGTTTGGCGATTTTATAATTTTTTATTTTTTCAGTTTTACCGTTTTTGAAAATTTCAAGATACAGCAAATTGTCAAAATTACATAGTCAAAATTGCATTAACTGATGGAACACCCTTTAATTTAAATTTTTTTAAATTTTTGTGTTAATTTTTGTAGTCTGTATAAAAATACACTAACCTTACAAATTTCAAGTGTATATACATACAATTGTATATATACTACATGGGATTTTAAAATTTTTCGTTGCTCGTTTTGGAACACCCTTTAATTTCCAATTATCATGTATTTGTTGTTGTAGCGGCCAAAGGTCTACATACTGTGTCCAAATTTCAGGTCTGTAGCTCTTACGGTTCTCGAGAAAATACTAATATAGTTTTAGACATAGTTAATTTTACATAACACAAAAAGTTAAAGTTTTCCAACCCTGGAAACGTCTTTTTAATTTTTTTGTATTTCTTTATTTTAAAATTCCAATTTTAGTCGTACTGAAGTGTAAAATATGTACATTTATTAAAAAAAAAAATAAAAATTTGTTTTCGGGAGTTACTTTTATATGGCAAAATGAAGTTTAAGTTTTCCAGCTCTGCAATCGTCTGCCCGATTTTGCTGAATTTCAATACCAATCTATTTTGGAAAATTTCTGACACACCAGTCCAAGAACGAAGTCTCTAGCTTTTCTGGGAGCTTCGGAAAACCGATTTCACGTACAGACAGACGGACAGACGGACAGACGGACAGACGGACAGACGGACAGACGGACAGACGGACAGACGGACAGACGGACAGACGGACAGACGGACAGACGGACAGACGGACATCGCTTATTCGTCTTCCCTATGCATAAGGATCCAGAATATATATATTATATGGGTCGCTTATTGATATTATAGAAATTACAAACGGAATGACAAACCTATATATACCCTTTTACCATTTTTGTTGGTAAAGGGTATAAAAACAAGACACTAAGCAGTTTTGCAACATCAATGATTATTAAATGCGGGAAAATATAAAACAAGTTAGTTTACTTGGTATGGAGGTGCAATACTAAGAATATTTTAGATTTATTAATTAGCAGCACGGTTTTTGAACATCTCGAGAGCGAGTAAACAAGCCTCAATATTTTGGTAATGTATTGACGTGATGTCGATGTTGACTGAAATAAGAGTGAATGTAAAATATATCTTAACCACAGAGTGTAGAGTAAAATATTCAACTATTGCTAATATCGAAAATAAAATAATTGAATCAAATTCTTTAATCGAAAAATACTGAAAGGTCACAAAATTATAAATTTTTTCACAAAACAAATATGTCTGTATGTGTCTGTATACTATATATATGTACGTACGTTGGTAAAGGGTATATAAGCTTCGGCACAGCCGAATATAGCAATCTTACTTGTTTAATAATAATTTTATTTTTTCTTAAGATGTGCTTATTATATTTTAACACTTTTATTTTCTATTTGTCATCTGCCTTCATAAAATTAGGCTACGCTATTCCGGGTGCAGCTTGTATGGTGGATCTGAATTTAGAAAAAGTTAATAGTATTGCTATCGTTCACGATTCTGGCGGTTATGTTGGCGTCAGACATGCTGCTCATGAAGTGGGCCATTTGTAAGTATATTTTGTTACATATATTTTTGTTATATTATATTTTTAATTTTTTTCTTCTAATTCATTGTATATACAATAATTAGAAGGCAATTTCAGTAGCCCAGTGCCCCGTTTCTGCAATAAATGTGATATCATTTTCTATCTACTTGTTAAACAGAGGCTGATTAAAAACAAATATTTTTTTAGATTATTTAACAAGTTACAGAAATGAGGTACTGCGGACTATGCGTATTTATTATAATGTCAAACTTTTCCTAACTCCTGGCAAACATGAACGCTTTTATTCTCAAATGACTTTTTTATTCACTTCACCAAAAGGTGTAAGGGGTATATATAGGTTTGTCATTCCGTGTGTAATCTCCACAATATTAATATGGGACACATAAGGTATATACATGATGTTTCCTTATGAATATGGAACACGAATAAGCAATGTCCGTCTGTCCGTCTCTCCGTCTGTTGTAAGTGAAATCGGTTTCTTCATATGTTGTAAGCAGAAGCATGTATGCAAATTCGGCTGAAATATGCATCATCTAATATTATAAGTATCAAAACCTTACATTCTGGTTTATTATAAGCTTTGTTATGTACTTCACAAAAAAATATTAGACTACGAGCTGTATGATAATTTTCATAACAAAGCTTATCGGCCCTGTTCTGTAAACCGAATCCGAGTAAATTTCTCTTTTTCAAAATATTATTAATTATCCTTCAGACGTGTTTAAAATCATATACGATAATTTGCTTTCAGATATGATATTTGGGAATCTATCTATAATAAAAAAAAATAAAATCTAAAAAATATTTCAATTGTCGGAGTTAGTTTTCTAAAATCGTGCGGTTTCAAATCGATCTGTTTACAGAACAGGGCCATATAATCAGCTGGTGTCTGATGTTTTGATCCTTAAAATTCGCTTTTTCGTTCATTTAAAAAATGCTACTTTTTTTCAAAATTTTAATTTAATGCGTATACTCGTAACCTTTGACTTAATTGTGATTTTGATACCAAATTTTTTTTAATATTACAATTTTTTTCCTTATTCATAATGAGTTTCTGTTTCTAAATCGAACACGATTCGACTGCTTCATTAGTCCTGGTTTACACCATGCAAGTTTTATTGCCAAGCTGATTAGTTTGTTAGGAGAGAGGGACGAGGGGAAAAGAAACGAGGGGAAAAGTAACGTTTCTGAAACTGTATTATCAATTGCATCATAATGAGCAATGGCTTTTAAAAAGCTCAAATCGTTATTTGGAGCACTAAACCAAGCTTTTACATAAAGTGGGACGATGAATATACTGACCTCGCGGACTCCATCAAATTCATTCTTGGTTAAACCCAGATATTCTCGAAATAACAAAATTTTAAGGCAGTATATCCCTTTCGCCATCCAACGAGCATGACTGATGGGTCCTGGTGGTGCGAAGTGAAACTTTTTTATACCTTCACCTAGAAACAGTAAAACAATTTTAAGAAATTCCTTGTAGTCGCTTCTGGGTTGTTCGTCGGATTGAGTACTACAAAACCTCTTGATCTCAATTTGCAATTCTACTGGAATTTTGGCTGCTACTTCATCATCTCCTATGCCAGGAATATATGGTTTGGTTTGAATATTTTCCCACTGATCTTTAAAACGTGCAAATAATGGCACTCCTGGCCCAGACATTTTGCCGAATTTAGCATCGAACACTTCTTTCAATAGCAGTTCATAAATATGAACGCGCCAGGGGCAATTAGAGCCCTGCGAGTAAATTTTGTACAAATTCCGCCTTTGTATGGGGGCCCCCTTAATGAGTCGAGATACGACATAGGTATGTTCGGAGGAAATGTTGAAGATAAAAAATTACTGTGGGTCGGTCCTACATTTTAACCCCCTTGGAGGCAACATAAAATCGAAAAAAGCGGATTTCTTTAAAAAAATTATTAAAAAAATTATTTTTTTGTATGGGCACCACCTTAATAGTTGAAGATAGACGATAAGTATGTTCAGAGAAAATCTTTGTAATGAAAAAATATTGGAGGTCAATGATACATTTGACTTCGATAGGTACGCCCTAGGGGCAGTTAGAGCCCTGCGAGTAAACTTTATAAAAATTTCCCCTTTGTATGGGAGCCCCCTTAAGGAGAGGAGTTAGGCGGTCGGTGTGTTTAAAAAAGATGTTGGGCGGAGAAAATTATTGGGTGCTTGTCATACATTTGACCCTGGTAACGGTGACCCCGGGAAAGTTATATGATTTTTTGTAGTTTTTTTTTTGCTTTTACCCTCAACTTTGAGGACGATGCGGCACCCTTTGCCCCCATCTGACCGTCACCATTTTTTGGCTCGGATATTTTTTTTCCAAACCTCACAAAATGAGGGATTCTTGGAAGTTGAAATCGAAAAATCGTAAATAACGCCATACCTAATGTACATACATAATTTATTTAAAAAAGTTCACGTTTTAGAGTCTTCGTACTTTATTCACATTTTTTAATAGTCAATGTAAAACTTAAAATGTTAATGTTAATGCATTTTAATTTTTTTTTTACAAGTTTACGGTATTTTTAATTTTCTTTTTTTCAGACTTGGTGCTTTACATGATGATCAATTTTCAAATTGTACACTGGAAGATGGATATATAATGGGCTTATACAAGGCAGGTACATCAAATTTTTTCCATTGGTCATCCTGTTCTAAGCAAAGTATTTTTGCTTTCTTAAAGTAAGTGAAAACTGAGTGACTAGAGTTTTATTGAACATACATACATATGTATGTACTTGAAATATTTGTTTGGGCAGATCAGCATCCATGAAAACTGCATAAAATGCAATTATTATTTTAAGACGATTTTTAAAATACTAGCAAATTGGATCGACCAGTGAAAAATATGAACACATATCGTTACCTAAATATAGAAAAACCCTATTATCAATATTGTTTTCAAATCGAGTTTGTTGTGTTTTTCGATTGATAAACATCTAACTAATGTGTCGAAAAATGCAAAAATCTCGATTTCAAAAGGTCCTTTCTATATTAAGGTAACGATACGCACTATCACATTTTCGTAACACATATGCTATTTTAAACCTGATAGTGAATCCCTGTCTATTTCTGTACAACAAATCTCAAACTGTCGTATCATCCCTACTAGAGATGAGCGTATGTCGAATTTTTCCAACACGACACGAACAGGAACACGAACACCAAGACGCTCAACACGTACGAAACACGCACGCGAAAAATTTTGTCAACACGATACTGCACAACACGCACAAAATATTATTATTAGTGTGGTATTTGAAAATCAGTAAATTTAAATGATTTTTTTCAAGAGTCAAATATTAATCTTTTTTTTATACCCTTTACCAAAAAAATGGTAAAAGGGTATATATAGGTTTGTCATTCCGTTTGTAATTTCTATAATATCAATAAGCGACCCATAAAATATATATATTCTGGATCCTTATGCATAGGGAAGACGAATAAGCGATGTCCGTCTGTCCGTCTGTCTGTACGTGAAATCGGTTTTTCAAAGCTCCCAGAAAAGCTAGAGACTTCGTTCTTGGACTGGTGTGTCAGAAATTTTCCAAAATAGATTGGTATTGAAATTCAGCAAAATCGAAAAATCGAGCAGACGATTCCAGAGCTGCGAAGCTTAAACTTTATTTTGCCATATAAAAGTAACTACCGAAAACAAATTTTTATTTTTTTTTTAATAAATGAACATATATTACACTTCAGTACGACTAAAATTGGAATTTTAAATTAAAAAAATATAAAAAAATTAAAAAGACGTTTCCAGGGTTGGAAAACTTTAACTTTTTGTGTCATGTAAAATTAACTACATGTGTCTAAAACTATGTCTATGTCTGTCAGGATATTTTCTCGAGAACCGTAAGAGCTAAAGACCTGAAATTTGGACACAGTGTGTAGACCTTTGGCCGCTACAACAACCAATACATGAAAATTGGAAATTAAAGGGTGTTCCAAAACGAGCAACGAAAAATGTTTATTTCCCATGTAATATACATATAATTGTATGTATGTATGTATATACACTTGAAATTTGTAAGGTTAGTGTATTTTTATACAGACTATAAAAATTAACACTAAAATTTCAAAAAATTTAAATTAAAGGGTGTTCCATCAGTTAATGCAATTTTGACAACTTGCTGTATCTTGAAAACCGTACGAGCAAAACTCTTGAAATTTTCAAAAACGGTAAAACTAAAAATCCAAGAATTATAAAATCGCCAAACCGAAAAAAATCGTTGAAAACCAAAACAAATCGCCAAAACGAAAAAAAGCACCAAATTAAACAAAAAAATGTCTAAGACTAAAATAAATCGCGAATAACCGGAAAAATTGCTAAAATGAAAAAAAATCGCCAAAATGAAAGAAAATCAAAAAATGAAAAAAATCGCCAAAATGAAAAAAAATCGTCAAAATGAAAAAAATCGCCAAAATGAAAAAAGTCTCCAAAATGAAAAAAGCCCCAAAAACAGAAAAAAAATCGCCAAAATGAAAAAAACCCCAAAACAGGAAAAAATCGCCAAAATGAAAACAAAATCGCCAAAATGAAAAAACCCCAAAATAGGAAAAAAATTGAAGAAATGAAAAAAAATCGCCAAAATGAAAAAAAACCCAAAAACAGGAAAAAATCGCCAAAACGAAAAAAAACAGAAAAAATCGCCCAAATGAAAAAAAACCCAAAAACAGGAAAAAAATCGCCAAAATGAAAAAAAATCGCCAAAATAAAAAAAAAATTCAAAAATGAAAAAAAAGCCCCAAAAACAGAAAAAAAATCGCCAAAACGAAAAAAAGCACCAAATTACACAAAAAAATGTCTAAGACTAAAATAAATCGCGAATAACCGGAAAAATTGCTGAAAAGAAAAAAAATCGCCAAAATGAAAGGAAATCAAAAAATTAAAAAAATCGCCAAAATGAAAAAAAATTGTCAAAATGAAAAAAATCGCCAAAAAGAAAAAAATCTCCAAAATGAAAACAATTAAGATTGCTATATTCGGCTGTGCCGAATCTTATATACCCTTTACCAACGTACGTACATATATATAGTATACAGACACATACAGACATATTTGTTTTGTGAAAAAATTTATAATTTTTTTCTCTAAAGAAATTAATAGTAAGTGACCTTTCATTATTTTTCGATTAAAGAATTTGATTCAATTATTTTATTTTCGATATTAGCAATAGTTGAATATTTTACTCTACACTCTGTGGTTAAGATATATTTTACATTCACTCTTATTTCAGTCAACATCGACATCACGTCAATACAATACCAAAAAATGGAGCTTATTTACTCGCTCTCGAGATGTTCAAAAACCGTGCTGCTATTTAATAACTCTAAAATAGTCTTAGTATTGCACCTCCATACCAAGTAAACTAACTTGTTTTATATTTTCCCGCATTTAATAATCATTGATATTGCAAAACGGCTTAGTGTCTTGATTTAAAGTTCCCATTGCAAATGGTATATATCGTGGTATTATGTAAACGTTTTATTCCTACAGGATTTGTTTGAAATTTGTTCAGCAGAAAGGAAAGGTATCAGGAAAATGAAACGGAACATGTCCTTTATGTCTTTAGCGATAAATTTTAGTTTTATCTCCATTTACTAAAAATTAATAGTTATTATGCTGAGAGCACAATAAGCACAAACCTTCCTTTATACTTCAATTAGTTTAGATATCCATAAAAAATTAACCATGTATAAAAAATCTTGAGTAATGATTTTCCTAAAACATGAAATCTGTTTAACTGAAAAAAAAAATTTTTAAGCTCCAACCCTGGAACATATGGTTTCTGAGTTTCTTAATACTAATTTATTTCCTTATAAAATATAGAATATATTTAATTACCAAAGAAATAATTAGTTTTATATACCAGAAAAAAGTTAAGTTTTCCAGCTCTGGAGCCATGTCTCTTATTTTTCTAATTTCTATGCCAAACTATTTCATTCTAAGTCATAAAGTATATAAAACTTGTAAACAAAAAGAAAAAACTAACTTGGCCTAGTTACTTTTGTAAAAAAACAATAAATTTAGCAACCCTGGAATCAACCTTTTAGATTTTTCTGATTTAAAAAATTAATAAAGTGTGTTAAGTGAACAAAGAAATAAAAAAAATTTATTTTATACTTTAATATTTAATATTTATACGCCAAACTTTTCTTTCAGAAGCATAAAATATATTCAATTTATAAAGGAAAAGAAAAAAATTTTTAGAACTAATTAATTTTAAATAACACAAAAAGTGTAAGTTTTCCAACCCTGGAATCATAATTTAGGATTTTTCTGATTATTGATACCAATCTAGTTCTTTAAAAAATACATAAAATATGTTAAGTGAACAAAGCAAAAAGGAAAAAGAAAAAACTTAGTTTAATTTAATTCCTTTAATATTAAAAAATTCAGTAAAGTGCAACTTTGACTCGCGCAGTTTTTTTCAGTTTAAACGATTTTTTCAGTTTTGTCGTTGTTTTCTCATTTTGGCAATTTTTTTCTGTTTGTATACCCTTTACCAAAAATGGAAAAGGGTATATATAGATTTGTCCAGATTTTTGTAATTTCTACAATATTCATTTGCGGCCAAAAAAAGTTAGTTATTATGGATCCTTATGACTAGGAGATAAAAAAAGACATGTCCGTCTGTCCGTCTGTCCGTCTGTCTGTACGGATTTTGTATGGGAGGCTTGAAATGCGTTTTTTGAAGCTCCCAAACAAGTTAGAGAGCTCGGAGTTGGACTAAAACGACCGCGCTTGTCTTAGCACAATTCCTTATATAAATCAGCAGAAACTAATAATCGGTTCTCCCGAAGTTCTATATATATAGTTTTATCATACGTTTTGAAAATTGGATGAAAAAATGACCGTGCATAGAACCAAGAACAACCAAACTTCTAATTAACCCCACTAGCTGCTCGGCTACCGAGGGTTGCTTGAAATTGCTATTTATTTCCTGTACTTAAACATTTTCTCTAATATGACTGTATAACCCATTATTTTTGTTTGAGAAGTTCAAAAAGTATGCGGTACCCTATATTTTTTGCCTACAAAGATGCAAAAGTTAATATATTACTGATTGCCTAAAAGTACTCAAAATTCAATGGGTTATTTTTTGCTTACAAATATGCAAAATTTTATAGATTAATTTTTGCTAAAACTTATTCTAAATTAATTTGCTAGTTTTTCTGATTAAAATAATTTTCACGATCAATAAATTTTTCTCTAGATATATTTCCTTATTAAACGGAAAGCACTACAATAAGTACTTTCACGTAATGATATAAATAAGTTATTATTTTATTCATTACAGGGCAGTCATTATTATGCACATAAAATAATTACATAAATAAGTATCAGTCATTACTTTGTAAGCCATTAAAAGAGTACTACCCATTACAAAATTTCGAAAATTTTTTGCTGGGATGCTTTATTTCATATTAAACCCCTTTTTGTCAGCTCTGCATAGACATTGTTCTTTTTATTTTTTTTTATACAATGATAATTTTGCTTGGCACATTCTTATTCCTGGAAATGCAAACGAATGTGTTTGCATAGAATTTGTAGTGTCAAGAAAAAAAACTATAGGTATGCTATAAGCATTCGCACATACATACATATGCATAAATATACGCTTCTATAAGAGTTTTTGTATTCTGTGTTGAATTGAACAACTACAACAACAACAATATGCTACCAATTGTATTGAAAGAATAATATTCAGTTTTTTGTTGTAAAAACTGAGAATTATTTTATATACATACCTACAATGAATGTATGCATATACTTATAAAATTTTGTATTGAAGAATGCACTTGTTCATGATATATGTACATATGTACATTAGCTATGGCATAGTTTATATGGGAATTCTTAGTAAGGAGATTTGGACTTCCAAAAACCCCTCATTTTGTGAGGTTTGGCAAAAAAATATTCGAGCCAAAAAATGGTGGCGGTCAGAGGGGGGCAAAGGGCTCCGCATCGTCCTCAAAGTTGAGGGTAAAAGCAAAAAAAACTACAAAAAATCATATAACTTTCCAGGGGTCACCTCTACAAGGGTCAAATTTATGACGAGCACCCATTAATTTTCTTCGCCCAACATTTTTTTAAAATACACCGACCGCCTAACTCCTCTCCTTAAGGGGCTCCCATACAAAGGGGAAATTTTTATAAAATTTACTCGCAGGGCTCTAACTGCCCCTAGGCTGTACCTATCGAAGTCAAATGTATGACTCACCTCCAATATTTTTTCATTACAAAGATTTACTCTGATTATACTTATCATCGATCTTCAACCATTAAGGTGGTCCCCATACAAAAAAATAGTTTTTTGAATAATATTTTTTAAGAAATCCGCTTTTTCCGCTTTTATGTTGCCTCCTAGGGGGGTAAAATGTAAGACTGGCCCACAGTAATTTCTTATTTTCAACATTTCCTCTCAACATACCTATATCCTATCTCGACTCATTAAGGGGGCTCCCATACAAAGGCGGAATTTGTACAAAATTTACTCGCAGGGCTCTAATTGTCCCTGGCGCGTTCCTATCGAAGTCAAATATATACTGAACTCCAATATTTTTTCAATACAAATATTTTCTCTGAATATACTTATCGTCTATCTTCAACCATTAAGGTGGTGCCCATACAAAAAAAATAGTTTTTTTAATAATTTTTTTTAAGAAATCCGCTTTTTCCGCTTTTATGTTGCCTCCTAGGGGGGTAAAATGTAAGACCGACCCACAGTAATTTTTTATCTTCAACATTTGCTCCGAACATACCTATGCCCTATCTCGACTCATTAAGGGGGCTTCCATACAAAGGCGGAATTTGTACAAAATTTACTCGCAGGGCTCTAATTGTCCCTGGCGCGTTCCTATCGAAGTCAAATGTATACTGAACTCCAATATTTTTTCAATACAAATATTTTCTCTGAATATACTTATCGTCTATCTTCAACCATTAAGGTGGTGCCCATACAAAAAAATAGTTTTTTTAATATTTTTTTTTAAGAAATCCGCTTTTTCCGCTTTTATGCCGCTTTTATGTTGCCTCCTAGGGGGGTAAAATGTAAGACCGACCCACAGTAATTTTTTATCTTCAACATTTCCTCCGAACATACCTATGCCCTATCTCGACTCATTAAGGGGGCTTCCATACAAAGGCGGAATTTGTACAAAACTTACTCGCAGGGCTCTAATTGTCCCTGGCGCGTTCCTATCGAAGTCAAATGTATGTCCGACCTCCAATACTTTTTCAAGTCAACATACTTACATCTGTCTTCAACCATTAAGGTTGTCCCCATAAAAAAAAAGAGTTCTTTGCCAAATAACTAATTTATTTTTGGAATGTGTTGGATAAATTTTTTTATTTTGGGCAACGACTTGAAGTAAAAATATTTTTACTTCTTCGTCGCGGCATAACGCACTGCTATAATCTTCTATTAATTTTACGCCTCTTTCGGCAGCGTCGTTGACAACATGGAGTTTTTGCAATATCTTTAGCGCTTGCTTATAGTCTTCACGTTGTTCCCTGGTTTCTGGATCACTATTTAAAAAAGTTGTTGGTAATCCGAAGCGTGGAAAAAAGTTTGCTGTCCCATGTGTTTCATAATGGCTCAAATCCTTCATTACTTTTTGTAGTACTTCTGTGAGAGCTAAGATAATTCGCTTCACACCTGTGAACCCAATGACTAGGCGAGAACTACCTTTCTCTTCACTGGCGCCGCTTTTTATTTTGACGGTGTCTTCGTTTGATGATTCGTCCACCTCTTCGTTGGACAACTCTTCCTCATATTTTTCTCTATCTTCTACAAAAATACGAATATCATTTGCCATTTTCCTTTTGATGTCACAGGTAACATTCTGGTCAAATAATGCGAGAGCAACAGGTTCATCACTAAGGTACCAGAGATGCCCACACAATTTCTTCACCAAACGCTGCGAAACTGTGTTATCAATTGCATCATAATGAGCAATGGCCTTTAAAAAGCTCAAATCGTTATTTGGAGCTTCGATGGCCTTAGTCGCACTAAACCAAGCTCTTACATAAATTGTGACGATGAATAACTGACCTCGCCGAATCCTCATTCTTGGTTAAACCCAGATATTCTCGAAATAAGAAAATGTTAACGCAGTATATCCCTTTCACCATCCAACGAGCATGACTGATGGGTCCTGGTGGTGCGAAGTGAAACTTTTTTATACCTTCACCTAGAAACAGTAACACCATTGCAAGAAATTCCTTGTAGTCGCCTCTGGGTTGCTAAAGATATTGCAAAAACTCCATGTTGTCAACGACGCTGCCGAAAGAGGCGTAAAATTAATAGAAGATTATAGCAGTGCGTTATGCTGCGACGAAGAAGAAAAAATATTTTTACTTCAAGTCGTTGCCCAGAATAAAAAAATGTATCCAACACATGCCAAAAATAAATTAGTTATTTGACAAAGAATTCTTTTTTTTTTTTGTATGGGACCACCTTAATGGTTGAAGACAGATGTAAGCATGTTGACAGAAAATCTTTGTGTTGAAAAAATATTGGAGGTCGGACATACATTTGACTTCGATAGGAACGCGCCAGGGACAATTAGAGCCCTGCGAGTACATTTTGTACAAATTCCGCCTTTGTATGGAAGCCCCCTTAATGAGTCGAGATAGGATATAGGTATGTTCGGAGGAAATGTTGAAGATAAAAAATTACTGTGGGTCGGTCTTACATTTTACCCCCTTACGAGGCAACATAAAAGCGGAAAAAGCGGATTTCTTAAAAAAAATTATTAAAAAAACTATTTTTTTGTATGGGCACCACCTTAATGGTTGAAGATACACGATAAGAATGCGGACAGAAAATATTTGTATTGAAAAAATATTGGAGTTCAGTATACATTTGACTTCGATAGGAACGCGCCAGGGACAATTAGAGCCCTGCGAGTAAATTTTGTACAAATTCCGCCTTTGTATGGGAGCCCCCTTAATGAGTCGAGATAGGATATAGGTATGTTGGGAGGAAATGTTGAACATAAAAAATACTGTGGGTCGGTCTTACATTTTAGCCCCCTAGGAGGCAACATAAAAGCGGAAAAAGCGGATTTCTTAAAAAAAATTATTAAAAAAACTATTTTTTTGTATTGGGACCACCTTAATGGTTGAAGATAGACGATAAGTATGTTCAGAAAAAATCTTTGTAATGAAAAAATATAGGAGGTCAGTCATACATCTGACATCGATAGGTACGCCCTAGGGACAGTTAGAGCCCTGCGAGTAAATTTTATAAAAATTTCCCCTTTGTATGGGAGCCCCCTTAAGAAGAGGAGCTAGGTGGCCGGTGTGTTTAAAAAAGATGTTGGGCGGAGAAAATTAATGGGTGCTCGTCATACATTTTACCCTGGTAGCGGTGACCCCGGGAAAGTTATATGATTGTTTGTAGTTTTTTTGCTTTTACCCTCATCTTTGAGCACGATGCGGAGCCCTTTGCCCCCATCTGACCGCCACCATTTTTTGGCTCGAATATTTTTTTTTGAAACCTCACAAAATGAGGGGTTCTTGCAAGTCGAAATGGAAAAATCGTAAACAACGCCATACCTAATGTACATATGTACATATATTGAAATAAATACCCAGCAAAAAGGGGATGTAAAAACGGAATTAAATTATCATCACATTGCTACATTTTCATATAACAAGTTTTATTTCCAAAACATAACAAGAGTACAGTAGTACAGTGGTAGAGACTGTGCTTTGAGATTGAGAACAGCCCGGTTCGTATCCTGCGACAAAAATTTTTATTTATTTTTTTGTTTTGTATTTAGTGACACGATCGGATAGGGAACTTGCAAGGGTTTCAATTCATTAATTTTAATAGATATGAAAGTAATTTAAATTCTCGAACAAATACATGATGTCCAATGACAAGCTAATGTAAAAATCATGTATCATAGTTCACATAAATCGAACCAATGCGTCATCACTTGAACCCATGATTCAACACATGATTTATCTTTTTTTTTTTTGCTGGGTGGGTAATATGTTGAAATAATATTCAACGAAAAAGGCATGCAAAAACGGAATTAAATTATCATATTGATACATTTTCATAAAACAAATTTTATCTCTAACTATTAATAAGAATTAATACGTCAGGTGGAGGAGAGTATGCCTCAACAGTCAGAAAATCACGGTTCGTATCCTGTCTGCGTTGGTATTTTTTTTACGTGAAAAACATAATCGTTTTTTTAAGTTTCGTAAGAATTGACATTGCACATACATACATACTTAGGGATGGGCAAATGGAAAAAATGTATCGATATATATCGTATCGATATTTTTGAACAGCATCGATATATATTTTTTTAAAACATCGATATTTCGATATATCGATATTTTTTGCCCACAAATGTTGCAAAAATCTTTTAAGTTTAAAATAAATACACATACTAAAATATCGCGCCATAACCGCCAAAAAAGTTTAAACGACATCATTTTGAGAACTTAATATTTTGTTAGCGATTTTAAATGTTAACATGCTTATTTATACAAATTATTGAGGCTTTGCAAAACTTTTTAAAACAGTTTTCCATAAAAAATTTTCCTTATTATGCCTTTAGAAAGCCTTAATAATTTTTATAAATAATGCTCTTAATAATTGTTTTATGAATGCTCAGTGTTGAACACTTAAAACTTCATCGTTGCAGAATACGAGAAATATGTACTGGGCATCCATTAAATAATGATTTAATATTTAGAGAAATCGCGAAAAACTATCTAACTTAAATTTTAATGAACTCTAATAGTGGAGAAAACCAAAGCTGATATTGAGCACCTTAAGGCTTCGTTAGTCTTTACTTTCTGTTGCCGTTCTGTGTCTAAGTTTTAATTGTTACTTTTTCTGTAATAAATTTGAAACTAAAGTAATGAGTTTTGCATCGTCCATTGATATGTTTCAATATAGTTTTATGTTTTTCTGGTAAAAATTTAATTTTTTCAAATTCCTAAACCTTTCGAAAGGTTTTTATTTTACTTATGCTGACACCTACTACATACATTACACTACTTAATAGTTTTTTGATTTTCACAGGTTGAACCGAAACAGAATATAACGAAAGAGAAAAACTAACGGCTTGTATAAGATTTCTATAAACAAAAAAGAGTCATCTGATTAGTAACAGAACAGAAAGTAAAAACTAATTCTGCCTTGAGACTTATACCCACACCAAATTTGACATTTAGCTTAGTTAATAAATAAACGTCAGCTGGATTAGTGGGGTCACCTTATAGATGCGTCTTTTCTGTTATGAAATTTCTATATTTCTTGTTCGCATCACTAGCAGTCATGCCAACATCCTAGCGTTAAAATTTATAGAGCTCTTAAAAATATCGAAACTCGATACTCGTAAATTAGAATCGATGTATCGATATATCGGTTTTTGAAATATCGGCGATATATATCGATATTTATTTTTTCAAATATCGATATTTCGATATATCGATATTTTTTCCCATCCCTAATACATACCCAGCAAAAAATAAATGAACGCGTTCAAAATGAAATACTGTTTCATGCTTTCTTCAGCATTTGTTTCTTCGAATGCATTCTGGATATCACTGCAAATCGTAAATAATGCTATAGTTTTTAAACTCATTAAAAACGGATGCAAAACGGAATTAAATCATCACATTTTCATATAACAAGTCTTATCTCCAGTGAATGACAAGAGTACAGCAGCTCAGTGGTAGAGAGTATGGCTTGATGTTGAGAACGGCACGGTACGTATCCTGCGACAAAAGTTTTTATTTACTTTTTTGTTTTGTATTTACGTGACACATTTTCATAAAGTAAGTTTTATCGCCAAGAAATAACCAGAGTACGGTAGCTCAGTGGTAGTGAGCGTGCCTTTAGAGTGAGAAGAGCACGGTTCGTATCCTGCGACAAAAGTTTTTATTTATTTATTTTTTTTTGTATTGACAAGCTAATGTAAAAATCATGCATGTTTCACCTAAATCGAACCAATGCGTCATCACTTGAACCCATTATTCAACACATGATTTGTCATGTTTTTTTTGCTGGGTATATACATATATAGATATGTACATACCCAGCAAAAAAGACATGCAAAAGAAATAGTTAATGCATGGCCTCTACTGAAAATTCAATTTAGTTCAGAAAGCATTATTTTAAAATCATGCTTTCTGACTGTTCAAAATGTGTGGTTGAAGTCTACTGACGATATGTTACAGCAACAATGAAATGCATATAGACATCGCTGAACCACCAGCAAATAAATTTAAAATTAAAATAAACTTATGACAATATGTCGAATAATAAATTTCTTAAAATTTAGAAAGAAATAAATTTGTACTCGTATTAAAACCAGAAAAATTTAAATAATTCCAACCCTGGAATTGAGCTGAAAAAAAATTGGCTAAAAAATAACCAAAAATATTTTTTTTTTTCAGTTAAAAATATTTTGTATTTTAGGAAGATCTTTACTCAAGCGAATTCTTTAGTCGAAAAAAAAAACCGAGAGGTCACTTACTAAAAATTGCACTATCACAAAAAGTTATAAATTTGATCAGAAAACAAATATGTATGTATGTACTAATGTGTGTATCTGTATACTACATATATATACGTTGGTAAAGGGTATATAAGATTCGACACAGCCGAATATAGCACTCTTACTTGTTTCCTTTTTGCTTTGTTCACTTAACATATTTTATGTATTTTTTAAAGAACTTAATTGGTATAAGGAATTAGATAAATCCTAAATTATGATTCCAGGGTTGGAAAACTTACACTTTTTGTGTTATGTAAAATTAAATAGTTCTAAAATTTTTTTTCTTTTCCTTTATAAATTGAATATATTTTATGCTTCTGAAAGAAAAGTTTGGCGTATAAAATTTGAAAAATGAAAATTACAGCTCCAAAGATGGAAACTTTGAATTTTTTTTTTGTTATTAAAGTATAAAATTAATTTTTTTTTATTTCTTTGTTCACTTAACACACTTTATTAACTTTTTAAATCAGAAAAATCAAAAAGGTTGGTTCCAGGATTGCAAAATTTATTGTTTTTTTTACAAAAGTAACTAGATCAAGTTAGTTTTTTCTTTTTGTTTACAAGTTTTATATACTTTATGACTTAGAATGAAATAGTTTGGCATAGAAATTAGAAAAATAAAAGACATAGCTCCAGGGCTGGAAAACTTAAATTTTTTCTGGTATATAAAACTATTTCTTTGGAAATTACATATATTTTATATTTTATAAAGAAACTCAGAAATATGGTTCCAGGGTTGGAGGTTAAAAAAAGTTTCGGTAAAAAAATAACCAAAAATATTTTTTTCAGTTAAACAGATTTCATGTTTTAGGAAAATCATTGCTCAAGATTTTTTATACATGGTTAATTTTTTTATGGATATCTAAACTAATTGAAGTATAAAGGAAGGTTCGTGCTTATTGTGCTCTCAGCATAATAACTATTAAGTTTTGGTAAATAGAGATAAAACTAAAATTTATCGCTAAAGCTAAATAAAAGGACATGTTCCGTTTCATTTTCCTGATACCTATCCTTTCTGCTGAACAAATTTCAAACAAATCCTGTAGGAATAAAACGTTTACATAATACCACATTGTATACCATTTGCAATGGGAATCAAGACACTAAGCAGTTTTGCAACATCAATGATTATTAAATGCGGGAAAATATAAAACAAGTTAGTTTACTTGGTATGGAGGTGCAATACTAAGACTATTTTAGAGTTATTAAATAGCAGCACGGTTTTTGAACATCTCGAGAGCGAGTAAACAAGCCTCAATATTTTGGTAATGTATTGACGTGATGTCGATGTTGACTGAAATAAGAGTGAATGTAAAACACTGGTGGGCACTGTCAATGTATTGGTAAATTTTTTATGTGTTGAGGTTGCGAGCTACCCACCAAACACAAAGTCAAGCGTTTGAAAGATAATGGTGCATTATATATTTATACATAAATAGACATATTTTCTATCTTGAAAAAAAAACGTTGATTGAGTAAAATTATTAATTGCAAATAAAACTTTTTCTAAATAAACAGTGAAATAAAAAAAATTAAAAAAGATAGGACAATAATTTATCATGTTTTCCATTAAAAAAAAAAAATAAATAAATAAAAGAGCACAAAGGTGCAAATTCACCAAATAAAATTATGTGGTTGGATGTATCAAACTTAATAAGCTTTGATATTTGTCGGCATGGAAGATCATTTTCAGATGGGAAACATATTAAAAATATTTTTGATTTTTATTTAAAAGGTTTTCCCTTTCCTTACCATTAAACTTATTCATATTACTATGAAAAGCATCATAATGTCTTTTAATGACATATTCCTTTTTTTCCTTAAGCTTTGATAACATAAAAGGCATTGTATGTTACCAAATGCATTATTTATAACAAAATAATTTTCGCATATCATCATCAATTTGAAATGAAACACGTATGTTTGCTGGACAAATATTCTTGAAAAAAATATAAAAAAATATGTAAGCATCCGCCTGATGTGCATTCATCGCTGTCTCATCGACGACTAAATTAAAGAGGGTAAGAATACGTGTGAATATTCTCTTCACAATTGTGCCAAGAAACGCCCGAGTCTGATGTAAAATATATCTTAACCACAGAGTGTAGAGTAAAATATGCAACTATTGCTTATATCGAAAATAAAATAATTGAATCAAATTCTTTAATCGAAAAATACTGAAAGGTCACTTACTATTAATTGCTTTAGAGAAAAAAATTATAAATTTTTTCACAAAAGAAATATGTATGTATGTGTCTGTATACTATACATATACATATATGTATGTACGTTGGTAAAGGGTATATAAGATTCGGCACAGCTGAATATAGCACTCTTACTTGTTTACATCTAAAATCGTTTCGTGTTTTTCGTGTCAATTTTGCTTAACACGAAACGACATGAACACGCATGAAATCAGTTTTTTTTTGTCGTGGGTGTTTGTGTCACGATAAAAACACGACGTTAACAGGCCAGGTGATTATAAAGTGTTCGAAAACTAATTGAAGTGCTTTAAACCCCGACTATCAAAATCTCTTCTTTTATCTAAGACTTGTTTACAATACATATATTTTATAAATATATGTATATGTATGTATTGGTATTTTAGTCAGCTGTTATTGACAGATGGGGTTATTTTAAAGCCAGACGAGTTGCATGTTGTTTTTAGTATTCTTGTATTGTTGTAGCGACAAGGTCACCTAATATTAATTTGCCTTGGTCCCTATCATGCCAAGCTATCCAATATGCAAAATTGTACTTTTCAGAAGAGCGCAAAGAGTCGTCAATTGTGAATTTAAGTTCGGTATAAAATTGCCATGTTTAAAATATTTCATATTGAGTTATCTATCGTCTATGGGAATTTCATCATTTTGAAACGAGGCATATCCTAGAAATTAGGCTACCAAAGTAACGAATATAAAAAACGAATATTGCATATTTTGGATAGTTTGACATGGTAGGACCGATATTATTACAGGTAGTATCAGCCTGAGTGCTGCGGATTAGATTTTGTCTCTGTAAACCACCCAAAAATAAAAATAAAACAATTCTGGACAATTGTTAGAAGTTTTTTGATGGTTATAGGAACCATAATAATCAATAAAATGGCTACAAAACACAGCTTAAAAAAATTAATACGCCTTATTTAACATCAGAGAGGCTCTGCAACACTGCATTATTACAAACGTGCAAAAATCAGAGTTGTAAAAGAATGAAGCTTTCCTCTATTTCTCCCTTCACCACCTGTCTTCTCTATCACTATCCCTTTCCTAAAGAAGGTAACACCTACTAATAGTAGTAGGCATTGATTGCCTGAGTGTTACTTCTCTTTATACAAAAAAATAAAAATGATTCCTGAATAGCCGACTGAGAAGTTCGCCCAAACTGACCATAAAATGGAAGAAGTGCACCGATGCACTTTCTTAACCGAGCATGAATTTTGATAATACAATTTAATAATCTGCAAACGTTGTTCGATTCGTGGTTAAATTAAAGACCAAACTGAACATGTTTAATAGTAAGATGATACACAGCTGAGTTGCCAAAAATAAAGTTGCCAAAAGATCAGCCTTTATGTATGTATGTATGTATGTGTGTTACTTTCCGGCACTATATATGTACACCGAACGCGTGGACCTATTTTGATGATTCTTTCATCAACCGAGTGGTACGGCGGATAAGGCAGACACCATTTTGTAAATGCGAAAAAATAAAAATTCGACAGGTATTTTAAAATCATCATTAGGTTTCTCTTATGATTTTTCATTTCGAATGACCATATACGATATTTAACTGTTCAAAGTTGGTCGCAGTCGGGTTTTTTGATTTTATTTAATTACTCGTACTACTTGCTTAAATTTTATTCCCATTCCTTAACAGAACGGAGAGAGCACAATGTCTTCTCGATGGTCCTCACGAAAACAGCTTTGAAGGAATTCCATTGCCCGGTGAAACGATGTCACTGGATGATCAATGTTTAAGATTTCGTGGCACCAAGTTCTTCTCTCAGGTACCCCTAGACTCAGTGTGCGAAATGTTACCCTGTTATGACAGTAATGAATCCACCAGCGGAAGTGCGACCATCGTGCCAGCTGCCGAAGGATCACCCTGTGGTGAGGGTTTGGTATGTTTTAAATAAATATCCCGCCAATTTGTATTTATTAATATGATATTTTAATCACTAGTATTGTTTAAATGGAGAATGTGTACATCAACGTTCCATACAATGACGGTCACTAAAACTTGCGGGAAAATAACAAGTTAGTATATTGAGTAATTTTCAATTGTTTTATATTTATATTTCAAATAAAAATTTTTCAATGGAAAGAAGATTGCAAACGAAATTGGCCGCATAGGAATTGTAAAATTTTCTAAAATTAGTTGTGAAATTGTGGGTGCTAAATGGAATTGACTAGAGGTTCGTAAGGGCTACGTTGGAGCTTTCATATTTTTTTTTATTGAAGTATTCTATAAAAATAATAATAGACTTACTGCCTTATGCTAGAAACACAACTGGGACGAACGACGAATATTTCGGTGCGAACTTTCGTCATAAAAAATAAAAACCATTTGCGCATATGAAAATAAACACAACACCACCGTAGAACGAAATTCGTCGTGTGTGACGAACTCTGAGATAGGTTTATTTCTATTTTATACACCGACGAACGACGAAAAAACAATTTTCTCTCTCTCTTTGCATACACAATAATCAACTTTATCAATTATGCGAGCAGAATTCGGTTAGTAAATTCGTCGTTATTGTGCTTCATACGACGAATTTACTCAGCGAATTCTTATCGACGAATTCGTCAATGTGAACGAAATTCATCGTTCGTCCCAATTGTGTTTATAGCATTATTCATAAAAAATATTTTTTTATTTGATTATACCAGGTTTATAAACCAATTTTGTATGGAAATTGGTTTATAAATTTTTTATGCATAAGGAAGTTTTTACTTTTTTTGCAAATAATTTATTGTCTTCTCCGATATTGAGATCAAGTTTGTATTATGATGATTTTTAGTTGGTGTTAAAATGGAAGTTAAAATATTGACAGAAAATACTCGTGCAACAAAAATTAAATAAATTTTGCTGTAGAAACACACTGATTCTTATTGATGCTGTTAAAAGTTTCGGCAGTTTGGGTTTGCTACATTTAAGTTTTTCCTAAAGAAAGCTACTACAACTCCTTTTTAAAAATACTCGTTTGTTTACAAGCAGACAGACTCTTCGATCAATTGTTTTGCTTCAAAGAAGGGGGTGACGCTGGCAGAAGTAGTTAGCACGTTGACTAGAAAACCGAAGGTCCTGGTTTCGATCCCGGTCTTGGAAAGTCATTAAAAATTAACAACACCACGCATTTCTCTGTATCAGAGATGCAGGCATAAGGTACTGGTCACTAAACTACACCGGTTTCAGTGGATGCTAATCCTAATGTAACATCACAGCGCCCTCCTTCATTGGTTTTGTGTTGCAGTATCATCGGCAAAGTCATATAACCAATAAAATTGTTTCTAAACACATTTTAAAAATTTAATAAGCCTCATTAAAACGTGCAAAAAAGCAGAGTTGTAAAAAATAATGAAGCTTTTCTCTATCTCTTAAAAAATCGCAGAGTGGAGTTTAAATTAGTTTGAAAGGCTAAAACTTAGGATTTCGGATAGGTCGTTCTGGGTTGACGTACGGCAAATGCAAAACGACTTCTTTCTTTATTAAATCATCATATACATATTTATTTAAATTTGAACTTGTTTTGACTTGAACATTTAAATTGTCTTTTTTATATCTTTCGTGTTTAGGTTTTTGCAGCCAAACAGATATTATTAACCTTCACCATCATTACTGAACCAATACGTACATATGTATATCTATTCGAGAGCTGCTCTAACCTGCACACTTTCCAGTTAAATTGACTTTTCAAAAATTCAACAACAACAAAAAATTATTAATAATAATAACATGTACATATATTTTTTTCATATTTATTTCCAAACTGTTCTTACCCGATAAATATTTCATTTAAATAAAGGAATAAATTCAATAAAATAACAATAAATAAATAATATTTATTACTAGTCTGTACAAAGCATATTCATACAAGATATACTCGCCCCGATTCTATCTGAAAAAAATCATACTTGGGAAATCAAAAAAAAATATAAATACTGAAAATAGATCATCTGGTGAGTTGAGACCAAGTGGTTTGAATTTGCCTTGAGTAAAGCAGTTGACTACTAGTGTGATCCATGCAAAACTGTCTAATTATGTTTAAAAAATTTGGTTATTTGAAAATGTGTATTTTCGTAATTAGATACGCATAGAAATTAGGTCACCCGGTTATAGCTATGCTGCTTAGCTATATAAAACAAATTTAATGTGTTATATAACAATGCAAAATAATATTCTATTATATGATGATGTCAGCTTCACCGCAAATATTTCAAAACGTTTCCATTTATATCCCATTATTTTCTATTCCAGCGGCGAACAATTAAATTAATGTATTGTTTGTGGCCGGTGGCGGCTGTGAGCCGCCTTACAGCAGATCGCTTGTGTTCTCTGGTTTGTGCTCATGTGAAAAAACAAATTGAGCGATCCTTCTCATTGTTTTTGTTTCACTCACTTCAAAGAACTAAACAAAACCAAATCAAACAATTTGTTTTGTTTATTTTCATGCTCTGGTTTTAAGTACAAAGAAATCAAAACAAAAATAAACTTATAACTGTAGTGTCGATTATTCACTTCCTAGCTCATGTGCAGTGAAATAAATAGCATAGCTATAAAAATGTTGGATTGTCTCTAGTTCATGAGCATCCAGTGATTAGGTCACAAATTTAATTTTTATCCAGAAATTTAAAAAAGGTGTTAGACGCACTGAGTTTCAGTTCCTAAAATATCACACAATGGACCACAAGATCCATTTATCCAAATTTTATGTACATATTCGTAAAACTAAGAAAATGTTATTATGTGTTTAAGCTTTTGTTCGACAAAAATTTTAAGTTTGAACTACTCTTTGTTTATATGTAGTTGTGAAAAAAAAATAAACAATTCAGATTCGGGAGTAAAATGCACCCCGCGAGTAACGACTCACAAAAACAAGTGCGCGAGAAAAAAAAAACGTCTTAATTAGAGGCTTGGGGAGCATTAATTTCCAAAATGTGCAGTTCCCTTCACTTGTAAGGAATATCCTATTATATGTCACTTGCACGTATTAACTCTCAGTTAGCCGACTGTAATGGAATGTAACTGCAACGTAGGAAACAGCTGAGCGATGCTTTTATATCAAAAGTAGGTTACGTTACATTACATCTCTATAAACACTTTCATTACTTTTCACACAACAATATTCATCAGCTGTTTCCTATTATTGTAATCGCCTAACTGAGCCTTTAGGTGTGTTCCACAAGATTTTGTGCAAGTTCGGAGTAATGAGAGTAAAAAGAAAATTACTCTCTGAATGTAAAAAAATTATAAAAATTGCTGGAACTCAAAACAACTATAATTGCACATCTTGATATATTAATGCTGCTTGCAAGTTCGGATTGTTTCGTTATGCTTCTGGAACAGACCTATTGTTGAACACTTTATTGGCCCATGCAAATTTGGAAAAACAGATGTAGCTTCGATGTCGGCAGATGTAGTGTCAACAATAAGGAAGCTATCAGCTGCCGGAATTTAATTCTGTAAGGGTGCGAACAGAGTGGCCGCTTGTTGCCGAGCCGAGCCGACTGATCTTTATTGCGAGAACTTGTTCAAGTTTGAGTGTGCATAGTGGATGCGAGAATCAGCGCTGATATTTTATCTATTATTTGTGTTTTATGTTTTTCAAACAAGTTGAAATCATAACAACATAACATAAACAATATTTTCGGCGCTGAAATACGCTTTGGAACTATTTTCTCGCATTCAATCAGCTTTGCGCTCTGACCAGCTCGGCGCCCACTATGATTTGTACTAATTTGTATAGTACCAGTTTTCTCGCATTGGTTCTCGCAGTAAGCGTCAGTCGGCTCGGCTCGGCAACAAGCGACCACTCTGGTCACACCCTAACACTCATACGCACCACATATGCACACATGCTCGTATAAAATAGCGAATGGTTATCAGAGTTGCCGTTTTGGTTACTTTTAATTAAAATTAGTCACTTTTTTCCAATATGTACTTGGGTACTTTGTTTTCGCTTTGGCTTTTTAACACAAAAATATAAATTTGTATCTAAGAAATTGTTCAGATTTTATAAATTGGAAGTAAAAAGTTTTGATATGGACATGAACATTGCTAAATTTTGGAGCAGAGTTTCCCAACATACAAATTAATTGAACGAATAATGTTTTGATGAATTTATTAATTTTGTTTTTAATTCAATGTCCTTGAGATACCGCTCGTCTTCTTCGGGAATAATAAGTTTAGTCAAAACTAAAAGCAGGAATAAGGTTAAGGTTTTAAGAGCAACTCTGTAATGCATATGTATATTTTAACACTTCATTTATCCAGTCATGTGCTTAGATAACGAATATAATTAAACTATGTACATCTATATATAAATAGGCAAGTGAAAAAAGTTAAGAACCATTTTAACTGACTTAAACTCAACGTATTCGCTTGATTTTTTTTTTGTTAGATAGATTGTCAATAGGAGCAGTGCAGAATGTATTTTTATACCCTTTACCAACAAAAATGGTAAAAGGGTATATATAGGTTTGTCATTCCGTTTGTAATTTCTATAATATCAATAAGCGACCCATATAATATATATATTCTGGATCCTTATGCATAGGGAAGACGAATAAGCGATGTCCGTCTGTCCGTCTGTCCGTCTGTCCGTCTGTCCGTCTGTCCGTCTGTCTGTACGTGAAATCGGTTTTCCGAAGCTCCCAGGAAAGCTAGAGACTTCGTTCTTGGACTGGTGAGTCAGAAATTTTCCAAAATAGATTGGTATTGAAATTCAGCAAAATCGAGCAGACGATTGCAGAGCTGGAAAGCGTAAACTTCATTTTGCCATATAAAAGTAACTACCGAAAACAAATTTTTATTTTTTTTTAATAAATTAACTTATTTTACACTTCAGTACGACTACAATTGGAATTTTAAATTAAAAAAATATAAAAAAATTAAAAAGACGTTTCCAGGGTTGGAAAACTTTAACTTTTTGTGTTATGTAAAATTAACTATGTCTAAAACTATATTAGTATTTTCTCGAGAACCGTAAGAGCTACAGACCTGAAATTTGGACACAGTGTGTAGACCTTTGGCCGCTACAACAACAAATACATGAGAATTGTAAATTAAAGGGTGTTCCAAAACGAGCAACGAAAAATGTTAAAATCCCATGTAATATACATACAATTGTATGTATGTATGTATATACACTTGAAATTTGTGAGGTTAGTGTATTTTTATACAGACTACAAAAATTAACACTAAAATTTCAAAAAATTTAAAATAAAGGGTGTTGCATGAGTTAATGCAATTTTGACTATGCAATTTTGACAACTTGCTGTATCTTGGAAACCGTGAGAGCAAAACTCTTGAAATTTTCAATAACGGTAAAACTAAAAAAACAAAAAATTATAAAATCGCCAAACCGAAAAAAATCGCCAAAAACAAAAAAAAAATCGCCAAAACGAAAAAAAGCACCAAATTACAAAAAAATTTTCTAAGACTAAAATAAATCGCGAATAACCGGAAAAATAGCTAAAATAAAAAAAAATCGCTAAAATGAAATAAAATCACCAAAATGAAAAAAAACCCCAAAAACAGAAAAAAATCGCCAAAATTAAAAAAAAACCCCAAAACAGTAAAAAAAATCGCCAAAATGAAAAAAATGGCCAAAACGAAAAAAAAACCCAAAAACCAGAAAAAAATCGCGAAAATAAAAAAACCCAAAAACAGGAAAAAATCGCCAAAATGAAAAAAGTCGCCAAGATGAAAAAAAATCGCCAAAATGAAAAAAACCCAAAAACAGGAAAAAAAAATCGCCAAAATGAAAAAAATTTTCAAAATGAAAAAAAACCCCAAAATAAAAAATAAATCGCAAAAATAAAAAAAAATCGCCAAAAGGAAAAAAATTTCCAAAATGAAAATAAGCCCCCAAAAAGAGAAAAAAATCGCCAAAATGAAAAAAAATTGCCAAAATGGAAAAAAAATCGCCAAAACAGAAAAAAATCGCCAAAATGAAAAAAACCCCAAAAACAGGAAAAAATCGCCAAAATGAAAAAAAAATCGCTAATATGAAAAAAATCTCCAAAATGAAAAAAATCCCCATAAACAGAAAAAAAATCTCCAAAATGAAAAAAAAATCGCCAAAATGAAAAAAACTCCCAAAATAGGAAAAAATCGCCAAAATGGAAAAAGAATCGCCAAAAAAAATCGCAAAAATGAAAAAACATCGCCAAAATATAAAAAAAGGCCAAAACGAAAAAAAACCCCAAAAAACAGAAAAAAATCGCCAAAATAAAAAAACTCAAAAACAGGAAAAAATCGCCAAAATGGAAAAAAGTCGCCAAGATGAAAAAATTCGCCAAAATGGAAAAAAACCCAAAAACAGGAAAAAATCGCCAAAATAAAAAAAAATCGCCAAAATTAAAAAAATCTCCAAAATGAAAAAATGCCCCCAAAAACAGAAAAAAATCGCCAAAATGAGAAAAAAGCGACAAAACTGAAAAAAACTGCGCGAGTCAAAGTCGCACTTTACTGAATTTTTTAATATTAAAGGAATTAAATGAAACTAAGTTTTTTCTTATTTCGTTTTTGTTTCGTTCACAATTTTATGTATTTTTTAAAAAACTAGATTGGTATCAATAATCAGAAAAATCCAAAATTATGACTCCAGGTTTGGAAAACTTACACTTTTTGTGTTATGTAAAATAAATAGGTCTAAATTTTTTTCTTTTTCTTTATAAATTGAATATATTTTATGCTTCTGAAAGAAAAGTTTGGCGTATGAAATTTGAAAAATGAAAATTACAGCGCCAAAGATGGAAACTTTAAAAAAATGATAAATTTTTTCACAAAACAAATATGTATGTATGTGTCTGTATACTATATATATGTACGTATGTTGGTAAAGGGTATATAAGATTCGGCACAGACGAATATAGCACTCTTACTTGTTTCTTGTACATTTTTGTGTCTAAGTTAGTTAAAAACAGTTAAGAATATTAGCCAATCATAAAGCCATGATTTCTCTTTCTCTCTTAATTTGCTAAAAAAAAAATACAACAATTGCACACACACGAGTGTTCAATTTTGTTTTGTTTCCAATTACAGCATGAACATGCGTAGAAAAAGAGAAAAAGATTTAAGCACTCATGTGCGTTGATTAGCAGATTTTTTTTTGTTGCTGCATTTATGAAAATAAACACAACGAAAAAATTTGGGAGTTTTCATTTATGAAGAAACTCATAAATGTTTGTTTTTTTAGAGCACACATGAATATTTCGGTACTATGTATTCCAGAGTGAAACGTGACTGAGCGCTTTTGTGCGCATGTGTATGTTCTTTCTGCTTTTTATGTGTGTTTGTTGTTCTTTTTGCAGTTCGAGTCATCATCATCACACACACTTTGTCCGAAGTAGCTGACGAAATAGCCAAACACACAACATCACACATACTTTGTACGAAGTATACGTGTGTCACCAAAACGTCGACTGCGCAAGCCCATGGGCTTGCAAATGAAATTTTGAGTGGCTATGTTCTATTCTTATTTCCATCTTTCTATGTATTTAAACGATTATTGCTGAAACTAATAAAATTTGGACATTTAAATAACGAGTGGTACTGTATTATTTTTCTGTAGATGCTTAAAAATAATATATTTTTTTAATTATTAATAACTTTGATTAAAGTTAAATTCACCTACAGCACAAAGTAAGTTTTTTATTGTTGGTTTATTTTGTGTGCGTTTTGTTTTTGTTCATTGTGTTCATTATTTTTTCTGTGCTTTAAATTACTGAACATACTGGAATGTTGGAATATAATGGAATGTTTATATTATTAGTCTAGCAAATTCCTACATACATATGGGGTCTTTCTCAAAGAATAGGGAATAGAAACATTATTTGTAACAAATGTTTTAATGGGGAGTCTAAAATATTAGAGAAAAAGCGTTTAATGAAAAAATAAACGAATATTTTTGTTTTGGGCAATAATAATGAATATGAAGTGAAAGCACTAGGAGCAAATATCTAATTACATTTATGTAGTTCAAACAGTGAACAACTTTTTTTAAATAGTTTGCTTAAAATCTATTCTTATTTATGCCGATAAATGAAATTTTAAATTCGTATTTAGTAGTTAAGAAAGTGGTTTAAGAGAGTGGTTTACCCTGGAGTCTATACATATGTATATTTGAATATAGTTTTTTAATTGTGGTTTAAATTCATCAAACTTTAAATATTTTCATTCTCTTCTCCACCTCTGTACGTTTTATTTTCGTTCTGTTTTGATCTGCGTGCTCTGTGTTAAATTGACTTACATTGACCATTCATTTAAACAAAAATTTTTTTTTCAGCCATATACATTGAAATTCTTCCAAAATGCCTAGATGTCGTTCACTAACAGGTAGACCCGAGAGAGTACAAAACGGGAATTATTATCATTTGCGAAGAAGAAACAATAATAATGTTGTAATTAATGATGACAATAATATGCCTACTAATAGCGATCACGGTTTGGAGAATACAGACAACAACTCAGACATTTTGACGGATAATTTCAAATGTGGTTTGATAATTGTTCCGAGAAATTTTATTAGCTTCGATTGTGGAACAATGAATTTTATTTGTAATGATTGTTACGCTAAGCATTTCGCATCAGAAATTACTCAAAATAATGTTGATTCTTTCAGTTCATGTTGCCATAAAGGTAAAGTTTCTCTAATGCCATTGAGCCAAAATAGTTTTTTCAATTCTTTATTTAATGCATTAAGTTCAAATAATCCATCTGAAAAGCACAGATCCAAGAATTTTTTTGAAAATGTTCGAGCATACAATTCAGCATTTGCAATGGTCAGCTCTGAAGCTAAAATTGATCAAAACTGCATGCAGGGTGTTTATCATTTTAAAATTCATGATGTGTTTTACCACCGAGCCGGTGCAATGACACCCGCATGCGGAAGAACTCCGTGTTATGCGCAACTGTACTTTTACGATGTCGAAACCGCAGTTAATTTCAGATTACGCGAAGCCTCAAATTTACGATGCGATAATCACTTGATGAGGGAAATTGCCATTGAATTAGATCGCGTTAATTCATTTGTACGTTCTTTTAGGACGATGCATGAATATTGCTCTAGAGACGTCAATGCTTATAAAGAAGTGTGTATGGTGATAAAAGTTAATAAGGATTTAGATATTCGAAGATACAATGATGCAATTCAGACAGATGTGGCTGTTATTTTTAGCACCACAGACGGCGAACCACCTTTTGAAAGAAATATTGTTGCTTTTAATAAAATAAGTGGAAACGTTCGCAACATATCTGTTTTAGATAGTTCTTTAGATCCATTGGCTTATCCACTTTTGTTTCCGAACGGAGATACAGGATGGTATCCAAATATAAATCATAACATAGCAAGCACATCTAATGCTACCGTTCGCAGAAATCGAGTGACAATGTTGCAATATACTGCTTATCGACTCGCTATTAGAGATGAATTCAGCTTCCTTCACCATAGCCAAAAATTGTTTTTGCAGTGGATTGTTGATATTTATGTGCGAATTGAGGGTTCACGCTTGCACTTCATTAAACAAAATCAAGCAAATCTAAGATGTGAATTATATAACAATCTTACCGATTATTTAAATACAAATCGAAATGATGATGTGTCTAATATTGGACGTCGCATTGTATTACCATCTTCATTTATTGGTTCTCCACGTAATATGTACCAAAATTATTTGGATGCTATGTCAATAGTTCAGCATTTTGGGAAACCAAGTTTGTTTGTTACAATGACGTGTAACCCTAATTGGCCAGAAATAATAAATAGCATTCATAGAAATGATGCTTCACATTTTAGACCAGATATGATTGTACGAGTATTCAAAGCTAAATTAAAAGAGTTAATGAAAAGCATAGTAAGCAATGAAATTTTTGGAAAAGTTGATGCAGTCGTTTACACAATAGAATTTCAAAAGCGGGGCTTACCGCATGCACACGTTTTAATTACTTTATCAGAAAATGACAAAATTGTTTCCATCGAAGATATCGATAATATTGTGTGCTGTGAAATACCTAATTATGAAACGCATCCAAAGTTGTATGCATATGTACAACGCCACATGATGCATGGGCCATGTGGGGCATTAAATACAAGTGCTGTCTGCATGAGAGATGGTAAGTGTTCAAAGGATTTTCCTAAAAACTTTTGTGAAAGAACAAGAGATTCTGTTAATGGTTACCCAGTTTATAGGAGACGGGACAATAACAGAACAGTCGATGTTAGGGGTAAAACTCTCGATAACAGATATGTTGTACCTTACAATCCATATCTCCTCGCAAAATTTGATTGCCATATTAACGTAGAAGTTTGCACAACTGTTAGAAGCGTCAAGTACATATATAAATATGTGTATAAAGGCTATGATAGTGCAAGCATTGAAATGAATGACGCTAATGAAAGAAATGAAAATGTTTCAGTTGATGAAGTGAAAAATTATGTAAGTGGACGCTATGTAGGATCCACAGAAGCAGCATGGCGCATATTTGAGTATGAAATGCATTTTCAGTCTCATGCTATAATCCGCTTAGACATACATTTACCAAATAGCCAAACTGTGATATTTAGACCAGGTCAAGAACAAACTGCCATTAATAGTAGGACAAATACTAAGCTATTAGCATTCTTTGAATTAAATAGAGTCGATACCGAAGCTCATCAATTTCTTTATACTGAAATTCCTGTGCATTATGTTTGGCTTCATAAGGATAAAAAATGGAAAAAAAGACTGCGTGGTGGCAATAAAATAATATCACGTATGTACGTCGTTTCACCCAAGGACATCGAACTTTTTCATTTAAGAATTCTATTATTGCATATTCATGGTCCGAAGTCTTTTGAAGATCTAAAAACATATAACAATGTTCTATATAACACATTTGTCGAAGCGTGTCATGCGCGTGGTATTGTTTCTGATGATAACGAATGGAAAGAGTGTTTGGATGAAGCTAAAGAGTTTCAGTTACCAAAACAAATGAGGGAATTATTTGCGACAATATGTGCACTTAATTTGCCAACTAATGCATTGGCTCTATGGAATGAGTTTAAAGCATATTTAAGTGAAGATTTTGCAAGAAATTTTAATTTGAGTGTTGCATATAATCGTACGCTCTTAGAAATTGAAGGCATTTTAAATGTTCATAATTTAAGTTGCGCATCATTAGGCCTACCAATTCCAACTCATTTACCAGATAGTCCTCCCAAAGATACGTTTGATCCATTAGAAGAGCAAGAATTCTTTCAACAGCTATATGCAACAGCAAATATAGATCAAAAAAATATAATTGATAGTGTTATACGCGAAGTGCAATTTCACGATACAGGTTCTAATGTTTTTTGTTTAACTGCTCACGCGGGCTGCGGTAAAACATTTATTCAAAAAGCAATTATACATAGAATGCATGCATTGAATCTTGGTTGCATTGTAACTGCCTTTAGTGGTATTGCCTCAACACTTTTAATTGGTGGTAGAACATTGCACAGTGCTTTTAAATTGCCTATTCCAATACTAGATACTTCCACTGCTAATATTACACCAAATAGCTCTTACGGTCGTTATATAAATTCAGTACATTTGATAATCATAGATGAAATATCAATGTGTCCAATAAATGTATTCAAAATAATCGATACATTTTTAAGGGATCTAACAACTGATTCAACAAAAAAAAATACACCATTTGGTGGTAAAACTATTCTACTAAGTGGCGATTTAAGGCAAATTTTACCTGTTGTTCCACACGGGACTCGATCTACTTTAATTGAAAATTGTATCATTAGTTGGAACGAATTTAATTCTTTTCACAAAGTTACCTTAACACAAAATATGAGAGCTAGACCAGAAGAAGTAGAATTTGTCGAATTTCTAAATAAACTTGGTAATGGTGAACTAAGAAATTATCCAGAGTTAGGTGATGACATTATTGAATTGCCACAACAAATAATTGGTTGTTTTGATAATTTAATTACTGATATCTATGGTAATATTCGTGAAAATATACTATCGGATCAAATTCTTAATTCCGTAATTTTAGCTCCTACCAATGAAGACTGCGCTTCAATAAATAATGATATACTTAATCGTCTTTCAGGGGAGGAGAAGGTTTATTACAGCTTTGATAAAGTTTCTAATGATGTCAATGACGTAAATGAATATCCTTCTGAATTTTTAAATTCATTGAACGTAAGCGGAATGCCACCGCATAAATTGAAATTGAAAATAAATTCCATTGTTATGCTGATTCGTAATTTGAACACGGCCCAAGCCATAGTAAATGGAACTCGAATGAGAGTAAAATGCTTGCACCGCAACACCATAGATTGCGAAATATTAACGGGAGTAGTTCGTAATAAAAGAATTTTGATTCCACGAATAAATTTAACATTTTCTGGAACAATTCTTCCATTTAAATTTCAGCGGACACAATTTCCAATTATACCCGCATTTGCTATGACCATTAACAAGTCGCAGGGTCAAACATTTGAAAAGATAGGTGTCCTTTTGAGACGACCCGTATTTGCTCATGGACAATTATATGTAGCTGCGAGTAGAGTTCGTTCATTCGACGGCCTAAAATTTTATATTTCAAATGAAAATGGTCAAGGAAACATGCTTAATGACAATAGAGTTTTTACGAAGAATATTGTGTATAAAGAAATTTTCCTTAGATAAAGATGACAGTCGTACAACTACTTTAAATATTTTGAATAAAATGAAATTTTTTACCTTTAAGTTTTCTTTAATTAATCAAAAATTTTAATATTGTTAATATAGGCAATAAATTTATGTTTCTTAAATGAACATCAAAACCGTTTCTATTATTTATTTAGAAAGCTCACATTAAGCTGTCTGTACATGGTAATGCAATGTATTACGACATGTCAAAAAACGCTGTAGAATGCACAAAATCTTATCATGTAAACGCAAAATGTATCGAGTAGGAGAGAAAACGGATAGAAAATTTTACAAGCGGTCGGTAAATGTTTTGTTTTGTAAACCATTTCAGAAACTTAAGTATTCTCATCACACCATAGGTGTATTCCGAAGTAAACATTGGCAGCACTAATTTTACCTATTGAAGGTGTTAACACTTTTGCAGAATCAACCAAAATCAACTCAGGAAATTTTCATGTTGTTTTTGTAATTTTTGTAAATATTGTAAACTGCAACCATCAAGTAAGTAGCTGATGGTACAGCAAAACCAAACCAACAATAAACAAACGTATAAAAAAAATAATATTTTGTAGTAAAATTACATTGAAATAATAAAATGTTTTCTCCAATATTCAGTTTTATTAGTACACATTTTTTTTTTGTGGAATTTTCCAATTTTTATTATTAGCTCATCAGTTCAATATATCTGCTTGCATTTTACTTATAGTATCAGTGTAAACATGAAAAATACCAACAACAGACTCCTGTTCTCTTTTTTTAAGCACGGAGAGGATTTCATAATATTTTGATTCTACAAAGTCGTAATACTTTGTATTACCGTGTAAAGACACCTTTAATAGATACAACTATTAAAGACCGGAGTAAGTACGGTAATATATTTATTCGAAATGAAGAAAAATATGACATTTAATCTGAGCGGTTTTGTATTATTGCAATAATGGTTGATTTTCAACCACTGGGCGAACACTAGTTTTATTTATATTACTTAGAGCTTTTTTCTTCTGCTATAGTTTATTATTTAATAGATGATAATAATAACACACATAATGATAAAACTCAAATACAATTTTAATGTAATGGTTTATTTATATTCTATGATCTAATTATAATTATATCTGTAACAATATGGAATAATGTTAATTATACTGCCCCAGTTAAAAGTTGCAGTGATTACAATGCTACATATGCAAGGAAAGGATCACATAAGAGAGAGTAGAAACTTCTAAAAACTCTTCTTTAATTAAGTCGACTTATTACTTATAAATGTGTGTATTTCCTAATTCTAGTACAAATAAAATAGTATATTAAATAAATAACAATTTTGGTTATTTTTTTCATACTTTTGTTGCAAATTTTTTATGGCTGTGGCAACGCTGAAAACTATTTGTTTCAAGAGAGTGGAGATAAGTTTGTCCAATGGATAAGTATGTCCTAGACTCTAGGATCTAGACTTATAGCCTTCTCACACTTACTCACATATTTGACGAATGCAAGCAACATGTTGACAATTTAAAAAACCTGTTCACATTACAACATATTTCCTCTTTTGGTCCTAATATTATTAAATGATATATATTTGGTCCAAATATTACGAGACTATTTAATCTACGGTCCTATGCTCCTTGTAGGAGTTAAAAGGAGCAAATATATAATATATATATAATCTATATATATATATAGATCTTACTTTATTAAATAATTATAACGTATTAAAATTATCGCTATCCAATTTTTATATATCACGAGCCGTTGAAAATAACTTTTCCAAAAAAATTAGTTTCATACCATTAAATGACCATGATATGCCATAGTTAAGGCAAAATTATGTACAGGAGAAATCTTGTGCTATTTATTTTAAACAAAAATGATCATATACAATTTTTCCAAAAAACTCCAGCTTTGAAAGTTAGGATGCCAAAAGTGTTTATAGTGATTGCACGATACAGGAGTTAGGACGTGATTTTCGTAACCAAAATAATCGACACTATTACAGTTATAAATTTATTTTTGTTTTGATCTCTTTGTACTTAAAAGCAGAGTACGAAAATAAACGAAACAAATGGTTTGATTATGTTTTGTTATTCATGGAATTCTCCAGTTATTAACACAAGAAAGTATCATTCAAGAACCATAGTATATGAAGTGCCAACATTTAAATTATGTTTATATAAATGTAGATTGGCACTATTCAAGTGATTTTGGCACTATTTTGAAACAGATTGGGCACGAAATCAAGATTTCCAATTCCCATCATTGGTACTACATACATATGTAATTGCTCCATTCACAACCTATGGTAGGAGTCGTAGTTCGTACAAACGTTGTTGGTAATTTCTATGTAAACATTTGTCTATAGACAATGGCGCATAGTCATAGTCATAAACAAAGTACACTTTAAGAGTTTAAAACCAGTATTACCATACAAAATACTGGTTTAAACTCATAAAGTATACTTTGTTTTGACTATGATTATGCGCCAATGTTTGTATTGAATTTACCAACAACTCATGTGCAGGGTTGCCGTTGAAAATTTCGAAAAAGGGTCATAAAAAGGGTATTTAAGAAAAAAAAAGATCAAAAAAGGGCATTTTGAAGTAAAAAGGGTCAAGTTTTTTGTGAACAAACAAATACCATTTATTTCAATTAAAAAGATACGAATTCTACCAATTAATTCAATACATTCGACTTAAATAAAATTAATTAGCATACTTTAATTATAAATTAATTTTAAAAATAAAAAAACGATTCACAGGTACATCCAATATAAGTGATATTATCAAATAATAAATTACTTTAACAAAAACTTTTGATCATGTTTATCATGTTTTTAAAAATAGTTATTCCATATTTTGTAATTAATTATTCACTTGGAGTCCATTCTTCCAGGTCTGATTCGGGTAAATTGAGAGAGGAAAGCATGGGGTCACAAGTTTCTATTTTAAGTTTGTCAATAAGTTTGTTTTAAGTCTGTGATAGTTTTGAAAAAAATTATATGTAACGAACTCATTTAAATTTGAATATATATTTTCATCAAATCTATTTTTCAAATTTGCAATCTCGAACCAAAACTTTTCTGCGTTAGTGCTTTTACGGAAATCGTCAAATGTTTTGGTGCTTCTATTACTTGCTAGCAGTTTAATATCATGGACGAAAGTCGCTGACTCAATTTATGTACTGTTTGGGGCTTACGAAAACCGGGTCAAAATATTAAGTTTTTGATATTAAGTTGATAATAAGTTCATTTTACGCAAACTGTATATGCCAAAATAGGTATGCATGGAATATGAAAGTTGCATAAAAGTCAGTTGTTGCAATAATAATATCGAATGCAATTTTATATGCACGTTCACAAAACTCATGTATGGAAATACAACACACATGCATAAAAGTGTACAGAAAACTTTTGTCGAGCAATATTGGAACTGTAACTCATTTTCATAAAAATGATACAAGGGGATAAATTAAGAAAAGTGGCATAAAAAGTATCATTGGCATGAAAAAGGGTCAAAAGTGATACTTTAGTGTCACAACGGCAACGCTGCTCATGTGCGAACTACGACTACCACAATAGGTTGTGAATTGAACAGAAAATGTTACACAATATTTTTCAGAAATATGAACAGAGGTAATTGATTAAACATCGCAACACTTCGTCGGTTGGTTTCTGCTTTCATGTATGGAACATTTTTGAAAAAATTGAGTTATTGATTGTTAATATAATGTGTCCTCTTTCCAAATTCGTTATAAGTTTTCCGATATCTCGAATATATCTGGAGATATAGAGGGGTTACTAATTTGCGGCATTTCCACAATTGTTGAAACTTTTAAAGTCTGTTTAACGGCAATCAACAATTTCTGGGATATGTGGCACATTTCCCACGTAAAAGTATTAATCTTGTTATTCGCAGCTGTTATGATGCATATTCTAAATATATAAAAATCGAAATATAAAGCAAAATTCAGAAACTATAAGGCTGTTTTGAAGTATGTATCAGAGAATATTTATTGTTAATATTTATTGTTAGTCTATGATAAGCACAGACACGCGCTTCTGTGTTTTATTTAATTTTTAATTTGAAAAGAAGTATTAAAAAGTTTCAACATTATTATTATACGTACATATGTAATTAAATATGGATGAAAATTCAGCGCCAGCTCCATCGGCTTTTGAGGAATTTATGTAAGTATTATTAATAGCCATATTCCTTAAGAAATATTAATTTTGTGCAAGCATATTGGAGAATAATTTTTCGCCACAAGAAGTACTAAATTCTGATGAATACGTAAATGTAGAATACATTGTGTAAGAAAATGTATCGTGTCCAGATATATTTAAGTGTGATGACACCGATTATGAAGAACCTATTATTCCATATGAAGAACAAAAAGTGGAGTATTCCGATGGATATGTAGATATAGAATACATTGTGGATGAAAATGTATCGTGTCCAGATAGTATGTTCAAATGTAATGCCAACAATAATGAAGAAGTTATTCCACATGAAGTATATGTTCTTTCAAGTAATTATAAAATGTATATTTAATTAAATTTGTGCACAGATTCATACATATTTTTTTCTTTTAGCTCACGCATTCCAATCAACAAAGAAAAGACAAAAAAATCCAGCATTATGGAAGAAAAATATAAGAAAGCAACAGAGAGAATCTGGACAACCGTATAGAACTGCATCAAATAAAATTGTATCTGGCAAAACACTAAAAGCATTATGCAACGACTGTTGCTTTAACTGTGTAAACATATTTTCTAGTGATGAAAGATAAAAAATATTCCAGTCGTTTTGAAATTTATCCGACGACGAGAAAAACTCTTTTTATATTACATTTGTAATAAGAGATCATGTAAAGCGTCGCAAGAATTCTGAAAGCAGTGTTAAAAAATTTTCTTATACATAAGTAGTTCTTAGAAAAAAAATCAATCCCTACCTCGCGTGTGCCGGAGTTGTTTCTTCAAGACATTAAGCATTGATCAAAACAGTATATTTTATATACCTATATATTTCATTTTATATTATCAAAATGCAACAATATACAAACCCGCTTTGAAGGAAAAAAAGTCTGCTATTAAAAACCTTTTGGTATATTTACCTAAAAATTGTAAAACTTAGTTCCAAAATTTATTAAAATTTTGATACAAAAGTATGTACTAATTTTTATATCATAAAATTAATGGGCTTTATAAGTCATCCGAATGTTATGTTTTAATCAAATGAATTGATATTTTTTTATTAATAAAATTTCTTTTATTGAATATATTCAAACTTTCTTTTATTTCTTCAATTGTTTTCCTCTTAAAGTCGTTATATGAATAAAACTGATATTTTCACCTTTTATATTTATTTAAATACATATATATTCTACTGTAACCTACTTGAACAAGTAGTGAACAACATTGTTGTTTTGATTGTGGCATGCGTTGCCAACGATTTTTTCATTACCAAAAAAATTTTTTGGTTGCCAATAAAAATTATCTAAGGAATTTTAATTTTTTAGTTACTTAAGTATAAATTATTGCTACCTTAAATACGGTATTTTAAATGTATAAGATGCAGAACAAGAAATTTAAATATCTTTTATAAGAAATATTTATCAATTTTATAATAAAATAGTTCAGGTATTTAAACTAATTATTTTGCTTTTTACTTTTCTTTTTCAACAAAATGTCCAATTATGTTTAAGTATGGGATATTTTTCTTTTGCAAATTTCTACTAAAAACAAAATGTCCAATTATGTTTAAGTATGGGGTATTTTTCTTTTGCAAATTTCTATGTTTTTAACATTACATATTGCAAAAAATATACTCATTCGCAAGGGATTAAAATAATCGAATAAATCTTTCAAAACTGATTATATAGACCGCCAAAATCGGAAAGAACTTGCGAAAATTTGCTAAAAATGCGAATATGTTAAAAAAAACTTCCAAAACCGCAAGAACTGTAAACAAAAAAACTCAGTAGATTTTAAGAACCAAAGCAATCTCATTTGCAAAAAAACTGCGAAAATTCGAGAATAGTTTCATAATTGAAAAAATGCGATAGAATTTATTAAAAACCCTTAAAATTGTAAGGAATGCCAAAAACTTGGAAAAATTTGCGACAATGACGAAAATTCGAAAAAACTTGGTAACATCAAAAAGACATCAAAGCCTGATACTTATTAAAAATAGTTAAAACTGCAAATAAAAATAAAGAATTGAGAAGAACCACTTTTATTGTGCAATTTCTTTGCAAAAATTGTGCACAAGAGCATAAGATTTATTAAAAATTACCTGAATCACAAAACTTACTGAAATTTGCAAATAAATACTAAAGGCCTAAATTTTGAAAGGATAAATGCTCGAAAAAATTTCGTTTCACATATTGCAAAAACTACAAAAATTCGCAAATAGTTTTCGGATACAGATAGAAGCCGTTGAATAATTTTCTCATATTTTTGCATTTCCGTAAAAAATATTATTTTGCATATTTGCACCTAAAGTACTGTAATTTTAGGTAGCAATAACCAAAAAATTTAAATTCTTCAAATAATAGTTATTGGTAACCAAAAAAAAAAATTATTTCTCACTTTAGTTGGTTACAATAACCAAAATGAAATATATCTTACGATAATCGTTGATTATAACCAATATTTGAATTCCTCAATTTTAATTGTTAAATATAACCTTTTTGTCATTTCTCTTATAACTGTTATGTCCCTGAATACTACACTTGACATTCAAGTGCAACATGTTGCATTAATAAAAATAACAACATTGTATTTTGTACATGTGTATATACATATTTATTTATTAAACAAATCTTACCTTGAAGCAAGAGTGACAGTCACTCTCTTAATAACACCTGCTGATAAAACAAACACTCTTAAAAAATTATTAAAAACAGAACAACAACAAATTTAATGAATAATTTTTTTTACACTCTGATATTAAACCAGTATTTTCTGTTAGAGTTTGCATTTCCTTCTATCCTACTCTTTCTAGTATATCTGGTAAAACCGCAACAAACAAGCAAAAGAAGAGATGAAATTATTTTTCCTGATTCTTTTTCAAGTTGATAAATTAAAGGAAATTTTTTGATGGATTTGAATTTGAACACTATTTTCACTGAAGTTTTCATAGTTTTTGCAAAATAAATTTCGCTAATATATTATAAACACTTTATATTTTAAACTTATGAAAATTAATTATGTATACATATATTAACTACCAGCAAACTTATTAAAAATTTTATTGAAAATTAATTTCCTATTGGAACAATTCACCGCCATATTGACTGCACAAAATAAAATCGCGAACTGAATTTGCGAGTCAATTCAGATTCTCAGAGAAATTAATAACAAACAGTCATTAATTGACGAGAAAGCAGAAGAGATAAAGTGACGAATTAATATCAAAATAGCAAGGCTATCTGATTATCAGTGATGCCAACTTTTTCAAAGCAAAAACCACTATTCGTACATGAAAAGAGCACGAAATGCAATAACTATGTTTGTTATGTTATCACATTCTTGTAAAAGGTTGTTTTAAAAAGATAGTCATATCATATCATATCAAACAAATTACATTGAATAAATGGGCTTGAAGGCAACAACTTATCGCCATGAAATTTCTTTTGGATTTTTTTTTACATAAAACTGAACCGATTTGGGGGTTACTCTAATGTACATATGTACGAATGTACATCTTGATATCAATTTTCTAGTTATATAAAATGCAGACTGTCCTTTGGAAAATTATTTGATTTTTTTTATCTTGTATTTGTAACTTTTTTTCGTAATTTTATCACCAAAAGCACATGACACCAAACAAAAACGATTACAATTTCTTCTTGACTGGTTGACTTGTTGATCATATGAGGCAAACCAACGCACTTTACTTGTTTGTTTTCCTTCACAGATAGTGAAGTGTAGACTAGAAATTGTCCTTAGTATTAGCTTGTGAGTGTTTGTGGTCTAACGTCGCACAATGGTTCCTGCTAGTGTAAGAGCGTAGATAAATTCAAAATTTTAAGTGTTTGAGACGTAATGTTTTTTCTGTTTTTTCAATAAAAATATGTCCAAATGTACATATTTTACTACGTTCATCAATAGATTTTATTTTTCTTTAGGAAATATTCTTGCATAAAGTAGCTATATATGCGTAATCAAAAAAGTTGACTTATAACAACTAAAGTTTTGAAGACCTATAACTTTAAAAGTATACGAGTCACACTTACATATTATATATTTTTGAAAAGGTGATTTTATTGCAAATAAAATTTTATTAATTTTTTATCAATGTGGTTTAATAAAAAAAAAATTTCAACCAATTTTTAGATCTATCTTTAAATTTTAAGAATTAGATTTTAAGGTGGACCTACAATTTTGCCGCCACTCCCCTCCACTTAGATATTAGCACAGGTATCTTGCTATATGTTTCACTTATTTGTCTTAAAAATTTTAGCTGCTAATACCTGCTAGCCAGCAAAATATTTACAAAATACTTTAACTACTACATTTCGGAATATGATTTTTTTTAAGTTTTTCCAATAAAATTAAACAAAATTTGTTTTTATTTTTTGTTTTAAATGTCAAATGTTATCATAAAGAATTATTAGAAATAAAACAAGTATTACTTGGAAATAAAAATAAAAAAAAATAATTTTTAAATTTTAATCTCAAAAAAATCTCAAAAAAGCTAATATTTGCAAGACAAAAAAAAATTAAATTTTTTTTGCGCATTATGAACAATTCCATCAAAACCACTCAAAAAAACATAAAAACAAAAAAATTTAAATTTCTGTTTTCTTGGAAATCAAAAAAAAAATAAAAAATCAACTTTGGAAATTTGTTTACAATGTACCCCACTGTGCGATTTTCAATGTTGATATGTCGTAGTAATCCTTGATTTCTTGTCTGCAATCGGTTTTTTACAAAACTCAAAAATGTTTTCTAAATCAAAAGTTACAGATTTTAGCTACGCAAACCCCAAAAAGGAACCACTGTGCGTCGTCAGAGTTTTGTTTTTTAGACACTTTATGTAGGAAAAATACATGACATGTAATTTCACACTATTATTTCTTTTTCTCTAGAAAGTGGAATAGCAGCGCATTAGAGAGGTGTAGCTTTAGGAATAAAAATAGCACCTACTAATGTATGCACAATGTACATACATATGTATGTTGTGCTATTGTAATGAGTGTGATTTACAGAAAAGCCCAGTTTGCTACAAATTCACACTTAAAATCTGGCAAAAATTTGCTGGTGCACTGACACAGTGTTGAAATGTAATAAGCAGGGAAACCAGAAATATTCTCTAAAAAAAGTGTTTTATGCGCATTCAATATGCACTAAACACTTGAAAATATGCAAAAAAAAAACTCAAAAAATATGCTCTTAAAATAAAATAAATTGGTTTATTTTAAATGAAAATATATTTTTAATTAAAAAATTCAACACCATTTGCATATAAAATAAGCAAAAAGGCAAACAATAAAAAATTAACAAAGAATAACTGCCGTATTGAAACAAAATTGCCATACCATATTTTGACTAAAGCAAATAATACAAATTATTTTTTTTTTTTTTTTGATAATCTCGTAAAAATTTAACTTCAAGTTCCAAAGAGATCACGATATCATAATTAAAACTTTGGAACTATATTTTCGATAAATAAAGTTTTGTATGTATAATATTTATTGCAATAAACAACAATCTAGGTCAATATAGATTTTCAAATAAAATCGTTACATGCCACATCTAAATAAACTTTTATATATTGATAATGTTCCTTCAACGTCTACTCGGGGTAGAGTCCGTCACAAATAGAAAAACCGAATTTTTTATTGAAACTAACGTCCGTAATAACTACGAAAATTTATACACTACATGGAACATTAAAAATGAGAATTAAATTGGCGAAAAATAAAAATTTTGTGCAACACTTAAGCCTTGTAAGCAAATTAAAATAAAAATTTTTATTTATTTTATTTTATTTATTTAGTTTCAAAATATGCCCTAAAAGCGTAAATTATGCTCTAAAAATGAGAAAATATGCTAAAAAATATGCGTGTTAGAGTGATAAATGCAAAAACATGGTGTAAGGGGTAAAATATGCAAAAATATGCTTTAAAGGGCAAAATATGCAAAAATATGCACTAACAAATCGATGCCAAAATTAATAAAAAGTTCTGAAACGGATAAATATCTTGTCCTCGCATGAATACGTCGCACAAGAAAAAACATGCAATTGCATATTTGCGGTTTCCCTGGTAATAAGACTTATTGTCACATTGTTGCTATAATCAAAGTAACAATTTTTTTTTATATAATATAATTTCTTAAAAAACATTTTAGCAAGATTTTACATAAATCTCTTGCTCAACAGATGTCGTGGCTTTTCTTCCACTTAACGCGAGCGTGTCAGTATAAATGTGTTTGTGGCATTTAAGATATGTATTTTCTTTTTTAAGCGAAGAGGACATTTAATTTGTTTGCCACCAAACTGCCACTTCAAGTGACTGATGGAAATGTTTATTTCTCCTAGAGTTAGTTAAATGGTTTTGCTCTTTCATTTCTTCCATGAATAGTTATGGTAGAATTAGTCGATTCGTATCGTGTTACTTTTGAAGTGGTAGTATCGTTTAATTCTGGATGTTAGTTAGTAAAAACGTGAGAGTTCCACCAAACGTTTCAGCTGTTGTTGTATTTCTCTTTGCTTTATACATGTGTGTGCATGTATGTAAGAGAGAAGTTGACGTAGAAATCTATTTTCTGTAGATTTCTACCTCACATACACTTACGATACATATTAAATAAACAGCAACATGTTATATTTATGCTACAGATTTTCTCAGCTGCTCCGTCAACTCACGATACGAATCTACTAATTCTACCATTAGTTTCCTTGTACGTAATAGTTTTTTGTTTATTTGAAAAGGAAATTCAATATTTATTATCTGTGACTGCTGACCTTATTTTGTACGGAACACATAAATTGCGAATCATTTGTGTGGCTGACTAAAACAATTACAGGAATTAGATTTAAAGGATTTAATGACATGCGAGTCATTTAGATTTTAATAATGTATCTGTTGGAATGATGTCCAGTGCTTAGCTTAACTAAACTCATTATTATACTTGAATGTCTACTTTCAGTAACAGGTATTTTAAATTTTACAAAAGTATCATAAAACCGTATTTCGGCTTTTGTTCTCTTCGCCTTTCTAATGAAGTGGCGAAAAGAACACAAATTAATTAAACAGCCGTTTGAACCAAACTAATGGCAACCAATTGAATTTTGCTTTGGTTATGGTTATGGTATTATGGCCATGTTGCGTCTAATTGCACCTTTACGGTGCAAACTTGGTAGTTGAAACAGATCGCAAAAATTGTATGGACGCCCACTTTAGCAAATGAAAAATTAATAATTTTTCATTATTGCAAGGTGTATGCAAACTTTCAATTAAATCGCTTGGTTATAAATAATTCCATGATATTATATTTAATGCTTATCCACCTACACCTGTGTACCAAATTTCAAGTCTCTGACTATGGTCTAATGCCCCTGTACTCGTATATCTCAGGAAGCTTTCAAACTTTGCATACGAGTATGAGGTTACTTCCACGAGGTCTGCTTATGTTTTAAATTAGATCATTTTGCGATCAAAGTTAAGTTATGAGGAGGTAAAAATAGGTCGAATGCCTTCGTATAAATATATAACCTGTAAGCAAAGGCCTGTCGCCTACCCTGCACCTATATGTATCATCTACATTGTTTGGCTTCCTTACCCCAGGGTTTACACGTGCAAGTACAAGTTCGAAAAACTCAATGCACTCAAACTCTTATACTAAGACAACTACACATTCGGCCCTTGCAGTTTACTTGCAACTCAACTACCAAGGAATTTTACAAGACAGTGACTTGTTTTCACTTGCAGCAAGTAAATGAAAAGTTATTTCACAGTGTTGCTCTATTAACACTTTAGTACAAATTAACTGGATTGGAGTGTAATGTTATTTAAGATTTTAATTATTTTAAACGCATTTAAAAGCTAATTTGATATTTTTTCTTAAATATTCATCAATCATGCAGTTAGTGAATTTTTGAGACATAAATATCACCGAAACAATACGATAAAAGTTCAATACTACCTGGTTCCCTTCAAACTAAAGTTTTTTATTTTATGGACAACTCTGTACTAAAAAGCATTTTTGCGAAATTTTCGTTGATAATATATACACAGAACTTCCAGGCAAGAACTTGGACATCTAAACGCAGGGTAAGATACGAACTTTACCCTAATAAAAACCAAACAAATAAGATATAAAGTTTGCAGTTTTGCCAACTTTTTCAGAACAAAAAGCACTGTTTGTTCATGACAAATGCACTAAAATTTAGTGACTAAATGCAATAACTATGTTTTATTGTATGTATAGGATAAAGATTTCAATTCAAATTTAATTTTTCATATTTTATTTATTAAATCCAATCATCGAGTATAGTCGAAATATCAAACCACTTGAATAAAATTTAACTGGAAATGCTTCGAAATTTTGGTCCTTATCAATGACTATTGAAATGGACTATTATTAGCTAAATTTCTATAGTTATGAACTTCCATCCAAATTTGATCAGTTCTGAGCAAATTTTTCCATTTATGTAGCCTTAAATTTGTAATGCTTTGTTCTTCTGTATTTCTTCAACTTCACCGTATCTGTTATCATATTCTTTTATAACGTCTTTGTGTCCTCTGAAATTTCTAGAAATATGTTCTTAACACTTGTTAAAGTTTTTTTTACAATTTGAAATTATCTCTAAAATTATTTAATTTTTTTTTGTGATAGCACATGAGAATGAGGAAATGTTTCCCTATCTGTCTTTCATCCAATTGAATAAAGACCTTGCAAATAAAACTTTGCGTATCTAAAATGTGTCTAATCAGACGTTACGTCCAATTACAAGTTAGATTGCAAGTACAGTTAGATTGTCAGATTTTCATTGATTATGTGTGTACGTGTTTAAATTTAGAGTTTCAAAACTCGAAAATTCCTATTTCGCGTTTTTTATGAAGCTACTAATCTACTACAAATTAGTATTTAGTCTAATTGCAAAACGCACTGAAAGAACTAAAATCAAAGTTAGAAAAGCACCAGTTTGTGGTTTTTTAAAAATGAACCAACTTGAAAAATATGCGTACTATTATGACTTAAAAAGCACTAAATCTAGTGCTAAAAACACTAAATTAGCATCGCTACTAACTACTTTGGTAAAAATTCACTCGCCGCTTATCTCATTTACTAACTTGTCAATGAATTAGTCTTGTCTGCAGTGTTACCAGTGTTACCAGTGTTGCCAGAATTTCTATGGATAAAATCTGCAAAATTCAACAATTTTCCACGAAAAAATCTGCATTTTATTTTTAAAATCTTCAAAAAATCTTCAAATCAATTTTTTAGCAACTTTTTTTTATATTTTATTAAAAAAATTTACATAAATATGGATGTACATGTGTAAATATATATTTTTCATTAACCCATATTCATAAAATTTAAACTCAGTTTAAAATGTATTTTATTTAAATGTTCAATCACTTTCAAGCACATTTTATTATTTTACAAATACCTATAATGAATGTGCATTTCTTTTCTGCTTAAGAAACTCATCAGTATACTTCAACAAAAAAAAGTTGAAATAAGGTAAACAACTTCATATGTTTATATAATGAATATAAAAATATGTTATTAAGAATTACGTACACAAGAACAATAAGTATACTAAAACTATTTTTTTATGAATACGGCAGAGTAATCTTAAGAGTTTCAAGCAAAAATGTTTAACATCTTTGATTTTGAATAAATTTTTAATTTCTCATTACCTTTTTACAATTGTCTGCCACATTGGTTGAAGTCTACTGATGAGTTTGGCGTCTTTTCCAAACGAAAAGTTTAGTTTGCAAAGTCTTAAGTTTGTTGAAGGGAAAATAGTATAGAATATATCTCTTTCCCTTCTCTCCAACAAACTCAAGATTTGACAAAGTAAACTTTGCGTGTGGAAACCCCGTCTTTCTCAAGGAGAATCGAAATGCTTTAACAAACAAACAAATAAAAAAAATTTGGAGATAATATTAAATAATTGGGAAAAGAAATCAGGATATTTAAAAAAATTATACAAAAAGTAATTTAATGAGACATTATTAGATTTAATTGAACTATACTGAATTTTTAATCAGAAATAATTTCTTAATCAGGCTTGAGTTCAGTAATTTCAATTCTTATGAATGAAATATTTTTATTAATTAATGTGAGTATCTAAAGAATAGAAGAAAAATTAAACTAGACACTATTAGCTGGGGGAAATACCGATATTTTTCTGTGCAGCCACGCACTTCATCAGCATCCATGTCTATCTACTGGGGTAGAGATTATTATTAACATCAGCTATTAAACTTAAATTTCTATGAAATGGAATATGAGAATTGATTGTGTATACAATTATTGATTTGCCCTTGGCAAACACATTTGTAAGTATCACTATTCATTTTCTGTTTTTCCATTTTCTATTTAGGTTAGCACGTAGAAAGCAAAAAAAAAAAAAAACAAAGTAACATAAAGCCACTACAATAATACTTATATGTATGTACCGATGGTGCATCGAATAAGTAAAAATAATTAATGTGATGATCGTAAAAGATAAGTAAGAATAGTTAAACATACATAGGTAGAGTGATATAACTTCGTGCTAACCTAAATAGAAAATGGAAAAACAGAAAATGAATAGTGATACTTACTGAACTGATGTTTCGTTGTTGGTTCCATCGTTTTTATTAAAAAATGAAACAGTAGAAACATATGTTTCTTGTAATGTTCCTTCGTCTGTGGCCAGCATAAGATATCCATCTCAGAAAATTATGATGCCCATACACGAGGGAACATCTTAAAAGATATGTGTTTCTGTTTCTGCTCATTTCTGCCAAATCAAAGCAAAACGATCTAAAATTTTTTGACAGCAGGAAATTTTACACTATCAAATATACAGGGTGGGCCAAAAGTCACACCTGCGTGTATAAATTTAATAACTTTTTTGTTTATTATTATTTTTAAGTAAGTAAAATTTTACCACTTTGGTTCGTTGCTCGGTCGTTAGATTTTGCATGGTGATGTAACACGGTTCGATTAATGTTAATATGATGAAATTTTTATTCCGGCTTAAGGTCTTTTCACAAATAAAAACAAGCAAGTTTATTAACATAGAACTATTTTATTTTTATTTATTATTAAAAAGACTAAAATATTTCTTAGCTAACAATAAGATTTTAAAAAATATGATATTTGGAATTTTAAGGGTCATTATTACAACTTGCCGAAAGTTAAAAATAAGATTTTCCCTGCCCGAATAAATATGTAGCTTTGCATTATTAGAACTTAAATTTTTTACTATTATAATTATTTATAATAATAAATGGTTACAAAAAATAATAAATGAAAGTTTTTTAATACAAAGCCATTTATCGGTCCTACAAAATCATAAAGGTTTTTTAACCTTTAACTACTGAGGTGAAGTTTTTGGACTTACCATCTGATGTGGTGGTAAATTTAACCCTTTTTTATTTAAGCTAAAATTTTTACTAAATAACATTTTATTTTGATATCTTTTTTTAATTTTCAGAGACAATATTTTTAATTCAGAAACAAATAAACTATTAATGAAAGAATTATTTTAAGTGCAATACAACGGGAACTTTATAAAACATGAATCTTTTAACCCAAAAAATAGCACTTCCGGAATTGGCAGAAAAAAATATGAATCTAAGATTAGTCAAAAATTTAAGTGCAATTTTTTCATAGTCAAAGGTATAGAGTTAACTAAAGTAAAAAAAATAAAAGAAGGAAAAGATAGTTGTAGAAATTGCGGGTCGACCTTTTACTGGGTTTTTAATTCATTACAATCTGTGTTTACACAGTGCACGCATATGAGTTGGCTACAGTATATGCATATTGGGTGTGTAGTTTTACGTTTTAGCCTTTATATTAAAAGTTTCGGGGAATAGTGTCTTATTTTAAGACCACAACTGTCGATTGAGCTGACTTCAACATAACCTTCAAATAACTTTGTTATTGCTGAAGAACTGAGTTTCCTTATTTCGATATGATCTATAACTACAAATTACTTATTACGTAACCTACAGAAATAGATTTTGAAAGATTTCATAAAAATATTCCTTAAAAATGCCAAAATATTTTCTTTGAACAAAATTACGTAAATACGGACGTGTGGTCATTTTTACACTAGGGTATAGATATTTTGGATAAGGCTATAATAACATTTACCAAAATAAAACTGAGTATGAAGGACGACGATATAGGAAGATACTAAAAAGGATAAATTACTAGAGCACAATTGAAAAAAGTAGTTTAAAAAAATGTAAAGTCAGGGTAAAATTTACCACCACCTCATTAGTTAAAGGTTAAAACAAATTTTCATACAAAATATTTCCTAAAGAGCCTTTATAAAGCTTTAATAATTTTTATAAATTAGACTGATACCTATACTTTCGAGTAAAATCACAAAAAAAGATTTTTAATGAAGAAATAAGATTTTTTATGTTTGAAAATTAAATATGGCAACACTGCTTGTCTGGTCATTGCTCTTAAATTTGCTCGCCAATTCAGTTCGTGATTTTGTCTTGTTCCATCAACACGCCGATGCCGCGTTCTAATAAGAAATAATTTTTAATGTCGGTGTTAATTTGTTTTTTTTTTCAGTCGCTATTGAAATAATTGTTACAAGTGTAAAATATAAAGTGTTAGTAAAATAATTATCAAAATTTTTTTTGCAAAAAGTATGAACGCTAGTGAAATTAGTGTTTTAAAAAGAAATTCAATTACAAATTTCTTCTAATACCTACATACATATGTATGTATGTATGTATATCTAAGTGAAGAAGAGGTAAGAATAATTAATATTCGTATATCTATTCCATCGTTTGTGTGGTTTGTTTTCTTTAGGGCGGCAGTGGGCAGAGTAGCAAGCCGTAACGGCGCGGCTGGCGGCTAGCCGCTCAGCCGATTTTTTCCAACAAGCCGAGCCGCCGCCGAACCACTCGGCTTATCGGCTTCTTTTTATTTTTATACTTTTTGAATTATTTTTAATATTGTGTCTACTCAAGTTGCGTATAGTTTTTATCTATATATTGAATATGATAGCAAGCGTCCCTGAAAGAAAGTTGTTTTTGCTTCCACATAGAAAGAGAATGTTTATAGAAACGGTAATGTAGCTGCGAAAATACGTACGTTCTCTTATGAAGTCCCTTTTTAAGCTTAAATTACACGTGACAGCCATACTGCCATAGCCATAACCAAATCAAAATTCAATTGGTTTCTATGGTAATGGCTATGGCATTATGGCGAGTCACCTATAATCAAATACAGTGTTGTCCATGGTTATGGCTATGGTTATGGCACCTCTTATTGCACCCTTAAATCCATGCACGTTTACATGGGATTTTTTGTCGCAGCATTCTGGCGACTTTTTGATAACTTTTTGATCAAAGCTTTTGTTTCGTTCATCCGTAGCAGTGTTGCAATAAAGTAACTAATTTTTAATTCAAACGGAAAGCCTAAATGAAATTATATAGTTTAGAATATGTTGCTACTCGTATGGTAAAACAAGTAATTTACGAAGTTACTTTTCTTGGCATTTAGGACATCAATTGCTGCGATATTAAAATTATTACAAAATAAATAATGCTACAACGTGGTGATTCAATAACTCTACTACTTTTCCAGAAACGGACTGTGTTAAAAGAATTGTTTAAATGCTTAAATTAATCGGCGTTAAGCCGTTCAGCCGCCGCCGCCGCCGCCGAAAATATTTGTCTTTCAGCCGCCGCCGAAATTTTTTGGTCGGCTTGCTTCTCTGGCAGTGGGGTAAAAAATGCAACCTTATAAAAAAAATACTGGTTTAATATCAGAAAAAAGTTGACAAGGAAACAAGATTGCGGCGCATTGCGCAGGTCCCTTAGTTTTGTTGCTATCAATCATGTGCTATAAGTATCTTCAATTTTGTAAAATGTTGATAATCATTGACTAATTAATACTAGAAAAATTTTATATCTAAGCAATATTAACTAGCACCCCACGTTGTTTGTTGTAAATTCCATTTGCAACAAGTGCCACTCATGTTATTTCACACGAAAACTTAAAATGTTGACGAAACATTTTCGAAATAAAATAATTATCAAAAACGTATTATTTGTTGTGTGTCCAGCTGATATATGTATGTACCTATTAGGGATGGGCAAATGAAAAAAATGTATCGATATATATCGTATCGATATTTTTGAAACATCGATATTTCGATATATCGATATTTTTGCATACATATGTTGCCAAAATATTCCAAATCTAAAATGTATACCGCCAAAAAGAGTTTAAGCAAGGCTTCATTAGTCTTTACTTTATGTTGCTGTTCTGTGCTGTGCCGTTCTATTTCTAAATTTTAATAGTTACTTCTTCTGTAATAAATTAGCTGTTTCTGACCAGAACGGTCACAGTTTTCCACTAAATTGATGAGTTTTGTATCGTCCATTGTTATGTTTCAATATAGTGTTTATGTTTTTCTGGTACAAATTAATTTTTTTTAAATTCTTAAAGCACAATTATAGTTTATTTCTTAACGTTTTTATTTTATTTATGTTGCCACTTACAATTACTTACTAACGGCTTGTATAAGATCTATATAAACCAAAAAGAGTCAGCTGATTCGTAACAGAACAGAAAATAAAAACTAATTCTGCCTTTAGGCTTATACCGATACAATCCAAATTTGGCATTTAGCTAAGTTAACAAATAGATGTCACCTGTCTTAGTGGGGTCACCTTATAGATGCGTATGGGCTGTTATTATGAAATTTCTCATCTTTTTTTTCTTCGCATCGCTAGTAGTGATGCCAATATCGTAGTAAAAAAACAGCTATAGTTCTTAGAAGTATCGAAACCCGATACTCGTAAATAAGAATCGATGTATCGATATATCGGTTTTTGAAATATCGGCGATATATATCGATATTTATTTTCTCAAATATCGATATTTCGATATATCGATATTTTTTGCCCATCCCTAGTACCTATATCGAGAGCCTATGTATATTCAAAATACTTTAACTAGAGCGAAAAAACTAGTTAATTCGCTCATTATTGTATAAATAAATGATGCGCCTTCCATAATATGCTTGCTAGTTTATAGGTCTGCAAAAGAAGAATTATTTTGCATGTGGTTTGCGTATTGTTTTGAGATACGAGTAGCATATTTTAGTTGATCACAAAAAAATATTTTTTTTTGAGTTAGCATGTTTTGTCGGAAAAAAGATGATTTTTTTGAATTTATTTATTTTTTAATCAATTTGTGAAATCTTTAACTCAATACCAGATATAAGAATTGAATTGCCACAAGAAAAAACCTAAAATACCATAAAAATTATAACTTAAGCCTGACTGAAAGCCTCTTCCATCTGGAGGTGTTCAGCTTTGGCACTCTCTAACTCAATCTCTATTGCAGCAAGGTCACTCCAAATTTTCAATTTCGCCCCAAAATGAACACAGACCTAGGCTGAGTTTACATCTGGTATTTCTTGTATGTCGTTTGCCAAAAAAAGCGTAACCAACTAATAACTAATGAAAAGCTATTTGATTCAGACATGTATTTATTGATTTAAATAATTTCCAATAATGCTGGCTTCTATAAAATTGTCTATTAGTTATGTATGGAACTATTTAACTGAATAAATACATGTCTGAATCAAACAGTTTTTCATTAGTAATAAGTGGTTACGCTTTTTTACGTTTGTGTGGCATTTGGCACACCGATGTAAACCCGGCCCTACTTCTGCAACATTTGTTCATGAACAATGCCAATTTTTTATATGTACATATTAATGATTTACGAATATTCGTATTCGAATTGTCGAATATTCGGCCATTTTTAGATATTCGTATCCGTATTCGTATTCGCCAAATTCAGGCTCATACGAATACAAATATTTTTCCAAACAAATTAAATAAATAAAGGCATAAATCCTAAACGAAATTTAATTAAATGGCTAAAAATATGAGTTTGTACAAATCCATTACAATTTTTATAGAAATTTGTGCTTTGTATCATTTTAAAATATTATTTAATGACAATCATTAAAATTTTGGGTAGTTTTTATTAACTTTAAAGTACGCGAACAGGAGTATGAAGTCCTTTTTCATAAATTTTTTTTAATATTTCATATTGCAGGCGTAAATAGAACCCCAATTTAATGTCTATAAATTTCACATACAATATTCGTATTCGTATTCGCGAATTGCCATTCGTTGCAAAGTACATATGTATTTTGAAATTTTTATTTTGGGATTTATAAGAAACCTATCATTTATTTGAAATCTTATGTACATACTTTTAGTTATTAGTTTCAATGAAAATATAAATTGCTGTAATTAGAAAAAAATACCTTTTTAAAATTTTAACAATTCTGATGATTGGTACATATTATCATATTGGTAGATAATACCTTCAATAATTAATTTTTTTTATTGATTCAATCAGTTTGTTTTTAAAACTAAATTTTTAATTTTTTTTGTGTAATAGGTAGCAACTGCTTTTTCACTGCATTGCACTATGTGCCCATTACAAATTTCAGCGGCAAAAAATTTAAATTTTAATTTTTCGCCTTAAAAAAAATTGTACATACTATTCAATCTTTACTTTTCGATGACATTTGTGCATTTCCACAGAACAGTGAATTTTTTTTATGTACAATATTAAGAAATTAAACTTGTTTATTTTTCAGAGAACATTTAATATTTTCTTTCCATATTTCTTGATGTATTTATGTAAATCGTATGTAGCTCTATCTTTGGTAAAAGATAAGGAAAAATCGAATCACATTGAACTTATTCCCAAATTTTGGTTTGTCATCTTCAAAAATCCCCAAATAATATTCAATTCAATTCATTTCAAATTAAAGCTATGAGGCTTTTGTTGCATATGGGCAATTCCACATAATGTCACGTACGTGGCTTGAAATGCTTGAAATGCATCTAGATGTTCTTAAACAACAACAAAGATTTTTTTGAAATTTGTACCCATTTTGACACATCTTAAAAAAAAATAATTACATATTAATTTAATTTAATAGTGTAGTTTTTTTTTAAGTGGAATAATTCATATTATATTGTTTGACCACTGGAACAAGGAATTAATTATCTTCTTCATTCTATTTTAATTTATTACTAAAATTTGTAATGAATTTGACACCCCTTTCAACAACATCGTTCACTATAGATAAGTTTTAACAAATTTGAGAACCTTGAGCGAACTCCAATCTTTCATTTCACTTCGAGGGAATGACTTGCAAAAATTCTTTGGAAACTTCTAAGCGATCGAAGAAAGCTTGTGTAGCTTAAGTACTTTTCTGAATATATGATGTCAATGATATTCGTTTGATTAGCTGTGACTTGCTTGTGTTGTCCTTTGTTTTGAATTTAAATAATGTTGATACAATATTATTTTTCTTTTTGATTTAACAATACTTTAATGTTAAATCAACATGAACTGAAATGTTTTTTTTTAAGATTACTGTTAATCATGTTGAATTAACATGAAACACATATAAAGCAAAATGTTTGCGAGATTTTAATGTGAAATTTTTCTGTTTTTAGTTGGTCAAAAATTTATTCAAAGCTGACAACGTTTGCAGCAATGATGGTTATATCAAGAAAGGTTTAGGGCCATTTTCACAACTTGCCTTTAGTTAAAGGTACGATTTTCTCTGCTCGATAAATGGCCTTGCATTGTAAAACCTTCAATTATTATTTTTTTATCCATTAAGTATTATTATTATTATTATTATTGATAACAATGACAATAAAAAATTTAAGTTGTAATAATGCAAAGATATTTATCGGGCAGACAAAATCCTACCTTTAAAGGCAAGTTGTTAAAACGGCCTTTAGTGTCTTAAAATAATTTCCAACTGTAGCCCTTGTTCGTTAAAATTATGTGGCTTATGTCTTTGAAATTTCATATCTAGAACATAATACTTCTTTTCGTTGGTTTGGTTAATGTTGTAACGAAATACATTAACGTGTTGTCTGGAAATGTACTAACGTAACAATTCGCTTACATAGTTGCAGATTAGTTTTTGTTTAAGTAACAGTCACTGGTTTTCTTTCTGGTCACCTTGGACTGTACTATCCTCTGTGGAAAAGTAACCAAGTTCGTTCACCAATGTGTCGTTTATGCTTGGAAGATGACGAGACGATGACACACATTCTTTGTGAGTGTATCGTATTATGTAACAGTAGAAGGCATGTTTTTCATTCTGAGTTTCTGTGTTGAGATGACATTAGGCGGGCTTCTCCAATATCTGTACTAACTTTCATAAGGAGAGTCATACAGAGACTGATTTAATTTAATTCACAGATCTATGGTGCAAAAGAGCCATCAGGTGTCGCAGTGCCGGTGTTTGGACCAGATCTTCCCGCTATTCTATTCTAAGTAACAGTTCTTGTCCATGGGTACCCCTGTGGCTGAGTGGTGGCGATGCTATCCTCTCAGTTAAGAGGTCGTGGTTTCGATTCCCTCCATAGACCTTGGATGTTTTCTGCAGACAAGCTAATCACTTCGCGTGCTGTATTTGTTAAAAAAAATCGTTAATACAGTCACGCTTATTGTTCGGTTCACGACTAAGACGCTCGCTCTTGCATCCATTACCCAAATATACCCTAGCACCACCTTTGCTTACAAAAAAGTAAGTTTGCAATCACAAATGGGTATAGATTTTCGTGTGAGTGAGTAATTAAAATGTTTTGAGCTACAATTTACAGAAATCCAATATTTTTCGAAATTCTTTGAAAATAAAAACGGCTTTGATATGTTTTTTTAAAGATAATAAAATATAAATAATAATTTCTTTTGTTTAAAAAAAAAAAAAATACTCGCAATGCATTTTTCTTTGAACTATTGTGATTTTGCGTCAGCGTTTCAATTTCATTTTCAGTCAAATTATTGCAATTTTGTAATTTCATACAATAATTGCTTTGAGCACTTGTAATTGAGACTTATTCTATAGTTTTGCAATAAAAAAAATTCCATATAATATAAAAGCTAAGAAAGTAGACATTCCTAAGAAAGAACAGTGCAAAATAAAAATTGCTAGTGATATATCAATTATTCATACATTAGGAAATGAATGAAGCTTAGTTCACTTCTAAGGGACAGAAATCATCAAATGTCATTAGCATTTCTATCTCTCTAGTATTTATGGCTTAAAAACCTATTGCAGTGCTGCAAAATAAGGAATAAGAAAAAGAAAACAAATATATATTGCTAATCAAGATTATCTAGGAATTTATCTGCTTCTAAAACAATTTCAGTTAAACCTTATAAATGGTGTAATTAATAAAGTCTTTTCTCACCACTCTGAAGGAGTAAATTTAGCACTATTGCAACGTGTACTTCATTTGAAGTTTAATTTCGTCGCAACGACTCCGATTTACTCTTCTAGAATTTGATAAGTGATGAAAACATGATTTGTTTCAGTTATTAAAAAATTTATCATACTTTTTAGTTTAACAGCAACAGCAAGTTAAGGCCATTATTCTTGCATAAATTTTTATTTTACTCAGTCTCTCATCGCAGCTAAATGGCAAAATAATTGTCCTCCTAACACTTCTTTCTAGCAACACGCCATAGACTTGATTTTCCAACACAGCAACACTCATTGGCCATTGATGCGATTTAATTATAAGGTTTGCTTTACAATGTTTAGTAACGTTTACATTTTTTTTTGTTCTTCTAGCCGAAAGGATTTTAGACTTTTTTTCTTGCTTTTGAATCAAGAATCGCCCAGTAATATTTTACTCATCTCGTTTTTATTTTAAATTAAAATTTTAGCTGATTTTAAGTGAATCGAATGGCTGCTGTAGACAGTTGTTTCTTTTTTTCTTCAACTTTTTAAGGCAGAAGTTTACAACTTCCTACAAAATACCAGTTGTATTTTATAATTAATAGCGCATAATTTGTCGTATGAGTTTAAATAATTTGCAAAAGTTATATCCTCTCCACAGTTTGCTTCTTTTCGTATGCTAATTGTTTGCATATTACATAAAAAGTATTTACCTAGGAATATGTTTATTATTCATTTTTTTTAAATATACAAAATGAAGAGATAAAAATCTATGATTGGTTATTAAAATTTTAATGCTTGTGTAATATAAGCTTGTTGTATTGAAGGAAATACTTTTAAGGCATATAAATGACTTAACGAAGTCTTATGCAGGCTTAAAGAAATATTTTTTAATGTTTTTTTTTAATTTTGTTAAAATTTTGTAATTTTCATTCATGCTTTCAGAAGCTCTCAGTTACTTGTAATGAGTCAAGTAAATTGTCAAAACATAATTAATTCATAGTTAACTCATAGCAAGTTATAAGCAACTCATAGTTACGTCATGGTCAAATCAAAGTTACGTCGAGGTCAAATCTTAGTCAAATCATAATCAAGTAATAGTCAAGTCATAGTCAAGTCATAGTCAAGTCATAGTCAAGTCATAGTCAAGTCATAGTCAAGTCATAGTCAAGTCATAGTCAAGTCATAGTCAAGTCATAGTCAAGTCATAGTCAAGTCATAGTCAATTCATATTCAAGTCATAGTCAATTCATAGTCAAGTCATTGCCATGTCGAAGTCAAGTCATAGTCAATTCATAGCCAAGTCACAGTCAAGTCATAGTCAAGTCATTGCCATGTCGAAGTCAAGTCATAGTCAATTCATAGTCAAGTCATGGACAAGTCATAGTCAAGTCATAGTCAATTCATAGCCAAGTCATGGTCAAGTCACAGTCAAGTCATAGTCAAGTCATAGTCAAGTCATAGTCAAGTCATAGTCAAGTCATAGTCAAGTCATAGTCAAGTCATAGTCAAGTCATAGTCAAGTCATAGTCAAGTCATAGTCAAGTCATAGTCAAGTCATAGTCAAGTCATAGTCAAGTCATAGTCAAGTCATAGTCAAGTCATAGTCAAGTCATAGTCAAGTCATAGTCAAGTCATAGTCAAGTCATAGTCAAGTCATAGTCAAGTCATAGTCAAGTCATAGTCAAGTCATAGTCAAGTCATAGTTAAGTCACAGTCAAGTCATAGTCAAGTCATAGTCAAGTCATAGTCAAGTCATAGTCAAGTCATAGTCAAGTCATAGTCAAGTCATAGTCAAGTCATAGTCAAGTCACAGTCAACAATGTGCGACATCCTTCCCCCTTCCCAATTTAAAAAAAAATTTAGTGCATCTCTTCTATATGAAACAATTATTTTGAATCCAAACACCCTCTCCAATTTCCAAAAAAAAAAAAACAATTTTAGTGAAACTATTCCAAATGTAAAAAAAATTTTAGAAATTGATGCAAAAATGACAAAGTAATTTAATAATAAATTTTTTTAGGCGGGCACTTTGCTTCCCTCTCCCAATTAAAAAAATAATAATTTCGTGGACCTTTTTCGTATACAAAAAAATTTTGAAAATTGGTCCACAAACGACAACGTAATTTAGTAATCCATTTTTTTATTTTATAATTAATTATGGGACAATTATCCCCTCCCCTCCAAAAAAAAATTGTGGAGCTTTTCATATGCAAAGAAAATTTTGAAAATTGGTCCTACAAATAGTGAAGTTAAAAACTTTGTGGAAGGAGGAATATAATTTAACAAACTGGGCGTAATTGAAAAAAATTGCCTTTATTTTATTTCAGAGTACTAGTTAAATGCTATGAAAATTTCAGGAAGATCGGTCCAAACACACAAACAATGATAATGATATAGATAATGCCTTAAAGCTAACTTTCTTAGGCTTGTTAAAAAATCTATTTTTGGATAGTTCGTATCCGAAGTCAGTCAATGGCAGGTAGTTAGTTCATAAGGAGCGTGCGTGAATAAAAAACACTGAGTTTTTGCTTGTTTTGATGGTTAAGCTCCGTTTATATGCATTTCGTTCCTGCTTCAGTATATCTTTATATAAAGCAAATCATGTTTATTAATTAAGTAATATTTACTTCGTATTGGAGGGTACCCCCTTTCCCCTCATGTACCAACAAGATTATGCTGCAACATGCCATTTGTTTTAAGAGTTATACACATAAAATTAAGTGTGCCTCAGTATTGTGGTTTTGAGGATATAGGAAAAATAGAAGTTACCTTGTAAAGGGGGTACCCATCATTGATTATTGAAAAAACTGCCTTTGGCCCCACTGTCTTTCGAAAATGTTTGGGTTTATGATGTCTTATGAACATCTTCCTGGCAGATAATATCAGATAAACAATTATCAATTTCTATTAAAGCAATAAGGCATCTTATTCAAATGGTTATTTTCTTGCCTCATTAAATTTTAAGTTTTAATGTAAACGTAACCAACATTTTTAAACAAAAATTCATACAATGTGTATTTTTGCCAAGTCAATTTGCTGTATTCCATAAATGGACTTTTTTCCTTAACATTTTCAGTATATATCATGTTGCTTCCTGCCCAGTGACATTTTGCAGTTGTAGTGCCAAATGTAGTTGTATAAATTTATTATATAAGTATGTATATGGCGAGCAGTATTTCTGCTTACTTTTGTTTTCTGAGGATCTTCTAGTGCAATATTTAAATGTGCAAACGTGAACTCAATACAATGGAAGACAATTCAACCAGGTGCGTATGTAAATGTCGCAACACATCCTTTGAGTTGTCAATTTTTATTTAAAAGGCAAATAAAACATTAAACTGCTTTGGATTCTGGGTTTATATCTGCATGTGTATGTAACTAGGCATAAATATACATAAAATTGAAGACTGAAAAATCTATTTAAGAGAAAAGAAAACGAACTTTGATTAATGGAGCTTTAAGTTTAGTGCAACTTTTAAATTAACAGAAATACTTCTTATATGAGTTTCATGTTTTATAGTGCAGGATGTTACTTGTATTCAGTTTCAAATTTTAACATTAATGATGATGATGATATAACTTAATAAATTAATAAATTTTAACAGGTGACATTATCCCGGTTTTTATTGTTTTTTAAAAGTCATATTTTTGTTTTCAATCCTATAGAGCCGAATAAAACATATTTTTAAACTAATTTAAACTATTTGATGTGAGTGATGATAAATTTGAATTTAACTAGCAGAGACATTAACCAACATTTCCAACATAGCATTTTAAGCACATAGCAGAGCACTGTTAGCTATTTAACAGTAGTCGCTAAATGGATTTGAATTCAAAATAATTGGAATTGGAAAGAGATGGATAGAAAAAAAGAAGAGAGGTGTCTTGGGACACCCGGTTATAGCAATTGCTACTTAGCTATATAATAATATGTTTACACTTATGTGTTTAACGTCCTATTCATCTTTAAGAGCTTAAACACAATAATTTTTTGATGTTTTATTATACATTGACTTGTTTTGTTAAGCATCTCAGTTAACTAGTTTTAAAATTAAACTCATCGATAAACACGTAAATGAAGTATGTTCAGTGCGTTTTTGATAGCTCTGGCAACTTTGTGTTGTTATTAAATAGTGGCACGTTAAAAAAATTATTTGGAACACAATAATTGCTTAAAAAATATTACATTACTTACAAAAACATTTGTTGCTTAAAAATAATAAAGCAAACAAAAAGCATAGTTGTTCGAAATTTCTTACAAACACAATAATTTATTCACAAAACGTCAACCTTAAACATCTCAAATATAATGTGAACGAGTTAGTTTAGTTGTTAGAAAACTTGTCTTAAAAATTTTTACAAACATAAGTGTGAACATGTATTAAAAATGTTTAAAAACATAAGTGTGAACATATAATAAAACAAACTTACGTCCCTTTTCACAATATATGGTTAAGAGTTAACTTGAACTTTAACTACAAATTCTTCATACACAACTTGCCGTTAAAGTCTCTGTTATCTTTTAACCATACATTGTGAAAATATTATATGATGATGTCAAATTCGCCGCAAATATTTTAAAACGTTTCCATTTATTTCCCATTATTATATTTTCTAGTGGCACACGATTAAATTAATATAGGGTGTTTTTTATTGAGGTATAGAACTTTAAGTTGGCATCACTTTTTTAACTGGCGGCCATTTTGTCAGCTGTCAAGTGATTAATATTTAGTTTGGTTTACCATTTCATCATGAACAGGTTGACAAAAGAACAACGCTTGCAAATCGTGCAAATTTGCTTTATTCGAGCCAGCCGAATTGGCTTTATTCGAGCCAGCCGCGGCGGCCACATGCCCGAAATCATATTTAAACATTAAAAGCATAAAATTATCCTTCCAATAAAGCCAAATTGATGGACATTAAAACGATTTTCTTGTGTTTTATTTCAATTCGAAGTTCTATACCTCTTAAAAAATCGTGCAAATTTGCTTTATTCGAGCCAGCCGAATTGGCTTTAATAAAGCCGAATTGGCTTTAATAAAGCCGTATTGGCTTTATTCAAGCCAGCCGCGGCGGCCACATGCCCGAAATCATATTTAAACATTAATGGCATAAAATTATCCTTCCAATAAAGCCAAATTGATGGACATTAAAACGATTTTCTTGTGTTTTATTTCAATTCGAAGTTCTATACCTCTAAAAAAACACCCTTTATATTGTTTGCGGCCGGTGGCGGCTGTTAGCCGGCTTACAGTCGATCGGCTGTGTTCTCTGGTTTGTGATCAGGACAAAAACAACACAAAATCAAATTCAGCAATGTTTCTCATTGTTTTTGCTTTGTTTTTTTTTTCACTCACTTCAAAGAACGAAGCAAAACAAATTCAAACAATTTCTTTCGTTTATTTTCGTACGCTGCTTTTAAGTACAAAGAAATCAAAACAAAAACAAATTTATAACTGTAATAGTGTCGATTAATTTTGTTACGAAAATTATTTTCTAACCCCTGTATCTCGCCATAAATAGCAATAGCTATAATAATTTTGCAAATTCAGAAACGTGACCCATATGTAGGACCGTTAAGACTACCACACCTGTATGTTTATGTAGTGTAGTAAGTGTGCTCTTCCATGTTTTACCAAAATTACCACTAATCCTCTCCAGAAAATTATGTTTTCTTAAATCTAATTTATTGGCTTTACCACACATATTTCCACAATCCTACTTTTATAATTTCATAAAATACATTTTAGAATAATTTTTCAAAAAAAATTATCTATCTCAACCCTGTTCCAAGGATTTGGAATCCTAATTCATTTATTGAGTAATACCTAACAGTGCTCTGTTATGTGCTTAAAATGCTATGTTAGAAATTGTGGTTCGTGTCTCTGCTAAATAAATTGAAATTTATCTTCGACTACATTTCACTATTTTTGAAGCAAATTTTTTACGAGTACTTTAACTCTCGACTGTCAAATGATTAATTTCTCATTTTGGCTTGTATTGATTTATCGGGAAATAGTGGCAGATTCAAATCATAATATCTCAATTCACAATCTTGTGCAAATGGTCTTGCATTATAACATGAACAAAATGTATTGTATTGATATTCACCACTTAAGAATTCTTAGTGGTGAGTATATTGATAATTTCTGCACATGCTACGATGCAAGACCATATGCACAGGATTGTGAATTGGGCTAATATTTCCAAATCTTTGCAATTACTTGATCTCACAAATGATGCCAAACTCTGAATCGAATTAATTTTTTTCATATTTTAATATCAATTTCTTATGTTACAATTTATCATTTTATTATCTTAAACTTTTAATTTACGTGATGTTTAACTTGCAATTTACTTCAACAACATTAGCATATTTTGTTTTAAGTGTTTCTTATGTTAATTCAAGATACATGTGGGTTGTTTATAGTGTTTTACTAGTTGTTATATTTTTTTTCATAGCATTACATTTTGTTTGTAAAAATCAAAAACGGTTACTTAAAAAAAAGAGAGAAACAATAAAAATCTTAAAGGCAAGAAAAAGCAGCAATTAATTTATTGATATGGTTTCAACTTTGCTTATGCCTGGTTGGCTGGTGTTGCATTAATAAAAGCACTTATGACAAGTGTTTAAGCGCTGCTGCATGCTTGTATCTATTTAAACTATTGCATGTTGCAGCTTATTAACATGCAAACTTTTCGAAGAAAATCTACAACTGGCAACATGAAACCACCACCATCAGATCAAACAAAACGCACACTTAGTTACGTAGGCTACAGAAAATTTTAACAGATTTTTTTTTCTTCCTTAAGACCAGTATTTTAAATCAAACATTAAAATACTTTGCATTTTGAAATAGTTTTATAGGGCATTTCCACCGACACAAAATCTAGCAGATTTTAATTAAAATCTTTATGAAATTCTATACCGTTTACACCAAGTTTTTTTTTAACATTTATGAAGATTTTTTATCAAAGACAAGACCCATTAACTGAAATTTTTCCAAAACTGCAGCCAAATAAATGCAATGTAGCCAATTCACACACCTTTTTAAGGAGACCTTAGCAAATTCACTCATCTGTTATATAAAAATGTTGCACAAGTTAGTAAAAAACAAGTAAGAGTGCTATATTCGGCTGTGCCGAATCTTATATATCCTTTACCAAAGTTATTTAACAAAAAAATTAAAAAAATTGTGTTATCTAGTTACTTTTATATGTTAAAATCAAGTTTCAGTTTTCCAGCTCTGAAACCGTCTGCTCGATTTTGCTGATTTTCAATACCAATCTAAGTTGGACAATTTCTGACATACCAGTCCAAGAACGAAGTCTCTAGCTTTTTTGGGAGCTTCGGAAAACCGATTTCACGTACACCAGACGGACGGACGGACGGACGGACGGACATCGCTTATTCGTCTTCCCTATTCATAAGGACCCAAAATATATAAAATTTATGGGTCGCATATGAATATTATGGAAATAACACACGGAATGACAAATCTATACATATATACCCTTTTCCATTTTTGGTAAAGAGTATAAAAAATTCAGTAAAGTGCGACTTTGACTCGCGCACGAAGGGTTCCATTCGTACATTCGGTTTTGAGCATTTTTTAATGTGGCTTATTTGCTTTTTCGAAGTTTTTTCAGTTTAAACGATTTATTTAGTTTTGTCGCTTCTTTTTCGTTTTGGCGATTTTTTTTTCTGTTTTTGGAGGTTTTTTCATTTTGGTGATTTTTTTCTGTTTTTGAGGCCTTTTTTCATTTTGGCGATTTTTTCCTGTTTTTGGGGCTTTTTTTCATTTTGGAGACTTATATCATTTTGGCGATTTTTTTTTCATTTTGGCGACTTTTTCCTTTTGGCGGTTTTTTTGCCTAGGGTTTTTTTTCATTTCGGCGAATTTTTTATTTTGGCAATTTTGTCATTTCATTTTGGCGATTTTTTTCTGTTTTTCATTTTAGCAATTTTTTTTCATTTTGGTGATTTTTTTAATTTTTGCGATTTTTTCATTTTGGATATTTTTTCTGTTGCTTGGGGTTTTTTTCATTTTGGCAATTTTTTGTTTAGGGGTTTTTTTTAATTTAGCGATTTTTTTTTGGCAATTTTGTGTTGTTTTTGGGGTTTTTTTCATTTTGGCAATTTTTTTTTCTATTTTTGGAGTTTTTTTCCTGTTTTTTTCGTTTTGGCGATTTTTTTCATTTTGGCGTTTTTTTTCATTTTGGCGATTTTCTTTCGTTTTCGCGATTTTTTTTCATTTTAGCAATTTTTCCGGTTTTTCGCGATTTATTTTAGTCTTAGACATTTTTTTTAATTTGGTGCTTTATTTCGTTTTAGCGATTTTTTTTTTGTTTTTGGCGAGTTTTTCCTGTTTTGGGGTTTTTTTCATATTGGCGATTTTATTCTGCTTTTTTTTTGGTTTTTTTTCGTTTTGGCGATTTTTTTTTCATTTTGGCGATTTTTTTCATTTTGGCGTTTTTTTTAATTTTAGCAATTTTTCGGGTTTTTCGCAATTTATTTTAGTCGTAGACATTTTTTTTAATTTGTCGCTTTTTGCATTTTGGCGATTTTTTTTGGTTTTTGGCGATTTTTTTCGGTTTGGCGATTTTATAATTTTTTGATTTTTAGTTTTACCGTTTTTGAAAATTTCAAGAGTTTAGCTCTCACGGTTTTCAAGATACAGCAAGTTGTCAAAATTACATAGTCTAAATTGCATTAACTGATGGAACACCCTTTAATTTAAATTTTTTGAAATTTTAGTGTTAATTTTTGTAGTCTGTATACAAATACACTAACCTTACAAATTTCAAGTGTATAAACATACATACATTCAATTGTATGTATATTACATGAGATTTTAACATTTTTCGTTGCTCGTTTTGGAACACCCTTTAATTTCCAATTTTCATGTATTTTTTGTGGTAGCGGCCAAAGGTCTATACACTGTGTCCAAATTTCAGGGCTCTGGCTCTTACGGCTCTCGAGAAAATACCCTGCATAATTTTAGACATAGTTAATTTTACATAACACAAAAAGTTAAAGTTTTCCAACCCTGGAAACGTCTTTTTAATTTTTTTAATATTTTTTTAATTTAAAATAGTAATTTTGGTCGTACTGAAGTGTAAAAAAGGTTTATTTATTTAAAAAAAAATAAAAATTTGTTTTCGGTAGTGACTTTTATATGGCAAAATCAAGTTTCAGTTTTCCAGCTCTGAAACCGTCTGGTCGATTTTGCTGATTTTCAATACCAATCTAAGTTGGACCATTTCTGACACACCAGTCCAAGAACGAAGTCTCTAGCTTTTCTGGGAGCTTCGGAAAACCGATTTCACGTACACCGGACGGACGGACGGACAGACGGACATCGCTTATTCGTCTTCGCTATTCATAAGGACCCAGAATATATATATTTTTTTGGTCGCAAATTAATATTATGGAAATTACACACGGAATGACAAACCTAAACCATTTTTGGTAAAGGGTATAATAAAAATATTAGATTTTGATTAGATTTCCTACAAATCTGCTGACAAATTATATTTCGTTTTGTATGGGAAATCTAGTAAAAAGCAACTGCAGCTAGAAATCTCATAATTACTATTATTCGATACAATATAAATGGTCTATTAATTAAATACAAACTGTCGAATCGATTAAAAAACCAAATCAGTAAGCCTTCCATTACATACAGTCGAAATTTTATTCGATACCATAGAATACTCAATATTGAATGCCGCAATTAGCCCCTGTTTTAGAAGAGAAATGAATACAAGGGAACAGAGGAACAAGCCGATCGGGTCACAGCCGGCTCAAGAGCCACCACCGACTTTTAGTGTAACTTCACGCCGCCGGCAATGAATGCGGCTAGCCTCGGCTCAAAATTGCTGCCGGCTAATTGTTTTTGTAGTGGAAAATTTTTACCACAGCTTACAAATTGTGAATTTTTTTATAGAAATATATTTAAAAATCTTATCTAAATCAAAACCAGCGGCTGTCAATGTCAGCCGACTGAAGCTGGCTTATGAGCCGCCGCCGAATACTTTTGCCTAAGCCGCCACCGCCGAATTGTTTCTCTGCAAGGAAACTTTTTTTAACCGACTTCAGACTTCGTCTGAATACCCTGGTATTGAAAATTAGCAAAATAAATAGGACGGTTCCAGGGCTGGAAAAGTGAAACTATTTTTGGTATTTAAAAGTAACTAACTAATAATAATAATAATAATAATAATAATAATAATAATAATAATAATAATAATAATAATAATAATAATAATAATAATAATAATAATAATAATAATAATAATAATAATAATAATAATAATAATAATTAAATAAATAAATAAAATAAATAAACTTCTTTTTTAAATATTTAATTAAATGTATTTACAGCCTTAATTTTAAAAATTATTAAGGTTTTAGAAAGGGTTTTTAAAATAAATTTTCATAAACAGTTAATAATTTTTGTAAATAAGGCTGTTAATATTTTAGTAAGATCTTCAGTCAAGAACTTTTGAATATTCGTCAAATCTTTATATAAACCTTCTGTGGCTCTTAATTTTTTTGCAATTGGGGTATTCAAACAGTAGTCTTAAATGTCATAAAGTCTTGTGTAGATTTTGACACAATGTAAATGTCCTATAAATAAAATATAATAAATAAATTTATTAAATTCGTATAAATTTTGACACGCGTTAAATCACAATAAAATATTGAAATAACATTTTCTTTAAAATTATTATTTGGCGTAAACTCAATGTTTAATATTTTATCATTTGTGTTTTGAAATAATTATGCAAATTTTTTAACCTCATAAATTGTAATTATATAATAACTCAATATTGTGCTCGGCAGCCAACTTAATGCCATTTTGTAATTTATAACTTCAAAAAAAAAAAAACAAAATTGCTCATAAAATTAAGTATTTCATTTCATTAATGTCGCTACAACAATTACTCAAAATTATTGTTGACAGCCATTAAATAACAACAACAGAAAAATAAATAAAAATATACTTTTTTATTACAAATACCCACAATATTCGCAAAGTAGCACAATCATTTAAATAAAATGTAACGTCTTTAGTTACAGTCTGAACAAACAATTCAACTCTGCTTTTAGTATTAAAGGTCTCCTGCGGTTTTTTTTTATTTTTTTTTAGCCACGCTATACATGATTTAAGTGTTTTTACAAATTTTTCCAAAAACATATTTATTGTTTGTCGAAAACCACCTACAAACATCACACATATTGTACACATTGTACATTGTACTAAATAATCAAAAACATGCAGAGATGGGAAACAGGAAAATAGGTCTTAAAATTTGACAAAGTTTTATATAAAAAATTCAAGAAAATCAAAGAGTGGAAAACAGTGAAAAAAAATTTATTTAAATAGTAAATCCGAAAATCGCATCCCAGGCCACTCTGTTGTTTATTGGATAGTAGAAAAAAAAAAGAAAAAATACAAAATAAACATTATTCTATTTAAACTAGTATTTAAAAAGTACTGAGTGTTTATTTGAAGATAGTTTTCTTATAGCGCGTAGGGTGTTTTTTTTAGAGGTATAGAACTTCAAATTGAAATAAAACACAAGAAAATCGTTTTAATGTCCATCAATTTGGCTTTATTGGAAGGATAATTTTATGCCATTAATGTTTAAATATGATTTCGGGCATGTGGCCGCCGCTGCTGGCTCGAATAAAGCCAATTCTACAGGTCCAATTTTCAACCACTTTTTCGAGCATATGGGGCCGTATGTTGGCAATAACGCCACGAATGTTGGCTTCCAAGTCCCCTAACGTTTCTGGTTTGTTGGCGTAGACGAGCGACTTCACATATCCCCAAAGAAAATAATCCAATGGTGTCAAATCACACGATCTTGGTGGCCAATTGACAGGTCCATTCCGCGAAATTATGCGCTCATCGAATGTTTCCTTCAATAAATCGATTGTGACGTGCGCTGTGTGGCATGTAGCTCCGTCTTGTTGGAACCACAATATTCATTCGGGTCCTCTTCAACACTTTGCTCTACAGCGGCAATTGTTTCTTCGGTACGCACTGTTCGACGTCTCTGCGGATGCGTATTATCACATAGAGTAAACGTAGTGCGAAAACGATCCATGGTTAACCGAATTAATTGCTCTGATGGACGATTATGTTGACCATAAAATGGACGGAGCTTGCGGTAAACTTCGCGAACTGAACCATTATTTTCGAAATAAATTTGCACGATTTGCAAGCGTTGTTCTTTTGTCAACCTGTTCATGATGAAATGGCAAACCAAACTAAATATTAATCACTTGACAGCTGACAAAATGGCCGCCAGTTAAAAAAGTGATGCCAACTTAAAGTTCTATACCTCAATAAAAAACACCCAATATTACATATATCTGTAATCATTACCCAAAAAAAATCTGAAAATTTGCTGAGATGTGATGCTGAGAAGGAATATCAACACTGTGAAAAATAAAGGAAATCAAAAAATAGTTTTCTCCAAACTGTCGGATTTGAGTTGGATTGCCCATATATATATATATATATATAAATTCCTATAAGGAACATAGGGCCATTTCTTTTGTTTTTTGGTTTCGACAATAGCTCAATTTTAAGATGGCCAGTTGAATAGGCTGAAGCATACGATCGTGGTGCTGCGGCCGCCAGCAAACCTCCAGGCTGGCGTAAGCAACTGTTGGTTATTTGATGGCGCCCTGATTATCATTGGATCACTTTTAGGACCCTTCAAAGTACCACACCTATGTATATGGTGTAGTATGTGTGTAGTACAAAAATTACCACTAATATTCTCAAGAAATTTTACTAAAAAGTTATATTTTTCAAAATTGATTATTTTAATTTCCAAAATTATTTGAGGAACGTTACCAAATGGGTCACATTTAGTACCCTTAAGAGTACCTCACCTATATGGCGTAGTACGCGTGCTCTACCATATTTTACCCAAATGACCTCTAATCCTCCCAAAGATTTGGGGCCTCGTTGTCATATTTTCATTTAATCAGGCTCATATCTTGCAAACCGTTTGGAATTTTGATTTAAGCTAGATTTACACCATTGAAATTTTTTTCAAAATTTCTTTTCAAAATGCTTCAAACTCGTGTAAACTGCAAAATTTTAAGAAAATTTCAATCGTGTAATTCTAGCTTTACTCTCTGAGGCAAAAATGGAACTCTTATTATAAAGAACAAAAATTGCGAACACACAAAATCAAAAAAACTTCATCTTCAAGATCAAAATCGCAAAAAAAAAATAAATAAAAAATTCGATTTTTTTTTACCATTTTCCTCCTGTTCAGGTCCATAGATAGCAAACCGTTCAAAATTCAAGGAAACAATTAACCACAAAAATGTTTCTAAGATCTCAATAAACATCTTTTAAAAACATATGAACTTCCTAGGACCTGAACACCGTTTAGGTACCGCTTACTTAGACGCAAAAGTGAACAATTTCCAAACAAATAAAATTAAAAAGGTTTCGGGAAATTTTTCTGTCGAAATGCATGACCTGCATTATAATAATATTAGTTAAATTTTGTGTGTATGAGTCACATCGACGAACCAAAATGAAATTTAACATAACAAGAAATGCTACTAAAAGCAGTAGGTTATACAAAGAATTGTCAAATTCTATAGGTAAAAAGTGTTTGTATGTAATTTGACAATTAGGTTGCATTTAGCTATTAAATTATCGTGCAATGCATGCACCTGTATGCTGAGTTCTTCATGCACACGTGCACGATGCTTGTGTCATTCATTTTGACCGTGAATAATGCGTTTAAGGATTTTGCGCTACAAACAATTTAAGGATAATGAACTGTGCCTTACGCTAAATATTTTTCATTAATTTAACTAATTTTGAAAAAATTAATCGATACATTTCTTAGATTTAATTGAACTGTAGCGAATTTTAATCAGAAATAATTTCTTAATCAGGCTTAAGTTCAGTAATTTCATTTCTTAGCGAATGAAATATTTTTATACATATTATATTATTGATATATTACAATTATTGATTTACCTTTGGTAAATACATTTTTAAGTATCACTATTCATTCTCTGTTTTCCATATTCTATTTAAAGGCCAAAGACAAAAGGTAAATCAATAATTGTATACACAATCAATTCTCATACATATTCCATTTCATAGAAAATTTAAGTTAAATTGCTGATGTTAATAATAATCTCTACCCCAGTAGATATACATGGGTGCTGATGAAGTGCGTGGATGCACAGAAAAATATCGGTATTTCCCCCAGCTAATATAGTCTAGTTTAATTTTTCTTCTCTTCTTTTGAAACTCACATTAATTAATAAAAATATTTCATTCGGTCAGAATTGAAATAACTGAACTTAAGCATGATTAAGAAATTATTTCGGATTAAACTTAATCGAATTCGCTTTTTCACCCTATATTAGGACTGAAAATATTTTAGGGTTACTAATCACATGTCTGCATATATTTTCTTTAAAAAATTTAATCTTGTATTGCATCTTCGCTTAAAACTATATGTGATTTTTAAATAAACTATTGAATGAATACATATATTTAAATAACTGTTTACCGATAGCGACAGCAAGTCTTGAAGAATGAAAAAGCTAAACCTCATTTAGTTAAAAATTTAAATAAATATAATGCAACATTTCACAGAACAAAAAATTTATTTAAATCGATAAAACTTTTTATTGCAATGGAAAAAACCGAATAAATGAATACGAATTCAATTTAAATAAATAAATAAATGTTAGTGTTGTTCTGGTTGTTGTTGTTGCTGCTGGTTGAAGGAAACCTGTTGCTAATTGTCATTACTAATTTTTTATAATTAAAAGACTTATACTTTTAAATATTATTTACAAAAAAAAAAAAAAAATATTAACGTGTAAGCATATGTAACTGAAGTATAATTTTTTATCTGTGATAAATGAGGTTATTGGCAGTTCGTGTTGGTGTTGTTTTATAATATTTAGAAGTTTGAGATAAAATATTGACAAATCGTATTACAAAGATAAAAGCAATTGCTTTTATATTTTTATATTAAATTGACACTTGTTTTGGCGTTTTCAAAAAATTAATTATTTTATAAGATTTGAATAAATGTTAATAATGCCAAAAAAAAAAAATCAAAATTGCGCGTCAAATAATAAAACATTTAACAGATTTTAAATATTTCAAATGGATTTGTAATGGTAATGAAACTAAAAGTCACAAGTTAATGTGAATTTTAAAAAAATATTTATTTTTATTTGTTTGTTTATTGGGTGGCTTTTTAATATCTTTAGATATTTGCTATTAGTTTGTTGGCTTTTTGTAATTTTTTATTATTGACCAAGATGAAATATTTATTTAAATTAATAATTATGTGAGTCGAAAACTTAATGCCCTAATTCTGTTCGACGATTGTATCGTCTTGTCTATGGACAAAAATAGCCGCAGTTTCGATTCTTTAAAACAGTTATTATTTATTGTCTATGCTAGAAGGTTCGTGAATTTACTTTATGCTTTTGTTCCCAACATTATATTCAACACATATTTTTTCATATATTTATCAAACTATTGTATAGTACTTTAATATAATTTTTATGTTTTAAAAACATGGCAATAATATTTTTATTTTTCATTATCAAGGAAAAAAACCAATTTTGGAGAAAATAATTTGGAGAATTCGAAAACAAGAACTCAAAAGTATTTGCAAGCAAAAACGTCCTAAATCTTCTAACAGGGCATTTACATCAGCACAAAATCTAGCATATTTTGATTAAAATCTTCATGAAAAAAATTTATATCTTTTAAACCAACTTTTTTTGACATTTATTAAGATTTTTTTTATCCAAAACAAAACCCATCAACTGATTTGTTTCCAAGACTACAACCAAACAACTGCATTGTAGCCAATTCACATACTTTTTTAGCAGACCGTAGCTAATTCATTCACCTTTTGCTGTAAAGTACCCCATTTCTGTAACTTGTGAGAAGTTCTCGCATCGAGAAAAATTAAATAATTATATTGATTGCCCTATTTCACACAGGGTTACTCACATAAAAACTAATATAAACTTACAAAAAATACCAAGAATCACAGTTTTTTTCTTACTCATCCTGTGATTCACAGGATGATAACAATTTTTTCGACTCGAAAAGTTCTCACATTCCTTACAGAAACGAGACACAGGGTAGAAAGGAATAAATAAAAACATTAGATTTTTATTAGATTTCCTACAAATCTACTGAAAAATTAAATTTCGTTTTGTATGGGAAATCTACAAAAAGCAGTTTGAATTAGCTAGAAATATCGAAAGTACTAGATTTCGAGACAGTGTTAGTGCACTTTTACTGATTTAGGGCATACATATTTATTATAAAATTTTATTCAATTTCGGTTGCCGCGTTGTGGCCAAAGCATACGTCCATTTGTTGGGATAATTCGGTTTTCACAAAATTTTGGGCTCAATGCTTGGCGCTGCGCCATCTTTTTCGAACCATTTCTCCTTAATATGATTTTCAATGACATGAGGAATAAAAAAATCTCGAAGCATTTACCTCTAGTCTTCACTATTCACTGTAATATTGGTAACGGTTTCGGATTTAAAAACAAATTGGCCTTCTGTATGTAAACAGTGATTTTTTTTCGAGATGTAATGGAGCCTTAGAAGTGTCATAAGTACTGTGCTTTCTCCAAAAACGGGAATTCTGCTTGTTTTTAAGGCAGGAATGAGCCTCAATCGCTGAAGATGATTTGACGATACAAATCTGGTTCAATTTCCAGTGTGCTGCAAAGTTTAAATGAGCGGAAGCAGCTGATAATGTTTATTTCAGTGAGTCCTAGTTTACAATATGCAAGTCTTATTGCTAATCTGATTAGTTTCTTAGAACAGAGAGACGAGGGGAAAGGAAACTTATCTGTTACCCTCGCCTATCTTTCCTTCAAACTAATCAGCTTAGCAATAAGACTTGCATAGTGTAAATTAGGACTGAATAAGAATAGATACTAATTGAAGTATTTTCTACCTAAAAATTGATGCAGCCACGACAACAATAAAAAAATTCTGGAGAATAATTAAATTTTAGCCAGAAAAAGTTCCTAAAATAATGCTAGCAACATCTTTAAGTTCACACTTCACATTGAACAGCTTCTCAAATACTTGTTTTCGATCAATTCATTGCAATCTATTCTGTGAGTTTGTGTGTATGTAAACTGAAAATGCAACATCTTTGTTGTTGTCGTTTGTGTCTAAGCATCCGCATTGGCTTATGTGTAGGTGTAGTTGCGTATTTCTTAGTAATCATACCCTCGTGATCTCACTACAGCGAAGAAGTTCCGAGGCAAAATTGTTCGGTATTTGTTCGCAAATCTAAAAATTCGAATGTTCACTAAAGCTTTGAGCTTCGAACTTCTCTCGATAGTTTTTCGAATGTGTGATGGTAGCCAAGTGGATGTGTGCTAGCCTGTTAGTCTAGAGGTACCAACTTTGAGCCCTGACAGCACTCTCAGTTAAAAAAGAAAATAAGAACACATACTTACATATGTGTTAACTAGCGAAGATTTGAGATCGAAAGTTTTTTGGGACAAAAATTAGCCACAGGTGAACTTTTTTCGAATAATTTTGAGTGTCAATCTCGATAGTTTTACCCGATAAATGTTAGAGATATATTCCAAGTCGATACCAATAACGAAAGTCTTGGTCAAGTGGGTAAAGCCATTACTGCAGTTTTTATATTTTGTGTCTTTCGTCTGCATTGTATGGTATGTTTGTGTGTTTATGTATTTTATTATTTAGCTCATAATATCTGGATCATTGTTATTGTTGACAAATGTTTTTCTGCAAAACATTTGTATTAAGTCAGTTTATGTATGTTTGCCTGGAAATATCCTGGAATACACAACGACATGATTCTATGACTTAGGACTTTTCTCAATTGCTTTTATTTTTGGTATAATCAGTCAGAGTGCAGAATTTGTTGTATTAAATAAAACACTAGTTGGAGCTTTTCTGCAGTAAAGCAGCGATATGTAAACTAAAAAAAATAATAAAATTAAAGTTTACATTTAAATATAATTTGTTTGAATTCTCCTGCTTATGTTGTTTAAACTCCTCACTTTAATGCCAAAAACAAATAAAAATTTATGTATTATAATATTTAATAATATTTATATAATTAAAAATGTAAAGCATAAATAATTTAGTAGTTAATCATACACACAAAGTATATATATTTCTGTTTCAAATCAAAGTAATAATGAACAAATTATTATTATAACTAAGATTTTAATATGCCATTAAGATTGTGTAATTTCCTTTTGCAATTTAAATTCATATTAAAATTTTGCTGCCTTGTAAAGTGTTAACTTTCGGTATTAAATAACTTGAAAAAAAAGCATTTAAGCATAAAATATTTATCGAAAAATCATTGCAAAACTTTTGCAACTTATCAGCAGTAGACAAAAATCTTATCTTCCCAAAAAACCTGTAGCAAGCAAGAAACCACTAAAGAGCGAATTATTGACAAAAAAAAATTATAATCCAAAGAAACACCTGCTTCGTATAAGTTGTTAACAAATATACATAAATTAATAGACAACAAAAACAAATAAGAAATGTTGAAGAAATTAAATAAAATAAACTTTAAATATTTGTGGGCTTTTATAAATGATCAAACACTTGTATTGTACAGTCTGGATAAGCTGTGCTGCCGGATTAGGGGATTTATCCTCAAATTGGGAATGGGTTTTCCCGCAGAAAATGGGAGCGAACAAATTGGTTTGCTGATTTTTGAGAGATAGTTAAGAGGTTTTGTGTCCATTTTCATTCTAAGTCTGATATTATCATTAGCAATTGAAAATTATCATGTTATTAATTGTTTTTCTTTTTGTATGTGAATTGTGTTGAGAACACAGTCAAAATATTTTCTATCCCCAACTTTAAGCTAATTAATAATTATATAATTATTGTTAATAATGACCCTTATTCAGTAAGAAGATTTAGGACGATTTTGTTTGAAAATGCTTCTGAGTTCTTGTCTTTGAAGTCTCTTAATTATTTTCTTCAAAAATGGTTGTTATCTTTGATAATGAAAAATATAAATATTATTCCCATGTTTTTAAAACATAATAATTCAATTAAAGTATTATACAATAGTTTGAAAAATATAGGAAAAAATATGTGTTGGATATAATATTGAGAACAAAATCATAAAGCAAATACACGAACCTTCTAGCATAGACAATAAATAAGAATCGTTTTAAAGAATCAAAACTGCTTCTTTTTTTCGTCCATAGACGAAACAGAATTAGGGCATAAGTCTGAAGTAAGTCTGTCTATAAGCCAGAGTTGAGTGAATTCCTTCTTCGAAACGTGCTTAAACTTGAAAGCGATTCTTATAAGCGACATCTCATTTGAAAGTTTCATTTTCAGTAAAACAGCCTTTCTTCCAAAGCATCAAAGATGCACATAAATATTCAATTACAAGTTCAGTGGTACGAATATACAACAAATTCAGTAAATTGATTCAGTGTGACTTTGACTCGCACACGAAGAGTTCCGTATCGACCCCACATATGTAATACTATACGAACATCTTTTAAGAAATTTAAAGTACCCGGTAAACTTTTTTTCGGTGTTTGTAGATTTTTTTAGTTTTGGCGCTTAATTTGTTTTCGGGATTTTTTTGGTTTTTGGCGTTTTCTCAGTTTTAGCGTTTTTTTGTTCACGGGATTTTTGTTTTTGGTTTTTGACTATTTATATTAATTGTCGAGATTTTTTTTAGTTTTGGTGCTTTTTCCATGTTTTTGGGACTCTTCGGTTTTTGGCGTTTTTTTTCGTTTATTTGACTTTGCCAATTTCTTTAAGTTTAAGCAATTTTTTTATTTACGCACTTTTTTCATTTAAGTGGTTTTCTTTGGTTTCTGGTGATTTTTTCGTTTTGGCGATTTTTGTTATTAACTGATTTTTTAGTTGTAGCGTTGTTGAAAGTTTCAAGAGTTTGACCCTTACAAAGTTTTACATATTCAGGTCCGTGGCTCTTATGGTTCTCGAGGAAACAGCCTGTGACGGATGAATGGACGGACGGACAGGCAGATATACAGACGGACATCGTAGCAAAAACCATAGGGTAATTTTCTCCTTTAGTGTACGGAAGCCTAAGACTTAACAAATGAGAATTAGAATGAGTACCATTGCTTTACAGATCAACCGAGACGCATACCATTAGGGCCTAATCTTACGTTGGCCTTGGATAAGGTTGAGCCTACGCCAGCCCTCCTTGCGCCCTAGAAAGCTGTATGATCACATATGTAGAAACCTTTGAACATAGTTACCTCCGCCTCTGAGCAAGCGCCTTGCTGAGGTACTCAGGCTACATAATCTCTGACTGCAGAGAGTGAGGTCAGAGCCACATCTGCAACAGAATCTAGAATAGTGTCTGACTGACCCCATCAGACCAATCACTAGCATTGATTTAACACTGAAAATCCAAGACTATTCTTCCAACAATTTTGATTAGCAAGCACAGCCACTACGAAAGCTTCTCCGTGATAACAGCCGCCAAATGTGTGTGCTCACAATAGCCGCAAGTCCTCCAAGAGAGGATGTCACCAATCACCGGACACAGTGCGTTGCATGGTTGTATATGTAGCCAATTGAGAACAAATTGAAAGGGCTCTGCCTTTTATTCGCCCATCGTCGGAAATGGTTAAAAAAATATGGCGCGATAAGTTTGATATGTGTCCAGAAACGGCAAATATTTTCAATGTTAAATTGTTGGTACCCAAAAGCAGCAAATATGAAATACGAATTTTTTTATTTTCGATACTAATTTGACAAAGAAGTTGGCGAAATGTTTCCAAAGTGAAAAGAATTCGGGGTATTTTAATCGATTGAGCGGATTATTTGGGACATATTTTTTGTTGTCGCAAAAAATCTGGTAACTCTTACCCGGGGGGAAACGAAACGAAAACCAAAACTCAAACATGTTAAATGTTTCTAAGAGAGGCGTTGATGAAAACACCGTTAATATATAAAAGTGTTAAAGTGCGTAAATATTCATTCGTACACTGACAACCCCAAAACATGAGCAATATACACGACTGTTGTTGCCTTTGCAACAAACACACATGGAAACACGAACAAACACCGACACACCCAGTGTAATAAAAAAATTAGACATTACCCTCTAGTCAGCCTAGAACCATATGTCTCTATGTCAACACTCTTTTCTCTAGCGACAATTGCACTAGTTGGAATGTCGACAACTTTCCTTTTATGCGCGACTAGAGATACGTTAGAGACAACAGTCTTGTGTATTTCTGGTGACATTGTCAATGAACGCGTCAATAGTTTGTTTTTCTTTTTTTATTATGATATGCAATAATGTTAAAAACTTACGTGTACGTATATACGTATGTATGTATTTAAGTTTGTTGCCCCAGCCCTTATAAAATTGTAGGCAAGGGTCACTAAAATGTACTAGTGAATCTTTAGTTCAAATATCTCCATATGGTCGTAAAAGAATAGTGCTGAGGTCTACTGGTAGATTTTCAATGACAACCATATGTTATATGTCAATAGGCAATTATTACTGGCTGCGGTACACATATTCAGTTGTACTGTTGATAATGTGACTAGTAAATCACTACAATTGTACTATTGACATCGAGCGAAGAAATATCGATATTGTAGACTAGAGCCCCTAAAATTTACTAGTAAATCTTTGGTGCCAATGTCTTCATCTGGTCCCAAAAGAACTACTTAGTCAGTATTGCTACAGTCTAGTGGTGAGTTTTCAATGACAAGCTAATGTTAAATGTCAATAGATAATTACATTGGCTGGGGTACACCTGGTCGGTAGTACTACTGACAATGTCACTAGTAAATCACTACAATTTCACTATTCGCATTTTCTGCAGGGTACTTATTCAATGGACTTTGCGCACACAAAAGCGGAAAATAAAACATGTGTTTTGGTAATATTTACAGTGCAAAAAAAAAAGTATCTATCTGCATGTTTAGTGGGTGGAATTATTTGTTAAATAAATTATTATTATTTGCTTTTGTGGCTAAATAAGGAATTTAATCAATAAGCGATTTGTTGCATATAATTTATGTTCTTGAAAATATAATTACAAAAATTTCTATTTAGGTTTATTCAATGATTTCTCTTTATGAAATTCAATTATTAATTCTTTATTAATACATACATGTGAGAAATATATAATAAATACCGAAGTATATTTATTTGCTATTAAGTCTTTATTGTATTAAGAATCTTTGCTAGTTTTGATGATTAAACACCGTCTTTATGTATTTCATTGAAGGAATATTCATTAGTAGACTTCAATTTCAGTTTTGAAATGAGCTAAAAAACTGCATGATTATGTTTATAGTAAAATTGTTAATATGTTATTTAGAATCACAGTATACAACCGTAATAAGTGTAAAAGTCTTAAACAAAAGTGTTTACAAAACAAATATTTTTATTAGATTTTGCATCTATGTTAGGACTCCGTACACCAAAGGTGAAAAGGAACTCTCTTTTTTCCGTCCGTCTGTCTGTCACAGGCTATTTTCTCAAGAACCGTAAGAACTACTGATCTTTTGAAATTATTTTTAGGGTTCCGTACACCACACTTCCTAACTTAACACCAAAGGTGAAAAAGCCGCCAAATAACTAAAAAAACGTAAAAAACCCAAAAAAAAATCGCTAAAACAAAATAAAAATGTGTACTGAAAAAAAAAAATCGCCAAACACAGAAAAAATCCGCCATATCGAAAAATTAACTCCCAAACACTAAAAAAATGGTCAATACCAAATCGCCAAAAACTGAAAAATTCGTCATAATCCAAAATAGGTGTCCAAAATAAATACAAAAAGCTAAAAAAATCGTCAAAATGAAAATCGCACCAAAACTAAAAAACAACCGAAAAAAAGCCAGAAACCGACAAAAAGCGCCAAAACAAAAAATCGCCAAAACGGAAAAAATTAAAAACAAGTAAGAGTGCTATATTCGGCTGTGCCGAATCTTATATACCCTTTACCAACGTATGTACATATATATAGTATACAGACACATACATACATATTTGTTTTGTGAAAAAATTTATCATTTTTTTAAAGTTTCCATCTTTGGAAACTTTCAAATTTCTTTTTCAAATTTCATACGCCAAACTTTTCTTTCAGAAGCATAAAATATATTCAATTTATAAAGAAAAAGAAAAAAGATTAGACCTATTTAATTTTACATAACACAAAAAGTGTGAGTTTTCCAACCCTGGAGTCATAATTTTGGATTTTCCTAATTATTGATACCAATCTAGTTCTGTAAAAAATACATAAAATATGTTAAGTGAACAAAGCAAAAACGAAATAAGGAAAAACTTAGTTTCATTTAATTCCTTTAATATTAAAAAATTCAGTAAAGTGCGACTTTGAATCGCGCACGAAAGGTAGGCTTTTTTGCTTTTTTTAAGTTTTTTTCAGTTAAAACGATTTTTTCAGTTTTGTCGCTTTTTTCTCGTTTTGGCGATTTTTTTCTGTTTTTTGAGGTTTTTTTCAATTTGGCGATTTTTTCTGTTTTTTGGAATTTCTTCGTTTTGGCGATTTTTTTCATTTTGGCGATTTTTTTTCATTTTGGCGATTTTTGTTTTAATTTTGGCGATTTTTTTCTGTTTTTTAGGTTTTTTTTCGTTTTGGTGATTTTTTTCATTTTGTCGATTTTTTTCATTTTGGCGATTTTTGTTTTCATTTTAGCAATTTTTCCGTTTTTTTACGATTTATTTTAGTCTTAGATATTTTTTTTAATTTGGTGCTTTTTTTCGTTTTGGCGTTTTTTTTCATTTTGGCGATTTTTTTTCATTTTGGCGATTTTTTCTGTTTTTTAGGGTTTTTTTTTCGTTTTGGTGATTTTTTTCATATTGGCGATTTTTTTTCATTTTGGCGATTTTCTTTATTTTGGCGATTTTTGTTTTAATTTTAGCAATTTTTCCGTTTTTTTGCGATATATTTTAGTCTTAGAAATTTTTTTGGATTTGGTGCTTTTTTTCATTTTGGCGATTTTTTTTTTGTTTTTGGCGATTTTTTTTGGTTTGACGATTTTATAATTTTTTATTTTTTTACTTTTACCGTTTTTGAAAATTTCAAGAGTTTTGCTCTTACGGTTTCCAAGATACAGCAATTTATCAAAATTACATAGTCGAAATTACATTAACTGATGGTACACCCTTTAATTAAAATTTTTGAAATTTTAGTGTTAATTTTTGTAGTCTGTATAAAAATACACTAGCCTTACAAATTTCAAGTGTATATACATAAAATACATATTACATGAAATTTTAACATTTTTCGTTGCTCGTTTTGGAACACCCTTTAATTTCCAGTTCTCATGTATTTGTTGTTGAAGCGGCCAAAGGTCTACACACTGTGTCCAAATTTCAGGTCTGTAGCTCTAAGGGTTCTCGAGAAAATACTAATATAGTTTTAGACATAGTTAATGTTACATAACACAAAAAGTTAAAGTTTTCCAACCCTGGAAACGTCTTTTTATTATTTTTTTTTTTTAATTTAAAATTCCAATTTTAGTCGTACTGAAGTGTAAAATAAGTTCATTTATTAAAAAAAAAAAAAAAATTTGTTTTCGGTAGTTACTTTTATATGACAAAATTAAGTTTAAGCTTCCCAGCTCTGCAATCGTCTGCTCGATTTTGCTGAATTTCAATACCAATCTATTTTGGAAAATTTCTGACACACCAGTCCAAGAACGAAGTCTCTAGCTTTTCTGGGAGCTTCGGAAAACCGATTTCACGTACAGACAGACGGACAGACGGACAGACGGACAGACGGACAGACGGACAGACGGACATCGCTTATTCGTCTTCCCTATGCATAAGGATCCAGAATATATATATTTTATGGGTCGCTTATTGATATTATAGAAATTACAAACGGAATGACAAACCTATATATACCCTTTTACCATTTTTGTGGTAAAGGGTATAAAAACTTAGTTTCATTTAATTCCTTTAATACTAAAAAAATCAGTTAAGTGCGACTTTGAATCGCGCACGAAAGGAAGGTTTTTTGCTTTTTTTAAAGTTTTTTTTCAGTTAAAACGATTTTTTCAGTTTTGTCGCTTTTTTCTCGTTTTGGCGATTTTGTCTGTTTTTGGAGATTTTTCTCATTTTGACGATTTTTTCTGTTTTTTTTTTTTTTGGTTTTTTTCGCGATTTTTTTTTGGCGATTTTTTTGTTTTTTTTTCGTTTTGGTGATTTTTTTCATTTTGGCGATTTTTTTTCATTTTGGCAATTTTTTTCTTTTTTTTCTGTTTTTTTTCGTTTTGGTGATTTTTTTTTTCATTTTGGCGATTTTTTTTCATTTTGGCGATTTTTTTCTGTTTTTTAGTTTTTTTTCGTTTTGGCGATTTTTTTTTTGGCGATTTTTTTTCATTTTGGCGACTTTTTTCTGTTTTTTTTTGGGTTTTTTTCGTTTTGGCGATTTTTTTTTCATTTTGACGATTTTTTTCTGTTTTTTAGGGTTTTTTTCTGTTTTTTTCGTTTTGGCGATTTTTTTTCATTTTGACGATTTTTTTCTGTTTTTTAGGGTTTTTTTCGTTTTGGTGATTTTTTTCATTTTGGCGATTTTTTTTTCATTTTGGCGATTTTTTTCTGTTTTTTTTCGTTTTGGCGATTTTTTTTTTCATTTAAGCATTTTTCCGTTTTTTTGCGATTTATTTTAGTTTTATAATTTTTTTTTTTAATTTGGTGCTTTTTTCGTTTTGGCGATTTTTTCTTGTTTTTGGCGATTTTTTTCGGTTTGGCGATTTTATAATTTTTTATTTTTTCAGTTTTACCGTTTTTGAAAATTTCAAGAGTTTTGCTCTTACGGTTTCCAAGATACAGCAAATTGTCAAAATTACATAGTCAAAATTGCATTAACTGATGGAACACCCTTTAATTTAAATTTTTTTAAATTTTTGTGTTAATTTTTGTAGTCTGTATAAAAATACACTAACCTTACAAATTTCAAGTGTATATACATACAATTGTATATATACTACATGGGATTTTAAAATTTTTCGTTGCTCGTTTTGGAACACCCTTTAATTTCCAATTATCATGTATTTGTTGTTGTAGCGGCCAAAGGTCTACATACTGTGTCCAAATTTCAGGTCTGTAGCTCTTACGGTTCTCGAGAAAATACTAATATAGATTTAGACATAGTTAATTTTACATAACACAAAAAGTTAAAGTTTTCCAACCCTGGAAACGTCTTTTTAATTTTTTTGTATTTTTTTAATTTAAAATTCCAATTTTAGTCGTACTGAAGTGTAAAATATGTACATTTATTAAAAAAAAATAAAAATTTGTTTTCGGGAGTTACTTTTATATGGCAAAATGAAGTTTAAGTTTTCCAGCTCTGCAATCGTCTGCCCGATTTTGCTGAATTTCAATACCAATCTATTTTGGAAAATTTCTGACACACCAGTCCAAGAACGAAGTCTCTAGCTCTTCTGGGAGCTTCGGAAAACCGATTTCACGTACAGACAGACGGACAGACGGACAGACGGACAGACGGACAGACGGACAGACGGACAGACGGACATCGCTTATTCGTCTTCCCTATGCATAAGGATCCAGAATATATATATTATATGGATCGCTTATTGATATTATAGAAATTACAAACGGAATGACAAACCTATATATACCCTTTTACCATTTTTGTTGGTAAAGGGTATAATTAAATATTAAAAAATCGTTAAAAAAGAAGCACTAAAACTAAAAATAATTTATGTAACTAAAAATATCGTAAAAAAATACGAAAAATAATCGCTAGAACGAAAAAAGCGCAAAAACTAAAAACAAAATAAAATTGCGTCGAAAATATTGCCATAATTCAAAAAACGCTAAACTAAAAGAAAAACGCTAAAACTAAAGTAAATCGTCAAAAATCAAAAACTCGCAAAAACGAAAAAACCTCAAAATTAAAAATAATCCCCAAAAACTGAAAAAAGTCGCAAAAACAAAAACAGGCTCAGAAACGATAAAAAGCTCTAAAACTAAAAAGAATCCGTACGGAACCCTTCGTGTGTGTGAAAATTATTAATTTTTTACAACCTTTTTGCAATAAGTTGCCCATTGGGTAACAATAGAATCATTGAAAATGGCAAAATAAAAACAAAATATTAGTTTTTATATACATATGAAATATGGAAGTATAATTATTTTATTTCTGACGTTTTTCAGCTTATTTAAAAATTTTTGGTTGAAGTCTACTGATGAGTTCCTTAATCAGGAACGAAAAGAATATAGACGGTGCAAAACCAAGACAACAAGCAAAAATTCATTAGAAAAAATATTTCAGCACTTTGAAAATATGACAATCATGTAAAATAGTAACAAACTAGACTTCATTAGTTGCATCAATTTATTTCAAATATTTCAAAGGTACAGGGTGTTCAAAATTCAGGCTGGCAAATGATACAATTTCAAGAACTTACCCCCTGATTGTACAACGCAGACGGTCGGCGCACTGTGGCGCCTTTTCCCAAAAACCGTGGCAAAAATACAAAATTTGATGACAAAATTTTGTAAAATGAATGAACACATCGTATAAAGACCATTTTACTGATCAGAATTCAAAAACATTTTTTTTAATTGGATAAGAATTATAGCTGGTGGAGCTGGTTAAAGTCGACAGTTTTTTGGAAAGTCCAAAAAAATGTGATTTTGAGAAAAAAAAAACATTTTTGAATTGAAGTGTCAGAAATTTTGCCATGTGATCACTACTTTTTTGGTATTGTTTTAAAGGTATATTTATTGTTTATTAAAAAAAGTAAGAAAATATGCACCAGATGCCCTACTTTTTCGGCAGTTGCCATTTTTCAGACACCCTATATTTAGGTACTTTTTACAAATTAAATAGAGAATATCTAAAAATGGGCAAAAATGGTCACGCCCATATTTTTTTAGCATATTTACTACACAGTACTTTAAATAATTAAGCTAAATTGGTCCACAAAAAAGTACATACTTAAATATGTTTTCAGACAATTTTCTGCGTAATTTAAAATTTTTCCAGCCTAAGTTATTAAAAAAAAAATTAAGCTATCCTTTTAGTCTTTTAAATTATTTCTTTTGTTTTATATTTGAACTCGTACAAGCAAAATATATGTAATACGTTTGGCTGCTTTGTTGGAATCAAATTATCTACATCCTTTACAAAAATGGTGTCTGTGTGAAGAAATATCAAAAAAAAAAAAAAAAAAGAAAAAGAAACCAAGTGGTACTATCAAAAGCGTTTTCTGCTATTAAAACTATGTTAAAATGTTAAACATTGATTTATTTAATTAAATTTTAATAACGCTAACTAACACTATTTATACCTGCTCGTACAACTACGCAAACATTACAAGGTGTTATGATACTTAAACTAGACTTGGGTCGAACTCGTTCACTTAATTCAGTTTTGCCACAAACCAATGATCAAACCCATTTAAAATACATGGGTTTGATCATTGGTTTGTGGCAAAAATGAACTAGTGAACGAGTTCGACCCAAGTCTAACTTAAACCAAACTAGGAAGAAGAACAAATAACTCCTATAAAGCTTTTTAATGTCAAAACAGTTCTCATCGTTTAAGACTAACTTTTTATCTTGTGGCATATTTTAGCAGTTTTTCTCATGACATACATTTAGCACCATCATACTTTTTAAATTATAAACTGCTCTTTTTTCTGCTCATTTGGATTCATGGATACTTTATTAGAGTTTAGATACAGAACCCAAACTATTAACAATCATCTTCCACCTCATCACCGGTGCACATCGCTGTTGGCAGAAGTTGAGCTAATATTGGCTTTTCGTGCTAAATTGCTATTAATTGTACTCGTACACGGATTCATTTACAAAGACGAAGAAAAATTAAAAAGATGAATGGATGCAGTTTTTTTAAGTTTGATTCTAATTCGAATATGAGAATTGTGTAAAGCGATTAAATACTAAACCTTTCCAAGAAAAAAACATAATAATACTTTCTTTTTCTCAGCTGTATTCTCAAAGTAAAATAGCTCAACGCATTAATCATTGGAATTAATATTTTCGGGTGAATATTTTTAATAAAAAAAAAACAGAAAACAAATTGGGATACTTCATCCTCTTACTTTGAAATATTTCAATAAAAGATTTCTTTTAATTAAGAAAGGTAATGAGACTCGTGTATTTTCTTTTGGTGTATGTATGAAGCAGATAATTTGATGTACAACAAAAACACATCGTATCTAACATAGTAAAAAAATTAAAGCAAAAAAAAGTCCCTTCAGAAATGAAACAAAACCTTGGCTTTGGAATAAGTGCAATTTGGTATAGATTAAGACAGCTAAAAATATCGATAAAGTCTCAAAAATATACCACTGTAGCATTTTATATCCCCAATACTGATTGTGGCGGAAAAATAAGAAAACGATCGTAAATTGCACATATGTATGTATCAGTGATCGGCAATGAGCAGACATCATAAGTGTAGTAGACATCTTTTACGGCCTGTCCTACGATGTCACCAGAATTCGTTCGATCGACAACTTGTATTGCAAATAACAATAAGATTAGAATATATTGTGTTGTTTGCAATACAAGTTGTCGATCGAACGATTTCTGGTGACATCATGGGACAGGCCGTTAAACTCAGCTACTCTGATTTACGCATACTCACGATGACATTGATTTATAAGTATAGGTTGAAATAAATATGAATGCGAAGTCGAAATCCTAGTCATACTACTATCACAATTATAAATTACCTCAGTTTGATTTCTTATTTCAGGAAAATACTCATACTTAGACTACTGACATTGATTCAGCTAACTCAAATCATGCATGTGTGATTATTTCAAAGTCTAGTCACTAAAAAGTAGTATACAATAGTAGAATGCAGCGGTGTTTTTCAATTCGTGCAAAAAAAAAGCAACAGAGAAACACATAACCTCATAATGAGAACTTGAATGTTCGTAAGCGAAGTTCCCATTGTGAATCACATTTATTTTGCATCGTACATAGGCATTGAGTTAAGAAGAGTGGAAATCAACAACATCATAACTGTTGCTAAGTATGAGTTCGATGAGCATTTCAAACTTTCGAGTGAATATGATTCATAGACAACATTGCAATAAGTATGAGTGCGCATAAATACAAGAAATTGTAAGCCATGATTCAACTCTACTCACTTTTTCTCTACACATTGCGGTTCTCTGATATATATGTGGGCATTTTGAAAGCTTCCCTTTTATGAAAGGGTGCTGTGGTTCTCCGCCCTGCTCTCTTCAACAATTGCTATTGCCAACCAACAGCGTGACCGGTTGCCCGACTAAAGTGGCAAATTGCCACTTTTTCGACTGCTTTGCCACTTTTTGTCCCCCTTTGTTTAGAGTGAATTATATAATAATAAATTAAAAGTAAAAAGTTTAGTGTAGTTTTCTCGTTTTTTTTTAATTTTGCCCCTTTTTTTTTGATAAATCCCCTGTTTGGCGCCACTTTTTGAAAAATGTCATCGGTCACCCTGCCAACCAACATAAAAAACGTAGCCTTTTAGGTATTACATGTGATTGGAATTTTGATATAATTTTGAAAACAACGAAACGAAAACAAAAGATAATATATTCTCAAGAAATACATATACTTCAATACTTCAATATTTCAATATTTAATATTTCGAAGCAAAAATTCGTGTGACATGGACCACTTTCTTAATTAAGGGAACATATGTCATAAAATTTTATAATGCATTTGTGCAAAATCTCCCAGAAAAAATTACTGCTTCGCCGTAAGCAGGTTTGTAAGGGAAGGTCAAGCTACTATTGGCTGGCAAACGTGCCTTACGTATGGCATGATATTTGTTCGTGGTATCCTACTTTGGAGCATTTCGCTTTAGGTGCTTATTTCAGTTCAAAAAATATATACTGAATGAATGTTTAAGCTTCCATACATTTATCTAATATGTACTTTTTGTTCACGCATTGAATCAGGAGTTGATTCCACGATGTGCTCATGTTAGGCAAGTAGTACATATTTAATTTCATACCACGAAGGAAACAACTAATTTAATTCCAAATTTGTATCCAGGTAAACGAGAGAGCATGCAATATAAAAAAATTTGCGCCGACCAACTTCGTCATCCGCTTACATTAATGCATCCTCGTAAGACGGAAGGGTTGAACTGTGTGATTTTCCGCATCTCCAAAGCTCTTCTTTTTAACTTAGTGCTTACTTGTACCAAATTAATTTTTGGTGCAATTGTACTTACGAGATTTCGGCTAAAATCTAGTAGATTTCCCAAACAAAACAAAATCTATTCCGTCACTAGAGTTTGTAAAAGTCTACTTAAAATCTAGTAGAACTTAGTTATACAAATATGATTTGTTATTCAAATTTATACCATAAAGCCAACCTGTGTTCTTAATAAATTCACTAAAGTGCGACTTTGACTCGCACACGAAGAGTTCCGTACGAACTTTGGCGTTTTTTTAATTTTGGCGATTTTTTTTTTAATTATGGCGCTTTTTTTAGTTTTGATGTTTTTTTTAGTTTTGGCATTTTCTTCGGTTTCGACGATTTATTTTGGTTTGTGCGTTTTTTCCATTTTGGCGATTTTTTCGATTTGGCGGGTTTTTCTCATTTTGGAGATTTTTTCGTTTTGTGGCGTTTGTTATTCTTTTGGCAATTTTTTTCATTTGGCGATATTTTCGGTTTTAGGCGATTTATTTTAGTTTAAAGATTTTTTTTTCGTTTTGGCGATTTTTTTCGATTTTATAATTTGGGGATTTTTTAGTTCTACCGCTTATGAAAATTTCAAGAGCTTGGCTCTTAAAGTTTCGAAATACAGCAAGTTGTCAAAATAGCATAGTCAAAATTGCATTAACTGATAGAACACCCTTTAATATACATAGATTTTTTTTTATTTTCGTGTTAATTGTTGTAGTCTGTATAAAAATACACTAATTTTCCAAATTTTAAGTGTCTACATATAACTGTATGTATATTACATAGGATTTTAAAGTTTTTAGTTGCTCGTTTCGGAACACCCTAAAATTTTTAGCTGTAATAAATTTGTTGTTGTAGCCGCCTACAACATATTCTATATATTCTCCCCTTTTCACCTTTGGTATACAGAACACTTAAAAGGAGTAAGAATTGGGTACATTGCAGTGTTTTTGTTGTAGTCTTGGAAAATTTTCGGTACTAACGAGATTTCGAGCTAAATCAACTTTTAACTAGATTCGCCATACAAAACGAAATATACCTCTGTCAGTAGATTTCTACTTAAAATTTAATATTTTTATTTCTTTTTCACAGACTTTCAGTGGGTTGTTCTAGTGAAAATTTTCGTAGAAGCTTTAAAGCCGTGTCGGCAGATTTTTGAAATCCTATGCACGCGTGTATAGGAAGCACATATGAGACATATGAAAGTGTATTGTGTCTGCCCCACACTGCTTTAAAGAGAAGGCTTAGACGGTCGATGTGTAGCGCAAAATTGCTAAACATGTTTTATATTTTGGGTCTCAAGGTTTCCTACGTCGATTTGTAATGTACGAAAGAAGCACCTTCAGCTCTGTTTGCTTTTTTAAACTTTTTTTTTTCAGGAAAAAATGCAAAATTTTCTTTCGTACTTAAGTTATAAAACTTAATAAGAAATTGTACGGTTCTACATTCTTCTCTCCTAATAAATTTTCACTTCGTATTGAACATATAATTTATTTCCTTCCCTTTGAAAAATTAAACAATATCGTCCTTATAAACATAACACTCTACAGACCCCGTTAAGAGCTAATTGTTTTTCTTTTCTTCAGCTGACAATAAGAAGTAAACGTTTTCTAAAATTATGATCTCGTCATTAAATTTTACTTTATTTTTTAATTAGTCTATCTTCTACCGACTCGTTCTGCTGACGCACTCTGCTCTGACCCAGTAACACCTTTCTCTAGTTCTTTTTCTTTTGTTGTTTCTTTTTATTTAGCTTCGTTTTTCTAACACAACAGACATGTCTTCTAATTATTTTTTTAATGGCTGTTTTATTTATTTCTTTTTTTTTTTTAATCTTGCACTTTTTGCTATTTCTAGTCTCAATATTAAATTGCATTTAGAACATTTCAGTGGTTTTTTTTTTAAATTGGATTTTATTTTTAATTTTCTTATTTTCTTCTAAACATTTTGTTTTTTCTTTGGTGTGTTAAACACTGAAGTTGGCTGCAATTACTTCAAAAGATTTTCAGTGGCGCCAATTGGCTTTTTTCCTGCAAACTTTTCCATTTTCCATAAAGACGCATGTTTGCTTTAAATCTAATGGAGGGACATTGTTATGCTATCGTAATTTATTCTCAATATAAAATCACTTGGAATGTGAGCTTAGAAAGCTTGGTAACCTTCAAATGTATATGGGAATTGCAGTATGTGTTTGGTGTCCTTTAAGAAATTTAACTGAGCATAAAGATATAGGGAACTGTTTTGCACGAAATTTTTAAAATGAAAAGTACTCTACAAATTAAATTGACAGTAGTGCGAAAATGTTTAGCCCTCAGCTAAGTTTGTTCATTAAAACAAAACAGCTTAAGCTTCTTAGTGTACAAAAACTCAAATTTTATTTCAAAATAACACGATTCTGAATTTAAAACAGCTTATAAAGTATATGCGCCTAAAATATGACATTAGAATCGTATAATATGCGTTATCAAATAAAATATGTGTATTGAAAAATGCCTTAAAAAATCTTCAGATGTGATTATCTAAAATTTTAATGATCCCATTTATATAATGTTTTGTATTTATTTAATTGCATCATTACAACGAATTATTTACCGGCTATTTGTTTAAATATTTTGAAACTTTGTTATTATTTTACATTAAATTTGGTAGCGGTGGGTACAACCTTTTTACAATTCAGCTACGATGCAAGCTTTTTTTGCTTGCGAAAAAGCAGGATATATGCGACAAAGATATACATTTATGACCGAACTATGCAAAAATATGCATTATTAGAGAAATATGCATAAATATGCATTTAAATTTACAACAGTCTTGCCGTATGTTGTCGTTTGTTCTTTACTAATTATGCATATGTTAGTTAATTTACTTTAATGTTATTTTTTCATTAATAATTGTCACATTTAATTTGGCTAACAGAGCGATACGAACTTTAGCGCAATCAAATTAAAAATACCAATAGTTATTTTTACCAAAATATGCAAAACTATGCATTAGTAGCAAAATATGCAGAAATATGCATTATTAGAATAATATACAAACATTTTAATTTTTTGCAATATATGCAAGATAATGCATTTTTCGCAAAAAATAAAAACTAAAATAAGCACGAAGAAATCCATGCCATTTTTACACAAATTTTTTTAAATTTGAGGTTTTGACAACATATGAGAAATTAAAAAACAATTAATGCTAAAATATGCATTTTAAGCAAAATATGTAATAGGTGAATAAATATGAAGTTTTAAATTTTATGTTTTGACAACATATGAGAAATTAAAAAATAAATAATGCTCATATATGCATTTTAAGCAAAATATGCAATATGAAAATAAATATGAAGTTTGAGAAAAATATGCAAACATATAAATTTTTAGGAAAAAATATACAATTTTAGCAACTTTTGACAGAATATGCACAAACCACTTTAAAAAAATTTTATTTAAAAATTTTTTAAATATGAGGTTTTAACGAAATATGAGAAATAAAAACAATTTATGCAAAAAATATGCATTTTAAGCAAAATATGCAAACATATTCTCTTGAAGAAATATAATAAGATATATAAATTTTTAGCAAAATATGCAAAAAATATTAATTTTTAGCAAATTTTGCAAAAATATGCACGAACAAATCGATGCCTTTTTTAAAAATTTTTTAAAAATTATTACACAAAAATACTAATTTGTACCAAAATATAAGACAAAGATATGCATTTATTACCATTTGACTAAAGGTTTTAGTTAATTCGAAAATTTCACAAAATTTTCAAAAATATGAATTTTAAGCAAAATAAGCAGAAATATGAATTTGTATCAAAATATGTTATAATATGTAAAATATGAGTATTTTAGCAGAATATGTTAAAATATGAATTTTTAGCAAAATATGTAAGCGGTGCCTTTTTTTTAAACAAATTTTTATAATTTAAGTTTTTGACAAAATATGACACAAAATATTAGTTTATATCAAAATATGGGACAAAGATATTTCATTGTTATCATTGTCATCATTAAAATATGCATTTCCAGCAAAATATGCAAGAAAAATATGCAAATATATTGTTCTTCTAGCAAAATATGAATCTTTTGCGAAATATGCAAAAATATGCATAAAAAATCCATGCCATCTTTGCACAAATTCTTTGTTTCTTAAAGATATTCCGTTCTTCCATTATCAGGGTTAAGGAAAACAACATGGATTTGCGTGAAACCCCTGCCCCTGCTAAAAACTGCTTCTGACTGCAGACTCCACAGTCGGAGACTTATTTAAAGAAAAGTCGAACTAAGAGTTGAATTTTACAGTTGAAATTAATTTCGCAAAATAGTTAATATAAACAATTCTGTAAGCAATGAAATAAATATACGCGTATGTATGCATGTATGTTAAAAAATTATACTAACCAATAAATAAAATAACTAATTCATTTGACATATGTATATATAATTTTGTTCTCCCATTTTTGTGCAAGATTACCATTACGTACTTAGTCCTCCATAAGACATTCATCTTATAGCTACTCCTGCGAACAATTTCCGAGAAAGTTGCATTCACTTCACGTTGCATACGTTAACCTAAAAGTTTTTAAAGAGGTCGGCAACTTTAACAAAATAAAAAATAATACTGCATTGCGTTTTAAGAAATCAAATAAATTTTTTCTGGCTTAATTTTTAAGTTTTTAAGTACCACGTCAAATTTAGTACAAGATAAAAAATCATTCGCTCTTCGTTGACATTCAATTCAAAATCAATTAAGACGGTGTCAAGATACGAGTACCTGGCACAAAGCAAGGAAATAAGTATGCAACATTGTATGATGATACGAGTACTTGGTAACATTAATACCCATGTTTTGAAATGCCAAGTACTGACAGATTTCTCAATATCTAAAAGTACGTACGTGTAACATGAAAAAAGAAATAAAATTCGATGCCAAGCACTCCCTGGCAGTGATTTTCAGCAACATTATACTAAATACCCTTATCTGTATTCAAAAAAAAAATACTAAAAAACAAATTTTAACATTTGTGGCATGCAAAATTCAAATGCCAAGAAGACACTTTTTAAGCCTGACACAAGCAACAAAGTAAGCAAACAAGTTTTGTTTTTTAATTTATTTATTTTTAATTGCAAATACATACTTGTTTTAAATTCCATTATTGCTTTCGTGTGCCTCGAATAGCAGTTTCTAGCTGATTTAATTTTCTTAATTATTTTGTAATAAAACAAATTATATAATGTGCTGATTACAAAAGTATTTATTTTTTCTTCATATGATTTTTCTTGTCCATTAAATATTTGTTGAAATATTTGTTAAAATGTTTAGCTTTAATAACAACAACTATTAACATTAAAGCTCGCGGGTAGTATTTTTATAACTACAGCCCCAACTCTATAGAAATCAACGCTTGAGACAAATAGACGCCAAAAATGGTAGTGACGTAAACTGAAAAAAAATTATGGCAAAATAAAAGCAAAACTTATACGTATACATTGAGCTAAAGTGATGTTTAAATGTTTTATTTCACTGAATGTATTGTATTAATTGTCATATTAAAATGATAACAATGAACAATGGAATTAACATTGGCAGTCGGCCATAATGCTGGCGATCGGCTACAAACTGCAAATGCAAGGTATTAAAAAAATGATTTTGATAAGTAAAAATGCTAGAATTTGTGTTCATTTTATCAAAGACCATTAATTAACTATAACAATGGAAAACTTAAAAAATTTATTTATTGGATTCTAACTAACAACCTCCGGCGTGACAACTTAGCACACTACCCACTCAATCGCAGGAGCACTCATATTTGAAATAAATACCAGTTAAGTTAAAATCTATATACAATTAGGGAACTGGTTCCAGACTGACTTGGCTTGTATCATTGGAGGGAACAATTAATACTATATATTGCGAGTTCTTTTGATTAAAAATAAATAACATACACCAATTTCTTTATTTACTTCCGTTTATTCTTCACTAACTAGTAATTGCAAACTGTCATTACTTAATGCTTTTCTTTGTTATCCACACATATTGTCTCTACTTGCAACGATGTTTACTTCAAGCTTGGCTGATTCACAGTGACTTGCTCTCATACACAGCACCATCTTTTATACCATCGGATTAATTCTAGAATGGTCGCACTGCTTCATAAATAGAGTTATCAAGTGGGTGCAAGTTTAGCAAAACCAAATAAAAGAAACTGCATTACTGTATACATGACATATTGCTTTTATGAACACGTTACCATCTGTGCTGTGGATTTCTATTGGTAACTAAGTGACCGAACAGTCTTCTCAAACAAACTGGGAAATTTACGTTACTGTTTCTAGAAGTTTGTGAACAATTCTCTTGACCATTATTTTGAATTACAGGGCTACTATACAATGATTTAAGGTTAGAAATGATGCTGCTATATCGCACCACAACTCGGGAACCCAATTGGGTCCATTGTGATATGCAACGATTTCGATGTTGGTAAAACTGTGTTCAGAGTTGTTTCTACCATGTTGTCTTTAACTTCATTATCATTAAAATAAGAATATTATTTGTTAAAACCCTTTTGTACTATTTAATTTGATTTGGTACTATTTTTACTCAGCTTCTGTACACTTTTAAGGCTCTTCGGAGACATCACTGCTGTTTTAGACATAGTGAATTGGGGTTACTGTTTCGTGGAAGCGACTTTGGTCTACTGTCTAACATAGAGGCTTCGCTTGACTGCTTTTCTCAGCAGATTTAGCTGATTCTTTCCAGCGTTACCGTTGAAAAATTTCAAAAAGGGGCACAAAAAGCGGATTTTCAAAAAAAAAGTGGCACAAAACGGGGATTTCAAAGAAAAAAAGAGGCAACTTCAAAATCAAGAAAAATTAAAGAAACAAGCATATTTATTAAGTTATTTTTATCTAAAACAAACAACAACAACAATTTCTCATGTATAAGAAGTACAAAAACATTAATTTTATGAGAACTCATATACCACGTTTATACGCACGTGTTATTTGCCAGTAAAAATTGTAACTTACTAATTCACGAGAACAATAACTTATTGTTGGGGATGAGATGTATGTATACAGAAAAAGAAACTTTTTGTTGTATAATTGCTTATTTGACTCACAGTCTTCATATATATGTACTTCTATTTGCAAATAAGACCAGTATAAACGTAGTATAGATAGCTATTATATAAAAAAAAATCATAAAGTCTATTTCAATAATAAAACAGTAGTCAAATTGCTGCATTTGATATCGATTGATTCCAACAGAAAATAAATGGACATTTCGTTCGAAATCGATTGCAGTAATTGGCCCCAGTTATTAAGATATACAAAAAATTAAAGAATACATAAATACATTTTTTATCATTTTTGGGACATGGATCATATCACTTATTTACTTAAACACCAGCCTAGTTCAAAAAATGTATTTAACGTCAAAAAGTTTTCACAAAAATTTGAAAATTTGATTCTTAAGAGGATAATATTCTTTTTAGGCATTATGCATAGTTATTAAATACCTTAAATACCCTTTCTTTTGAAATTGTACATTTGTATTTATTAATAAGTTTTTTACTTGGAATCCATTCTTCCAAATCCTTTTGAAATAAATTTAAAGCAGACAGCATGGACTGACAAGTGTCAACTTTTAGTCTATTTGATAATTTTTTCGTAATACGAGTACTAATTTGTTTATGCTTTAAGTGTTTTTTTTTTAATTTTCATTTATATAAATAAAGAAATAAGGTGTAACTCGCAGACTTTACAACTGGCGAATCTGGATATATTTTTGTATTTACTTTGGCCAATTTCTCCATTTGCTTAAACGGGTTCATCTCATCATCCTTAAAACAAGCTTCATTTCAGCAATATCAAGTTTCCTCCGAAAATCGGCATTTTTTTTACTTCATTTGTTTTTTGGAATTGGCCACGTGTGTGGCTGTTTTAACACGACATTCTATGATTCATTCGGCAGATGAGCAACTGATGGGTTTTTTGGTATCTGCATCCATCTGAACCCACTTATGCCGTCTCTCCTAATCATTGGAATACTTTCGTGTTGCTTTTTTTTCTTTTTTACTGGTTTTTCCAAGATAATAGGCTCACATGATGAACTAATTTCATGAGAACTTAAATCAAAAGCATTACTTGATGATAGCAATTCAGTGTGGTATTTTCATACAATATTATTTTAAAATTATGTACTTTTATAAAATTTGGCTTTCAAATCAAATTTGGCTGCGGAAAATACAGTTAGAATTATCTATGAATGACTGTATGTAAATTCATATTTAAAAATCTTAAACAAATGAAAAGATGCATACCAAGGCTTTTTAACACCATACTCCGACAGAAAATAATATTGCGCCATACTGTCAATTTCCCAAAAATATTTGGGGTATTCAAATGGTTCTCATAAATTAACACGTTTTAAGGCAATAACACGAAAAAATATGACTGCTGTGAGCAACCCTTCATAATTTACAGTTTTAAATATTGTACTTATTTGTATTTTGGTTTAAGCACCTTTGTATATTGCTTACTCTCTCTCTCTCTCCCTCTCACACAATTCCTTTGGTAAACCCTCACGCATTTCTACATGTAGTTATGACAAACAATGACCATAGCTGAGAAAGTCTTATTATTTTATGACCTTTTTGTTTAAGCCACAACAACAATTTTTAAACTATGTTAAAATGTTAAGACATTATGACACTTAAGACACTGGTGTGAATACCCCAATTGTATATTTTTCATATATACACAAAGGAAATAAAATCTTGTTGTCTAATGTGGAAGAATCTGTACAAATTTGCGTACATTTATTGTAAAAATAAAAATTAAATTTGACTTTGATCAAAAAGGGGCAAAAAGGGGCACAAAATAATGCAAATGATACTAAAAGGGGATTTAAAACTAAGGGGCATAAAAAGTGGCAAGGCATTCGAAAAAGGGGCAAAATGCGACTTTAGTCGCACAACGGTAACGCTGATTCTTTCATTATATCGACTTCATATGATTGTTTTGTAGAGCGGCATTGACTGACTTCGCTAGAACGGTTTTATGTATATTTTACTACTCCGATTGTTGCTAGGATTAAACACGAGTGCCGCCAATTTAATATAATCTTCCCAATATTATATTTTCCATTATTTATATTGTAAGCAATATGAACATATATTTTAACACCCCAAAAACCAATCCTTGGTACGGCTAAAACATGTCAGCCGACAACAAAAGCACGTAACAACGAATAAAAACTTCAACCGCAGCTAACGCAAGTTTTGTTTTATTGAAACTTGAGGACTGCAAGCACCTAGTGGAAGACCCTACATATGTCTATGTTTTATTCTGCCTGATCTACAATATCATGTGGCTAGAAATTTGTTCCAAAAATTTTTTATATCCGCTTTAGGGTGAAAAAAATGTTAATACAAGTCTACGAAAAAATTCACTATATGTATGTATTGGTAAAGTTGAAGTATCAGTGGATCCATATTTTCAATATCAAACAATTAATATTAACTATTTGATACTAGATATTTTTTAAGCCGCTAACAAGAAGTATACGTATCGGTCCCTTACTGCAACATAGATTTAACTCAAAAAATATATTTTCGGAGGTAATCATGTGTAACAATATCATATAAAAGGCCGTACTCACACCTCAGCAAATTACAATACGATGAATCAAAACAATTTACATAAAAAATTTGCACTAAAAAAACCCAAGTATATAAAGCAGAAGTCTACATCAACTGATACCACACACGGTGGACGAAACACAAAGAACGCTGATGATGAAGTTATTGCAAATTTCGACAACAGCTAGTTGTTCCGTTCTGCTAGTGATTGTCAGAATATTTACCATTAACTTTGGTGTTATTTGTGCATTAATAATTAGCACATGCAATATGGCGATACGAAATTTAGCCTAATCAAATTATGAATTTAGAAAATATTTTTTTGTATGCAAACTGAAAACTTAAAGCTTATTATCTGCAAAACAATTTTTTTTTGACTTATGCCTATGTGCCAATGAAGCAGCGATATGTCAAATTTAAATCGTAATTTTTTGTGTTACAAAGAATTCACCTGTAAAAAAAAATCACTTGAATTTTTTTTAGTTTTTCGCCCAACGCTTGTACTGTGACCTTAAATGCAAATAGAATTGCACCATTATGTATGGTTTCAAAGCATTTTGTGATTTTTATTATAAACACAAACTGGTTGCTGTATTTTACATACACATTTTGTTGCTTAGTCAGCTTGTTGTTTAAATGTTATTAAAGTCTAGTTAATAAAATGCCTTTAATAATAAACATTATTTAAGAACCAAAAGACTGTTGAAGTAAAAAAAGAAAAACAAACTCAAATGCAGGTGTGCTGCAAAGCTTAGATGCAGTTTCAAATAAAAGTATTTATTTATTTACAATTGGGGAATTCACGAAAGTGTCATAAGTGTCCTAAATGTCATAATGTCTTAACCTTTTAACATAGTTTAAAAAAATTGTTGTTGTGGCTCAAACAAAAAGGTCGTAAAGTAATAAGACTTTCTCAGCTATGTTTATTGTTTGTCATAACTACATGTGGACAGCGTTACCGTTGAAAAATGTCAAAAAGGGGCACAAAAAGGGGATTTTCCAAAAAAAAGTGGCACGAAAAGGGGATTTTCCAAAAAAAAAGTGGCACAAAAAGGGGATTTCAAAGAAAAAAAAGATGTGGATAGGAATTGAGAGAGAGAGAGAGAGAGAGCAAGCAATGTACAAAGGTACTAAATTTTAAATTTTTTTTTTAGTAACTAAAACCAAAATACAAATAAGTACAATATTTTTAATTGTAAATTATGAGGGGTTGCTCACCAGTGTTGTCAACTTTTAATTTCAAAAAGCACTGAAACCAAGAAAAAAACGCGTAATTTGAGTAAAAAGCACTAAATTTAAATTTCTTTATTATATTAAAATAAATTGTTACACTCTATTCACAACCCAATTTTCTCGTTTAGAACCGTTTTTATAAACGGTGAAGCGTTAACCAAATGTAAGGACATTCTGTTACGTATTTTAGAGTTAAATAAAGTCATGGAAGTGACACAACTTTGATGGGAATGCAATTTTGATAATACTTCAAACGAGTTTATATAAACTGAATCGCTTTTAGATTTTAGTTCAGTCCAAAACTTGATAGCGAACTCAAAGTTTCTCCATTGCATTAAGAGAATCATTCTCTATCCATTGTATATACTAAACAAAATTTCGCTATTACACTATATATATATGTACTTGCATTATCTCTTCTTTGTCCAGTGGCGGTATTATGTTTGATATCGCACTAGGCACCGTGAGATATGCCGCCGTTTTTGCTCTATGAAGAAAACTTTTTAAAATTAAATATGGAATTTATAAATATTTAAATTACAATATGCAACAGTAGAAATTCGTCACGTTCCTGATAGTATAGGTATTGATAGTATTACCAAAGTGAAGTAAACCCTTATACTCAGTTTGGCGATTTTGGTGACCAATTAATTTTTATGAACCTCCAAAGATTTCGAAAATCAGTGTGCCCGCAAAAAATGGTGTTATCATTTTTTTGCCAACAGCTAATTCAGGCTCAATGATAGCGCTTTACTATATGTGACAATAATGTAGCTAACAGTCCACTAAATAAATCTCATTAACATATTACGCCGAAAAAATTCAGTTTTTTTTGCATAAGTAAAGTAATTTTTTTTTATTTCTTTTACAATAACTAACTCCTAGACTCTTAATTTTTTTGTTAACAAAATTTGACAATATAATTTGAACGTGCCATAATCAAATAGGTCATACAGACCACTTTTTAACTCAAAAATGGTAGTTTTTCACAACTTTTCAACTATATATTTTTTTTTCAAAAATCATATAATTAAGGCACATTTTTCTGTTTGTTCCAGTAATACTTTTTGCAAAACCAAAAGTATAGTCTAAAAAAACGAAAGCTTAACATCCGAATTTATTTAAAGGAGCAGTCAGTCAAATCGACAACTGTTCGAAGATGTTGACTGCTGAAACTGTCCGTAGTCTAAGACTTTTCGCTTCATGCGTTCGCTTTGACTGCGACTGTTTATATTTTCAGAAGCTTATCAGAAGCTTTTAAACACTGCTCTGGTTTCATAAATAAATATGTAAAAAAACTTACCCGAACTGTCGTTAAATCTCAACAATGCACAATGGTCTACTCAAGTGCTTTACGTCCCTTTTCACAATGTAAAATTAGGAGTTAAAGTAAACTTTAACTAAAAGTTCTTCGTACAAAACTTGCCGTTAAAGTCCCTGTTAGCTTTTAATTGTACATTGTAAAAAGAATCTTTAGAATACTATCATATACTATCACAAAAAAATTACATTGCACCTATAAATTAACGGGTAAGGTCAGAATTAATTTCTAAATTTTTCATTGATATAAAGCAAAAGTAATTTATAAAAATTATCAATTTCAAACTATTTAAAATGTCAATTCTTAGGGTTCTAAAAATTTTGCCGCCGCTAAAACCATGCCGCCCTACGCCCGGGCCCATACATAAATCCATCACTGTCTTTGTCGTGTAGCAAAACACTGTTTACATTAATTATGCTTAAAATTTTAAACTTTGAGATTAATATGGCGTGTATTTCTTCAACCAAGTCTGCTACAATCTAATTCAAATTAATTGAAGTGCTCTATTAAACTTCAGAGCTTATGTTTTTTAAATGAAAGACTGCTTCGAGAAAAAAATAGATAAGGAAATTTCTTTATGAATTTTGGATTTAGTGCCACCGCCACGAAACAAAAAGCACCAAAAATTAATTAAAAAAGCACTGGGCACTAACTTTAAATTTTTTCGCGTCGAAAATTTCAAAAAGCACTAAAAACGGTGCGAAAAGCACCGAGTTGACAACACTGTTGCTCACACCATTATGTTTTTTCATGTTATTACCTAAATCGTGTTAATTTATGAGTACCATCTGAATACCCCAAATATATATTTTACAATGGCGTATTACAAGAAAATTAAAAAATATATACATTTTTACAAATACACAACAGTATCTATTGTTGTTGTTTTTTGGGATTTATTTTTTATTTATTAAAATGCTAAAAAAACTGGTTTGTTTCTTAAGTCTTTTGTTTTGTTATACTGCAAAAGCAAAAATTCAAAGAAAAATACAATAACAAATAAATGGCAGCAGCCCAAATAAACATTTTGTTTATTGTTTTTCCAAACGAAAAGTTGGAGTTAAACAAAAAAAAAAACATGTTAACAATTTAGTTCAAATTAAATAAAGTTCTTGTGTTTTTTGTGTGCAATCTGGGTCAAATTCTTTGAACAAAATTGAATTCACTTAAAGTGCAAGAAAATAACAAAAAAAAAAACATTATTTATAACTTAAAGTTATTGGTATTCCCATCTAATTCGCTAGCAAGGAAAGCAAAAGTAAAGTAAAATAGACCAGAAAATGCAATATTATAAAAAAAATAGATTATTTTAATTCGAATACTTTAACAAGTAAGAGTGATATATTCGGCTGTGCCGAATCTTATATACCCTTTACCAACGTACGTACATATACATACATATATATATAGTATACAGATACATACATACATATTTGTTTTCTGATATTTTTTTTTCTCTAAAGCAATTAATAGTAAGTGAACTTTCAGTATTTTTCGATTAAAGAATTTGATTCAATTATTTTATTTTCGATATTAGCAATAGTTGAATATTTTACTCTACACTCTGTGGTTAAGATATATTTTACATTCACTCCTGTTAACATCGATTTCTATAATAATTACAAACAGAATGACAACCCTATTTTTTTGGTAAAGGGTATAATAAGAAAAACCTTAGTTTCATTTAATTCCTTTAATATTAAAAAATTCAGTAAAGTGCGACTTTGAGTCGCGCACGAAGGGTTCCGTACATTCGGTTCTCAGCATTTTTTAATGTGGCTTTTTGAAGTTTTTTTTCAGTTTAAACGTTTTTTTCAGTTTTGTCGCTTTTTTCTCATTTTAGCGATTCTTTTTCCATTTTGGCGATTTTTTTCATTTTGGCGACTTTTTTTCTATTTTAGGGCTTTTTTTTTATTTTGGAGATTTTTTTCATTTTGGCGATTTTTTTTCATTTTGGCGATTTTTTCCTGTTTTTGGGGGTTTTTTTCATGTTGGCGACTTTTTTCTGTTTTTTGGGTCTTTTTTCGTTTTGGCGATTTTTTTTTTCATTTTGGCGATTTTTTTCATTTTGGGTTTTTTTTCTGTTTTTGGGGGTTTATTTTTATTTTAGAGATTTTTTTCATGTTGACGATTTTTTTCATTTTGGCGATTTTTTCATGTTTTGGGTTTTTTTTCATTTTGGCGATTTTCCCTGTTTTTGGGTTTTTTTTTCATTTTTGGATATTTTTTTTCATTTCGGCGATTTTTTTTTAATTTTGGCGATTTTTTTCATTTTGGCGATTTTTTTTTCATTTTGGCGATTTTTTTCTGTTTTTTTGGCTTTTTTTCATTTTGGAGATTTTTTTCATTTTGGCGTTTTTTTTTTCATTTTGGCAATTTTTTTTGTTTTTGGGTTTTTTTTTCATTTTGGCGACTTTTTTCTGTTTTTGGGGGTTTTTTCGTTTTGGCGATTTTTTTTCATTTTGGCGATTTTTTTTCATTTTGGCGTTTTTTTCATTTTAGCAATTTTTCCGGTTATTCGCGATTTATTTTAGTCTTAGACATTTTTTTTTTGTAATTTGGTGCTTTTTTTCGTTTTGGCGATTTTTTTTTTGTTTTTGGCGATTTTTTTCGGTTTGGCGATTTTATAATTTTTTGATTTTTTAGTTTTACCGTTTTTGAAAATTTCAAGAGTTTTGCTCTTACGGTTTCCAAGATACAGCAAGTTGTCAAAATTGCATAGTCAAAAGTGCATTAACTGATGGAACACCCTTTAATTAAAATTTTTGGAAATTTTAGTGGTAATTTTTGTAGTCTGAATAAAAATACACTAACCTTACACATTTCAAGTGTATATATATACATACATACAATTATATGTATATTACATGGGATTTTAAAATTTTTTGTTGCTCGTTTTGGAACACCCTTTAATTTCCAATTCTCATGTATTTGTTGTTGTAGCGGCCAAAGGTCTACACACTGTGTCCAAATTTCAGGTCTGTAGCTCTTACGGTTCTTGAGAAAATAATAATATAGTTTTAGACATAGTTAATTTTACATAACACAAAAAGTTAAAGTTTTCCAACCCTGGAAACGTCTTTTTAATTTTTTTAAATTTTTTTAATTTAAAATTCCAATTTTAGTCGTACTGAAGTGTAAAATACGTTCATTTATTAAAAAAAAATAAAAATTTGTTTTCGGGAGTTACTTTTATATGGCAAAATGAAGTTTACGTTTTCCAGCTCTGCAATCGTCTGCTCGATTTTGCTGAATTTCAATACCAATCTATTTTGGAAAATTTCTGACACACCAGTCCAAGAACGAAGTCTCTAGCTTTTCTGGGAGCTTCGGAAAACCGATTTCACGTACAGACAGACGGACAGACGGACAGACGGACAGACGGACAGACGGACAGACGGACAGACGGACATCGCTTATTCGTCTTCCCTATGCATAAGGATCCAGAATATATATATTTTATGGGTCGCTTATTGATATTATAGAAATTACAAACGGAATGACAAACCTATATATACCCTTTTACCATTTTTGTTGGTAAAGGGTATAATAATAAAAATACTTAATTAAAGCACTTGTTTCGTTGAAAATAAATAATAACTCTTTAATTAAAAGAAAATTTAAATTTCCAAGCAATTGGATTAAATTTATTGTGTAATAGTAATAGTAATAGTAATAGTATTAGTAATAGGAATTTTATTACATAACATAATATTTTGAGATAACTCTCCAGAATCACATTCATACATAGAAGAAAAATTATATTGATTAACAAAAAATTAACACGACCTTTTTTTCTAAGAGATAATTGATGATGCCAACCCGATATGCTCCCATAACGTACATTTCCTGCACAAAAAACTCTGTCCCTTTGAGCTTAATTTATAAATATCCTTCTTAGCCGACATATTATACCATCTTAGTGACAATATATGTTGCTACTAATTATAAGTATGATGTTGAAAGCATAAATTAATTTTTAATCTATTTTTTATGTTTATAAATTAAAAATATTTGCATCTTTCTTCACCGTCACCACCCAACTGCGACCCCATAAAAAATATTCCTGCTCTCTTATCTTAAGCTGAATTTTTGTTAAACACGAAATCATTTAAGAATTATCATAAAATGTCACAGTTTATATGTCTGTGATGCAACTAAATAAAAGTAAAGTAAAACTAAAAGTCAAAAAAAAAAGAAAATAAATTCACAAAAAAGTGAAAAAATTATCTTTTGAAAGACCGATAAAAATTGCAAAATTACCATAAATAAAGAGTTAAAATAAAAACAAATTACAACAATGAGAAAAAGAACAACTGCTGCGATAAAAGCAACAAATGTTGAATCGAATTTACCTTAAATGGGAATCATTCGCACAGGTATGCGCCAACAGGCATGACAATAAAAAAGGCTTTGTGATCATCAGCTAGAGGGTGATTCAGAATTTATTGTTAATAATAATAATAATATGCAATAACATTTTTTTACATACAACGCAAACATATTTTTCAGATGCCTGTGCCAATACATACAACCATGTAAGTTAAATAATTTAAAAAATCAAATGACTATATTAAATCAAATTCAAATTTTTTTCAACTTGAAATACCTTTGATTCAACATGTTTCTTCATTTTGATTTAAAAATGCTGAAATATTAAATCAACATGAAATAAAGTTATTTCAAAATGAAAAATTTTCCTTCAAGGTTACTGTAAACCATTCTGAATTAGCATAAAGCACATACAAAGCAAAATCACTTGCTAAAAGTTTTAAATTAACCTTCTTGCCATAGATTTTCAAATTACAGTTTTTTGTGTGTTCTTAAATTCAAATACTTTGTAAAAAGAAACCTCAAACAAACAAACCAACAAATTCAGAATTATTTTTTTTCATTTCGAATTACTTAAAAATATCCAAAAATTAATCGAAGGAAGAAGTAAGGATGATAGTTGGAATTTTGAGCTTACTTAGATCCTTCAAGTGCATTGTGATTCCACAGAGATTCTTTTTTCTTTTCTTTAAGCTCAAGAGCGCCCGTGATGCCCATTCTCTTTCTTGCTAACACCCGGTAATGACACAGAAAAGCTTATACGTTCTCTGCTGCATCAATGTGTTTAACCCCTATCTTCTGTGCTTGCCTTTCTATGTGTTCTATCATCATGCGTACTAAAACCGAAATCTGTTTCCTATTTCTTGAAATCAAAGAACCCATATTTTTCTTATTTAGGTGAGTTCATTCGTTCCTTGTGGCCCACCTCCTATTTGTTTCTTACTTAATCTCGCGTCTAAGTTTGAGCTTGTACACATTCCATATTCAGTTGAATCACTTTGGTTGTCCCAGCTCTTACAATGAGATCGGTTTTGGTGATAAGGAATCCGTAACCCCAGCGTTTACGGACTATAAGGTCGCTGTAATCGATTTTATTAGAATACGCTTAATGGTAATTCCGAATAGGGACTATTGGGTCAAATCTGATAGGCTATATGAGGGTAGTGCAGTCCTTACAGACGGATCAAAAATGAGGGAAGGCACAGAGGCTGGTGTCTATATCTTGGGAACGAACATTCGTAGTTCTTTCAGACTGCCGAATGAATGTAGGCTGAGATCTTGGCGAACCTTAGCGCCACGGAGATGGTGGTATAGCTGTAGGTGAGAAGGTAACCTTCTATTCCAACAGCCAGGTAGCGCTAAAAGCTTTGAAAGGATACAATGTCAAATCGAACTCCACTTGCTTATGGATAAATATAGTGTCAGACCATGTTTGATTCCTGGACACAGCAGTGTTGAGGGAAATGAAACTGCCGATGAGCTAGCAAAAATAAGGTCGGCATTAGATGAGGGAATAATGAACAGATTGGTGAAATTGCCAATAGATCATTACTATAGGGAACTCAGTAATTGGGTAGAAAGCTGGACCAACAGTTCATAGGGAAGTAGGGAGGATTGTAGAGTCTCGAGGGGTTTTTCGCAAAAACTTGACTCAGGAAGATCCAAACTGCTACTGGACATGTAAAGGAAGGCGATGCCAATCATCATAGGCGTGCTGACAGGTCACTGCTCGGTCAGAGCTAGAACCAGCATTTGGGAAACTGGCACTCCAGATTTTTTTAGGATGTGCGGGGATAAAGAGGAACCAGAAAGCATTGAACATATTATCTGTCACTTCCCGAAGCTGCAACATCATACGCTTAGATGGCTGAGCAGACGTTTCCATGAAAGCATTACTGATATTGGGAAGTGTAAACTAGAGAAAATCAGAGGCTTCCTCATGGGAATTCGGTAACTAACTGAAGGGTAATAGAGTCACTTCTGGCAACAAATGGGGGGTAAATATTACTTGATCAACAGAAGGTAATCACAATGGACCCAATTGGGTTTCCGAGTGGAGGTGCGGTGTAGCACCACCCTTCCTAACCTAACCTACCCTACAAGCTCATAAGCTCCAGAACTTCCCTGAAAACCTATATGCCCCAGATCTAGATGTTCCGAATATGATTGTTTCGATATGATCAGCAGTCAAGAGCTATTGTTGTTTTAAGAAGTAAGGATTACAAATCTATGGTAGTGATTCGACTATCAGTGTTTAAGTTAATTACGCTTGTTGAAGTAACATTTACTCTCCATCAATTATCTCAACTTCCCTGATGGCAGGAATCTCTGCTTGGAAAACACTGCAGTGATCCGGCAATCGCTTTACAATACGAAGACCTAATGTCTCTGAGTAAATTCCCTAATACACATCTACTTGAGTTTTGATGACATCCGTATACATTTCAACAGCCCTTCTTCTACCTGGAGTACAATTTCTACATGCTTCAAGGGATCCTGTAAGACATTCATGAAGTAGAGGAGATTTGTTTAATTCTTCATATCCTGGGGAAAGATTTGATGCAAAGACCGTTACTGCGACACCTAATGGATCTTTTGTGTCATTCCTCTCATTCCTCAGGCGATGTTGTTCATTATTCTACAGGGGCCGATGACGGCTTTGCTCCACAAAGCAATGCAACGCAAACGGATTTCAAATATTATTGCTGTCTCCTTGACTACTAAATTCAATCATAGGAGGTGTAATCATACACAATGCATCCGTAGCAGTAGCGCGAAGAGCATTATGTACAGTGTGACGTGACTTTGAATCTTGTGTAACATACATTTATAAAGATACGTCTTTGTCTTCAGGGCAGAAGCACCACACCATGACAACAATTGGTGCTTTTTTTTCTAGAATATTTATCTTAGAACTCAACTTAGAGTCCAGAATCACAATTAGAAATTTTTTTGTATTGCACACTTTTGTCTTCCTTATAGTTACTTAATTTGAATTCATAAGGGAAACGTCAGCTTTTTTATATTTCAAAAACTTAAAACCATATATGGTATATCGTATACCAAGGTATGGTGTACCATATGGTATACCCCATACCATATACGGTATACAGAAAATTACATAAACGGGTGATTTGCAGAACAGCAGTAAATCACATATTGCAGTGATTTTACAACCATAAGCTTTTTCTAGTCTCCTAACTTCCAGACTACCCCTCTATGCTAACGTATATATATTAAGGTTATCAATAAACAAGAGCATAACAAAAAACATCTCAATTTGATGTACCCTTTTTTCATAAAACTATACGCAATCTCATATGCAACATAAGGTTATAAATAGGTATTGCAGGTCTCATTTAAAATACTCGTACAGAATAGGGAGAATAAAAAATTGTATTGGGGTATAGTAAAAAATTGCCACCATATTGTATGAAAAACATACAATTGAACAACAACAACAAATCAAAGCCATTAACTTGAACATGCCAACTTGAATCGATACAAATAAAACGTACGAACCGGTCGACCGGCACAGACATTTCAGCTTAGAAGAGCAGTTGCTTGGTTGCCTTAATTTTGATATTCAAAGCATTGTTTGTTAAAGGTGACAACAATCGTATCCTTGTTTTCTTTGTCTTTTGTATACCCTTAAGAGTGAAATTTACAGTGGTACAAAAAGTTAGTTTAGAGGGCAATTTCATCAAGTTTTTTCATATACCGAAAAAACACTTGGCCCATATTCATAGTTGCAAGCGAAGCATGCTCGTAAAAATCGTTTGCCAAACGATGTTTTCGTTCAAATAAAATATTATCAGAAGCGATAAAAAACACTTAGTTATATTGAGAAGGCGAGAAAAAGGTGATGTAAGAACGTCATTGCAATAGCTGACTTTAATACTTACTAGATACAATACGAGTGAGATTTGTAAAATTATTTCAAACAACTCCTTTGCAATTAATATTCTCTCAAATGTTGAACTTTGCCCCACCGTGCAAAATTAGTTTAAATAAAATAAGAACTTGTGACGCTTAAATACAATAACAACTTCGTTTAAAATTATACCCTCAGTTTTAATAACGTATTGTTTAGTTGTTCGTCTGCTGAAGTTTGTTTAAAAATTGCATTCAAATAAATTATTGTAAATTTAATTTAATTTGTGTAAAAGTAAAAAGCATTTGTTACGTGACTAAATTGTATAAAGGAAAATAATAGCATACGTCTAATTTTATTTAAGGCGTTCAAAACTCATGCATTAGGTTTGATTAGGTATTAATATAAATTATGGAAAATTAATGCTGCATATAAAAATCTAAGAAACGAAATAAAGAGAAGTAAAACTTAGGCAATGAATGCCTACTACTACTACCAGGTGTTACCTTCTTTAGGAAAGGGATAGTGATAGAGAAGACAGGTGGAGAAGAAAGAGATGGAGGAAAGCTTCATTCTTTTACAAGTCTGCTTTTTTGCACGTTTCTAATAATACTGTGTTGCAGCGCCTCTGGTGCCAATCAGGAGTATTTAATTGTTGAAGCTGTGTTTAGTAGCCATTTTATTTATTTTTTCACTTTGCTGATGACTCTGTTTACCAATACCGACAAAGGAGGGCTCGAATCCAGGACGTGCGGTTTTGTAGCCAATGTGCTAAATACTCGTATTTCAGCCAACGCCACCTTCATTTACATTGCTTCTAAGATTTCATTTTGAGAGCTTTTACATTTTAGCAAATTAGTGCTGGAAATAAAAGTTCCAGAAAAATTTAATAAAAAAATACATTTAAGCAATGAGATTTTAGTTGTTTCTAAAGTTTGAATAAAAGCTCATATTAAAAGCTTTCCAATATAAGAAACATATTGCTGCGAATCAAAATAAAAAAAACTAAACACAGAAATCAATTTAGGCAATGACATTTAGCTGCTTCAAAGGTTTGAATAAAAGCTCATATTGAGAGCTTTTGGCCGTGGTTGTACTGTCACTTACGCTCTGGAATTCTTATTTGGTTACTGTTAAAATTAACATAAACACCTTAGGCTTACTAATGACTATGACTAATTGTTTTTGTTCTTTTAAAATTTACTCATATCTCACTTGTATACCTTCAAATTTTCACACATAACACCACCAGCTGGCTTCAGCAAACATTCTAATACCAAAGTATAAGGCAAAATTTACAAATTCATACCCTGATAGTAATAATTTGGCACTTATGCTTTAACATAAATATCTATGCATATGTTTACTCTGACAACAAAGACATGGCAAAAAGAAATCAAATAACGTCTGACAGAAGAAAAAAACCATGATTGATTGTTTTCATAACAAGTTTGCATTTTGAACAGAAAACTTTTCCTGCACTTCGTTTTCATTAGTATTTTGCATAAGAAATTATCATATGATTACATAAAACTGCAGACCATTGAATGCTTTACGCATTCAATATGAGAACTTTTACTCTTGGCCTTTTTCAATTTCAGTTTTCTATTTGGTCTGTGTTGGCCTGTTCTTGTTTGTCTTTCATGGTTTGTTATTTGTTTTTATTCTTTTCTTATTTTTTTGCAACATACTGGCCTGGCCCTGCTCTTAAAGTATTGTGTACTTGACGCTATTCGTTTATGGTAAATAAGTGTGATAAATCAGCATTTCACTTGATTTTGCTTTATGCCAAAAGCATTAAAGGGAAAAGAAATAAATAAAAAAACTTGCATTTGTTTCAGTATCTAAACATTTAGAAGGGGGGTAGACAATTTGATTTGATATATTTCTATCTGTTGGTATAACTTGTTCGTTCGTTTGTTTAAATTTATGGTCATTTTAAAACATTAATAAATCAATAGATTGTTATTGTTGATAGTTGGGAATTGTTTGTTTATGGTATAAGGTTTTTCATAAATTTGTATTTAATTGTTAAAAGAAGATTTGTTCTTGTGTTAGTCGATTAGTGTAAATAAATATATTGAAAATCGCAAAGCTAAAATATTGCTCAGGTAAAACTGGCAGTATATTTCACCATGATTAATAAAGTATTACATCAAGTGTGATATTTTTGTATATTGGAAACATTATTTGATTATTAAGTCTTTATAAGGATTATCCCCGAATTTCCCAGACTTTTATTGCACTGCACAATAAAATCAAACCTTTGCAAAATCTGTATGTTCTAATAATGATTCTGGGAGTAGAGATAAAAAATATACAAAGACAAATTTCATATTAAAAATTTTGAAAGCAAAGTAACTTCAACCTATTTTGGCTATCCTTTTGCTTCATATGTGTTTCATATTGTAGTGTACCTCGCTTACTGTAATACACTGTACCATAATATAATTGCATTGCAACACAGTTCATTGTACTTATTAACAAAACGCTTACTTTATTAAATTTAAATGACACACTTTTGTTTTCATTACAAAATTATGTTATTATAGATGGTCAGCAAAAGTAAAGACATAAGAAACACAAAAATAGTAAAATGTAAAATAGTATATAAGTAGAGTTAAACATTCAATAAGTCAGACTTTAATTTGTGAACATAAGCTGGCAGCAACTTGCCTTGTTTCAATTAAATTCTCAAAAACTTTTGGCAAATCTTTTGAGCGCCTACTGACAAGCTGGACTCCCTGACAGCTGTATAAAATAACCAAGGGACTATAGGGCCACACTCACGTGTAGTAGTACGCTAGGGCCACATCCTTTATTATTAACACATTACATGGTGATTCTGCCTCAACCTTTACACACCATACAACCTTTACATGGCAATCCTCCTTACAACCTTTACAATATTAATTCAACATGAATTACAAAATCTTCAAAAAAATTTCCTTTTGATTTAACATTATTTCATATTGATTTGATATGTCACTAATAATAAATCAAAATGAAGAATGATGTCAAAGCAAAGTTATTTCAAGTTGATACATGATGAGTTTAATTTACTTGCAGTAATTTTCGGGTTCCGTACACCAAAGGTTTCCTTTTCACCTATTGTTTTCGCTATGATGTCCGTCTGTCTGTCTGTTTGTCACAGGCTGTTTTCTTAAAAACCTTAAGAGCTACAGATCTGAAATTTTCAGTATGTAAAGCAACAGCAGTAAATATATTACATTAAAAAATTAAAGCGAGCAACGACAAATGTTGAAAATAATATACAGACAATTATGTATGGGCAATTCCATAGAATGTCACATACGATGTCATGTACGCCAATATTTAAAAAAAATCGACAAAGCGAACAATAATCGTCCAAACGAAATTACACGCTACAACTAACAAAATGCCTAAGAGTAAAAATATAACTGAAAAAATCGCCAAAAATCGTAAAAAACACTTAAACAAAAAAATCGTCGAAAACTCAGAAAAAATCAGCAAATCTAAAAAAGCGCCAAAACTAAAAAAACACCAAAACAAAATTTTTTTCAAAAAAGCCTTCAGGTAAGATGTTTGATTATATAGACTAAAGTTCGTATAGTGTTACATACATATGTAGTGTTCGTGTGGAAGTCAAAGCCACACTGAATCAATTTTTACATGTGCCATAACCGCCAAAAAAACATAAGCGACATAATTTTAGGATTTCAGTTTTTGACGAAGATTGATTACTTGCGATCGTCAATAATTAATTTTCGTAAAAAAACGGTATTTAAAAAATATGTCGGTTTGGCGGTTATGGCCCAATATGTTACAAGTCTATAATAAAAATTGGACTTGCCTGATATTCATAAGACTTATTTCATTATGAAATTAGTCCCAAATATTGAGACTTATTTTATTTCGTTGTTTGGGTTAAATTAAATTTTTTTAGACTAATGATCCCATTAAAATTTTTGGCCCGGTATTTCATAATTTGTACATACTATTTCAATGCAACCCGTGCCATTGGCCGTTATTTCAATCATTAATTAACGAGCTATCATTGTGTATAGTTAATTTAAATGTTAACAGAAAAAAAAAACATGAACTGTCGCCTCAAGTGCTAAAAAAGTTTTACTTAACGTTTATGTAAATTTTTTAATTTATAAATGTTTTATTTAAATAAGTCTTTTTAAAAGATAAAATATTTTTATTGTTTTAATTAAAAGTACGTATATGTGTATATGTTTGTTTTGAATGGTTAAAATTTGTTGTTTATTCACAATCATAAGCGCTTTGCACTCAAATCTATTGTTCGTTGTGGTTAGAAAATTTTTAAAAAGGTGTGCCATTCTAACGCTTTCAAATTAACTCAAATTTTAAGAAAAGGGATTAAATAATTTTTTTATAATAAACAGACATAAGATTTAAGTTTGATCCAGTAATAACTTTTAATATTTTATGCTTTGGATGATTTTCAGGACCGTTTTATGGTCGGAATTTCATTTGGAGTATATTCCTCTGGCACAATGAATATTAATTGTTAATATTTTTAGTGTATTTGCATGAGTACCAGAGATATTTTATCATGCTAACAGACCTCTGTTAGTGCACTTGGTTTGTGTCTTGGGTCATAAATTTAGCAATTTGTCTTCACTCATAAAGAAACGTGAATGAGAATTTAAGATTTTTTTATGTTTTATTTAGTTTTTCTTTGTCAATTAGTCTTAAAACCAAAAGTTATTTTTATATTCATTACAAAGTTGCTAGATTTCTTTCCATTAATATTTGCAATCACCTGAAAAAAAGAACGAAAATCGTGATTCATTTCAAGCGGATCTTCTTTTAGAATTTAAAAGTAACATTTAACACAAAATGTCAAGCAATTAACAATTTAATAAAATGACCAGCAAAAACAACAAAAAGAAGAACATATAAAAAAAGACTAGCTCTTACCATAAAAAATTTTTTTTATACGATTTAGATGCAATAAAAAGGTTAAAATCATGTGCAAAAATAAACTCGTCCTCGAACAAAAATAAATTTTTTTTGAGCAGACACAAAAGGAACTTTGCTTAATAACAGACAATCTCATTAATAGGAAAACATTAGAAAAATTACTGAGCTGAGAGAAATAAGTTTAAAAAAATACGATCACATCCCACTTACAAAAGAGATTCCACAGGATTCAATAAAATACAGATTTTTTTTATTCGAAAGTATATATTTTGAATACAACTAATTTTCTAAAAGTAATTTTTTTTTTATATTTTGTTTATTATTATGGTAATCTAATTATTCCGTTTTTTATTTCTTAAGTTTTAAATAAAAAAATGCTCCAAGCTGTTGGCGTACAAAAAAAGTAACAAGTATAATCCCAGCAAAAAATTACACATTACCATGAGAACTGCTTGCCATATAATGACTTACTTTTCTGATTACCAAAATTCACTACTCGCTTACAAATCACATTACCTAAAGCTTAAGAAAATTATGTAGAAGTTGCTAAATGATGAGAATAATTTTTTTAGATTAAATAGATTAGGTGAACAAGTTGCCAAATGAAAAAAGTAAGTACTTCTCAAGAATCGATTATTTTAGTCTCACGCCTTGTTAAAATCATTAAGTTGGTAATCCAGTAAGGGACAGCTTCCGCAGAAAATGCTTAATTCCAAGCCCGATTACCTTTTATGAAATTTTTTGCTGGGATAGTAAAGAAAAAATTGGGTTACTTTTTACGATATTTAAAATTTGCAAATTAAGAACATGACACACACGTATTATGCTGCCCCTAACACAGTTGTAGGTTAAAAAGTACTCGTATCACTTAATAGATGTATGAAGTATGAAAAAATTAACCAGCAAAATGACACACAAGACCTCTGCAAAGTGCAAAATTACTCGTAACAGAAATAATAAGAAAACCTGATTATAAATGCAAAAATAAAAATAATTTCAACTCGTGCACAATAATATGAATGGAATGACTTTGACTTTGCCAATAAAAACAATTTCAAAATGTTTGCATTTAACTTTTTAAAAGTTATAAGAACACAACCGTTTGCATCAGTGTAACGTCTTGCCGCTGTTGCAGAAAGATAAACTTAACAAAGATTTTTTTACTATAAGAATCTCTTATAATTGTTTTTGTTCATAATTAGTTTTTTATTATGTAGTTGTTCATTTTTTATTAGTTACATATAAATAAATTAGTCTAAACTCACATGGGCGTGTCGTGTTGCTGCTTAATCGTTAATATTTAACCAAATTCAAAAACAGGAGAAGGTGATCAATTCGTGAGTATTTGTTTTGTGTATTTGTTGCTTCATAAATCGGTATCTTTTAGATTGATTTAAAAAATTTGGTCTGATAGTGTATAGCTTCAATTCGGTTTTATTGTAAAAAAGTGGGCGGGGACATGCCCACAAAATTTTTCTTTGATTTTATGATATTTTATTCAGTCAATTGCTGCGAAATTTAGCCAACACATTGGGCTCTTTTACGAGTAATGACGCATTATCGAAGTTAAAAAAATAGGCGGAGCCACGTCCAATAAAACTAAATACTATATTCCACTTGCTTCTATTCGACCGGTTTATACGAAACTAGGCAAACGCACCCAAATTTAAAAATAACATAATCTGAAATTTAAAAAAGGGCGGGTCACGCCCATTAAATTTTTATATTATATTTCACGTGCTTCTGCTTTATAGATGTTTACGAAACTAAGCACACACCTTGAGCCCTAAAAAATACTTAATCTTGTGCTAAAAAAGTGGGCGAGACTACGCCCACCAAACTTTAATATTATATTTCACATGCTGCTACTTTATCGATTTTTACGAAACTTTTCATAAAATTTGATCTCTGAAAGTGACACAACATTGTGTCTAAGAAATTCGGCGGGGCCACCCTATATATAAGGTTTTTATTAAATTATAACTACTTTTATTTCTGCGATTCCCACCAAACTTGACAAAGAGTTTCGGCTCTTAGAATGACATAAGTTTGTGCTAATTGAAGTGGGCGGGACCCCGCTCATTATATTTTAATATTATATTATTATATTATTATACCCTTTACCAACAAAAATGGTAAAAGGGTATATATAGGTTTGTCATTCCGTTTGTAATTTCTATAATATCAATAAGCGACACATAAAATATATATATTCTGGATCCTTATGCATAGGGAAGACGAATAAGCGATGTCCGTCTATCCGTCTGTCCGTCTGTCCGTCTGTCTGTACGTGAAATCGGTTTTCCGAAGCTCCCAGAAAAGCTAGAGACTTCGTTCTTGGACTGGTGTGAGAAATTTTCCAAAATAGATTGGTATTGAAATTCAGCAAAATCGAGCAGACGATTGCAGAGCTGGAAAACGTAAACTTCATTTTGCCATATAAAAGTAACTACCGAAAACAAATTTTTATTTTTTTTTAATAAATGAACTTATTTTACACTTCAGTACGACTAAAGTTGGTATTTTAAATTAAAAAAATATAAAAAAATTAAAAAGACGTTTCCAGAGTTGGAAAACTTTAACTTTTTGTGCTATGTAAAATTAACTATGTCTAAAATTATGCAGAGTATTTTCTCGAGAACCGTAAGAGCTAGAGACCTGAAATTTGGACACAGTGTGTAGACCTTTGGCCGCTACAACAACAAATACTCGTTCCAAAACGAGCAACGAAAAATGTTAAAATCCCATGTAATATACATACAATTCTATGTATGTATGTATATACACTTGAGATTTGTGAGGTTAGTGTATTTTTATACAGACTACAAAAATTAACACTAAAATTTCAAAAAATTTAAATTAAAGGGTGTTCTATCAGCTAATGAAATTTTGACTATGCAATTTTGACAACTTGCTGTATCTTGGAAACCGTAAGAGCAAAACTCTTGAAATTTTCAAAAACGGTAAAACTAAAAATACAAAAAATTATAAAATCGCCAAACCGAAAAAAAATCGCCAAGAACAAAAAAAAATCGCCAAAACGAAAAAAGCACCAAATTAAAAAAAAAAATTAAGACTAAAATAAATCGCATAAAACGGAAAAATTGCTAAAATGAAAAAAAAATCGCCAAATGAAAAAAAATCGCCAAAAAAAAACCAAAATGAAAGAAAATCGCCAAAATGAAATAAAATCGCCAAAATGAAAAAAATTGCAGAAATGAAAAAAATCGCCAAAATGAAAAAAAATCGCCAAAATGAAAAAAATCGCCAAAATGAAAAATAAACCTAAAATACAGAAAAAAATCGTCAAAATGAAAAAAATTCCCAAAATGGAAAAAAACCTTAACAGAAAAAAAATCGCCATAATGAAAAAAAACCAAAATAAAGAAACCAATCGCTTAAATAAAAAAAACCCAAAAACAGAAAAAAATCGCTAAAATGAAAAAAAAATTGTCGAAATGAGAAAAATCGCCAAAATGAAGAAAAGCCCAAGAACAGAAAAAAATCGCCAAAATGAAGAAAACCTAAAAAACAGAGAAAAAACGCCAAAACGAGAAAAAAGCGACAAAACTGAAAAAAACTTCAAAAAAGCAAAAAAGCCTACCTTTCGTGTGCGATTCAAAGTCGCACTTTACTGAATTTTTTAATATTAAAGGAATTAAATGAAACTAAGTTTTTCCTTTTTTCGTTTTTGCTTTGTTCACTTAACATATTTTATGTATTTTTTAAAGAACTAGATTGGTATCAATAATCAGAAAAATCCAAAATTATGACTCCAGGGTTGGAAAACTCACACTTTTTGTGTTATGTAAAATTAAATAGGTCTAAAATTTTTTTTCTTTTTCTTTATAAATTGAATATATTTTATGCTTCTGAAAGAAAAGTTTGGCGTATGAAATTTGAAAAATTAAAATTACAGCTCCAAAGATGGAAACTTTAAAAAAATGATAAATTTTTTCACAAAACAAATATGTATGTATGTGTCTGTATACTATATATATGTATGTATGTTGGTAAAGGGTATATAAGATTCGGCACAGACGAATATAGCACTCTTACTTGTTATTATATTATTTCACGAGCTTATACTTAACTGATTTTTACGAAATTTGGCACACACCTTGAGCTCTTAAAAATATTTAATCTTTTGTTAAAAGAAGTGGGCGTGGCCACACACATAAAAAAATATTAATAAATTATTTGAACTATGCTTATGCGCTTCCTACTAAACTTAGTAAAGAGCTTCGGCTCTTAGAATGACATAATTTTGTGATAAAAGAAGTGGGCATGACTAGGCCTATTAAAGATTAATATTATACTTCACCTGCTTCTTCCTGACCGTTTTTTTGCTCTGAAAGTGAAGCGATGTTGCATTTAGAAAAGTGGACGGACACTCTTATTTGCTAAATTCGGCATAACCGCGCCCCTAAAAATATAAATTTGGCACTAAAAATAAGGAGAAAAATCTAAAAAAATTAAACCGATTTTCAAAACAAACACTTAAGTCCAATTTCACCAAATCTATTTAAATATGAATTGATATTTAAATACGCGCAAAGAAAAAAATGGTTGAGGTAACCATAATCAAACAGCAACATACTATGATTGAATTATATGGTTGCAGTCAAATCATATTATTGTCAATGGAAGAGCAAAGTTTAAATAATACTATTTTCTGAGTCAATAATAATATTATCTACAAAAACAATTAACTTTTTTATACCTAATATTATTATTGTAAATAAGACAACACTATTGTTAGATGTGACTGATGTGACTAAACTATAATTGACACTTACAATACCATGTTCTAATATTATAATAATATTGTTTAATACGATCATAGTATTATTTTATGTAATAATAATATTTTATTTTTAATCATATATTTATTTATTGGCAAATATTTTGTTTGAAACAGCTGTGCGGTAAGTTCGAAATAAAAATAAATTAATATTGTTGAAATAAAATGTGTGTATGTATGTATGTATAGAAATGTATACTTACATATATGTGTATACACGAAATACAGACACATCTGTGTAAAGAGATATACATACATACATATGTACATATTACTTTTATTTATCTACCCTCTTGTTTATAAATTTTTTAATTTATTTAACACCACGCGTGCACTACCGATAGCTTACAAACGAAACACTGAACTGACAGAAGATGTTTCTGAAAAGGATTTTTTTTTAACTTAACATATTATGGTTTTGGATAACATTATATTGTTATTTACATCATATTATTTTTACACAATAATACAAATTATATTGTAGTCATAAATTTTTAATAAAACTATATTGTTACGCTCTAACCATATCGCAATTTCTATGAATATAACAATGTAATTATTAAATTCAAACATTACTCTGTTTATCGTAACGAAATTAATGTTTAAAATAACAATAACTAGTTTTCAACGACCACACATTTGTTTCAGAGAACATAATATTGTTTTCTCAACCATTTTACAACCATATCTTTTCTTTGCGTGTAGAATTGGTGAAATTGGCCCTTAAAAATAATTAAGGTTCAATTAAATAAAACATTTTTATATGTGTTACCTATAGTGTGATTCGATGTCGTGACCTTCAATTTAAAACGAGAAAGCAAAGTTTTAAGGTACTTTGCTTAACAAACAGTTGATTGTTTGAATGACACATTGGGAAGATTGTGAGGAAAAGTAATAAATTGTATGCTCTATTTGAATTCAGTTAATGATGTGGAAAGAAAATTTCAATATTAGAAACAAGACAAAAATTTTAAAGAAAACTCAAGTGCACGACACAAAAATGCAATTCATTTTCACCATCTGGAAATATAAAGAACTTTGAAATTTCAAACAAGCAGCAGTTTCGTTAACATGTTCCGCTAAAGCACTAATGAAGTGTTTATTCAAATAGTGAAAGTTCAATTGTTTTGTTTTACTTGTTTCTTAGATAAAAAGAGGTCAATTTCAAAATGAAAACTATAAAAGTGCTTTAACAAATATAATTACTTTTCTATTGTATTATTATTTTACTGAAATGGTTCAAATAAAAAGAAAATGAAAGTTTACTTTTTAATGCATTTAATTAACAATTCAATGTTGTACCAAGTATTTGCAAACTATTTTGCGAATAATTAAATACTTAAATTGTATAACCGTCAGTTTATCAAACACTTGCCAATTCTTGTATTTAATTAAATTTTATTTAAAGTTAACATTTTCTTGCGGCTCAAATCTGTTAACCATTTTAAATTAACAACAAACATAATTATCTCTTCTATATTGCTGCGTTTGCTGCAGCACACTAATGAGAAAAACGTGTCAGAGTAACACCTTAAACTTTGGCTACACTACGATTCTGCAGCAAGTGGTTGGTTGCAGCAATGGATATCTTTAAGATAAATTTTGCTTCACTCATATGCAAAAATAAAAATAAAACAGATAAGTTAAAAAATGCCATCGTTATGTTTGTGCCAGAGTGACCAGCCCTCTTATTCTGTAACTCGCTAAAGTTAAAGTTCTATTGCTAAAAATCTTTAAAGTCTATTTATAAATTTTCAGTATTTTAGCGATCGAATTTGGCTTTAGCTTTAGTGAATTGCAGAATAAGGGCGCAGATCTCAGAAAATTTTGCAGCTAATAATGCTAAAAAAAAATGCTAAAAAGAGTAAAAAACTGCTAAAATATAATGCTAAAGTATAAAACACATTTTTAAATTTATAAAATAAGTACTTGGGGATGCAGTAAGCTTCTTTGTGGCCAAAATACATTTTTTTATTGAATTAATTTCGAGCATTTACAATTCTAATCGTTCGAAAATGAGCGATCGTTAACAGATGACGCAATAATAAAATTTCTACAAAATGAAACATGTTTTAAATTTCTTTATAATAACTTTTATATGCACAGAAAAAGTTTCAACTTTCCAGCTCTGATACCACTTCTTGATTTTTCTAATTTTCAATACTAATCTCTTTTTGACCATTTCTGAAACACCACTTCAAGACCAAAGCCTTCAGTTTTTCTGGGAGCTTCGGAAAACCGATTTCATGTGCAGACAGACGAGCATCGCATCGATAAAAAAAAACCCAATATTTAAATAAAACATATTAGTGAAGCATATCATATCACAAAAATATTCAATTGAAACTTGTTCTCTTTACACTTTGTACAATGATTTTATAATTATTCATACCTTCCCCAAAATAAGTCTTGTGTATGTCATCAAAGGTATTTGCTTGTGAAATTACTTCATCTTTGGAGTCGAGACATTTCCTCATATTTTGGAGGAACGAAATAGTTACTCTTGACTAAGTCCGAAGAATAGGATGAATGAGGGAATAATTTGTTACCACATTCATGGATTTTTGCCATGGAAACTACACATGTATGCACCCTAGCATTGTCCTGGTGAAGAAAAACTTTTTCTTTCCAAATGTGGTCTTTTTTTTTAATCCTCATCGACCCAATAAGTGGCATAATTTTTGCCATTGATTGTTTTAGTTTTTTAAAAAAAATCAATGTGGATTATGGATTATACCTTGTGCATCACAAAAACCATCACAAAACTGAAAAACTGATCCTGCAATAAACACGCTTAATTGCAAAAAAAAAAAAACAAAAATCAATTGAAAATAAAATTGAGTCAATCAAACTTTTGTTTAAAAGCTAATTTAAATTAAAAGTTTAATTGAATCAACAAAATTTTAATTGATTTTTGGTTTTTTTCAATTATCGCAGGAATTTATTTTTCTGTGGGATCATGAGTTCTACATTGGCTGACAAACCCACCTTTTATTTCTTTGGCGAAGATTCATTACGAGAAACCCTAATTTTTAACAGCTGTGGTGACGTTTCGTCCACTATTATGGAACGCCATAAGTTCGTCCACATTATGGTTGAACAACGTCCAACTCTTCTGCGAAGTTGTGATCATTCAAAATTTAAGTCTAAACTTGTGAGATGCCTATGATTTTCATAATCTCTTTTACTTTCAATCTCCGATCGGCCAACATCATCTCGGTAATTTTGCCAATTGTTTCGGTAGAACAATCAGCATCTTACGGCATCAGAACGTTGACAATTTTTTTTGAGGAAATTCAGCAAGCAAATTTTTTTCCATTCAAATTGATGGAAAAATTGATTTGTTGAACTTTTACTAAATAAATCTCAAAGGATGACAGCTCAATTTTTGACATTTCATCATTTGACAGCCAATTGCTTCTAACCTCAAATTTTCCTACGCTTTACAAACTAAATGACTGCGTTCTTAACAGGAGTCCACTGACAAATGTTTTTTGAAACTCAAAAGTCACGGACTTAGTTACTCACTTCGAGTGAAGTGAAATCGTTCTTGGAGTTAAAAAATATAATTTAGAAAATATTTTTTAAATTTGCATTTAGTTCTGATTAAAATTGTATCAAATATGTGATATGATTTAAGTACTTATTGACACGACCTCGTAGTTTGTATTGCAAATATGGCATATCGTTTTTTTTCTGTGTATGGGAAAAAACAAATTTTTGTTTGTTTATTTAAATCAGAACTAACTCGTTCTTTAAAATGGCGATTAATGTCCCTTTTCACTAGGATTTGTTGTTTAGTTTAAAACGAAATCAAAACTACGGCTTCTTAGGCCAAATATTTGAAACCGGAAACCGACAAAAAAAAAAGCGTATATTTTCGAGTTTCTTCTTCTTGTTATTTTTATTTTTATTTTTATCAATCATTAATAATGATTTGAGAGCAGTGAATAATATTGGCGCTTAACAAGACAAAGCTCATGAGGAAATTGTTCAAAGCTCTTTACAACGTCACCAAAAATATTTAATTATCTTTTTAGTTATAGTGTGGAAACAAGACAAAGAAGTTTAGATATGTCGCATCAAATAATGCACAAAAATGCTAAGTAAATAATTTAAAGTGCTAAAATTATGCTAAATGCTAAAAATGCATCCAAATCAAAATAAAAAGTTCTAATTTTACCTGCGGAAATACTAAAATGGCCACACTGGTTAGCTCATATGTATATACATACACATTCCTGAGTAGGGTTTGCACTGCGATTATAATCGTAATCGAAATCTTTTAATCGTAATCGTAGTCAAGGCCATTAATCGCTGGATTACGATTAAAACTTTTACCCTGTTTCAAGCAAGAATCTATATCACAAGCCTTCGCCAAGATTCATTCAAACTGTTCTAAATTTTCATACAGGATAGGTTTAACTCATTGAAATTTTCAATTTAAAGTTTAAAATATATATAAGACAAAGTTTGAACGTCTGCAAACCGCATACAATATCTTTCGTATCACTTATAAAATACAATTAGATTCGGTCTATCCTTAAATTTCACTGATTTGGTTGACAAACAAAATCTTTCCCAAAAATTTAATTATAGAAAATATTAAAAAAAATTATTAAAAAAAAATAAGAATAGCAAGAATTAAAAAAAAATTAAATTAAATATGGATCTAGAAAAGATGTAACATCTTCTAAGCGGCTGGACCAATTTTCTTTAAACATTCGATCGTCACCTTTCAAACAAAAAAAAAAACTAAATTAAAATCAGTCCAGCTGTTTGGTGTTTACGTGGACTCGTACAGACACACAGATGCATAGACACAAACTACAAACTTATAACACCCCTTTTTTGGCCGGGTGTATATTTTCTTGCTTAATCGCGATTATCGGTTAATTGCGATTAATCGCACTCGTAATCGCGATTATTTGCAAACCCTATGTCTGAGTATGTGATTCGTGAGTATGACTGTATGAATTAAATTTTAAATGTCACGATTCTCTTAAGTAACTTTGCTGCTAATGATTAACAAATTATTAAATTTGTTAATCAATTATACTCGTACTGTGACCAATTGAGATTATGGCGCGAGTTGTTAAGAAGACTGTTTTAAAACTAATCACGGTGTGTGCGTACCATCAAAGACAAAATGTTTGATAAAAATGTAAACTGGAAAAGTATTTTTGAAACTAATTTTCATCACACTAATGCCGCTGATAGTTTTAAGATTTATTAAACAGATATAGAAATAAAAATTAACCTTAAAAATAATTTCCTTTTTTTTTGCAATAGCTGTCCACAAATTACGGAACGCTCAAGGGTTAAAGGCTCAGTTACCCGACTGTAATGTAAAGTAAATGCAACAGTAGGAAACAGCTGATCGATACTGTTGTGCTAAAAGTAATGCAAATGGTTATAGAGATGTAATGTAGCATAACCTACTTTTCATATAAAAGTATCGATGAGCTGTTTCCTACGTTGCAGTTACTTTACATTACACTCGGGTAACTGAGCATTAAGTATTTGTTACGGTTCAGAAAATGTATACTAAATATTTTGTAAAAAACGTTGGAAAGGGAGGGGGGGGGGTATAAAGACCCCGACAATAGGGTTACGTAATATGTGAATGGCCCCTAACAGACATTGACGATGGGAGTCTTAGCATTTGCCTTACACAGGAAAAACTAGTCACCAATCAATGTTTTTAATTAAGAATTTAATTGATTCAATCAAATTTTTAGTTGTATTATTTAATTTGAGTATAAAAACTTCATTAATTTTTTAATTGATATTAGATATATTTTAATTGATATCAAAAAATTATTCATATTCTTTTCGTGTGTGTTAACCTGTTACAAAAACACCAAAATTTCCATTCTGAAACTCAAACGATGCAAAGTATGCATAGAGTTTGCAAAAAAAATGTCCTTGTGCTGTAGAGAAGAAGAAAAACTGTTCGCTTGAATCGGTTGCTTTGTCGATTACTCCATCTCTAGTAAATTTGTTACAATTTCACTTATCAGTAGAGCTTAAACAAATGCGCTTATTTTAAAACTAATCTAGTCTTATTCTATCACAACTTTAGCCAACAAATAGCCTTCCCAATGTCTGCTTGCTGATTTTTTGTTTGCTAAATAGTTTTGCTTAACTCAACTTTCAAATTCTTATCTCAAACTAATTTTGACATCATAATCATTGTCTAAAAAAATTATTTGTTTAAAAAAACTTAATGTATTCTATATAAAATAAAAGAACTGATAGTAATTTGAAATTGGAAGCTTTAAACATGCAACCAACTGACGGATATTGCTGCTATCTAATGCCGACAAAATCTTATAAATATATGGGACATTGAATGTCAAGTATCACTTAATAAATCACAACAGTAATTACATGTGATAACTTTTAAAGAGTTATGGAGAGAAGAGAAATATAAAAACTGAGCTTGAACTGTTAAACTATTTTTATTAAAGCCATGCAAGTTGCAAACAGCAGTTGAACATACAAATTAATTGCCAGTTGCGGCGGCAGTTGCGCAACTGATGAAATTAGAAAGTAAATAAGCAATTTTATAGTAATGCCAGCAATAGAGATTGCTTTTATTCTTTTACTTGTGAAATATCTAATAAGTTACTCGTGAGTTCTAACAAATAGTATTATAAGTCCGTGAGGTTTCAGCTTCACACCCCTTAACTAAAAGGACAACTCTGCTCCTGTCAAGTGGCTACTGTTATTTGATGCCTGTCAAAATTTAAACGGGCTGCGTTATTTAGTTTGTGTTCGACAGCCAATGATAGCAGACTACTGCGTGATTTTGGAAGAAAATTTAAAAAGTGAATTTTGTCCGCTTTAAGGAGCAGCAGAGCACATCCTTGATCTGGTGAATTCTTATTGTCTTTTTAAAATTTTCATAGACTTCATCGTACCAGGGCTGTATTTTTTTAGTAAATCGTGCGATTGTGTAGGATAGTGTATCACTGCCATAATGATTTCTTTTTTTTGGAAAAAAACATCATTCGAGCCAAGATCAGGCATGATAAGTACTGTTTAGAACCTTAGATGTTAAATAATGATTAGATAATGCTAATGATTGCTAATTAACCTTCTTTTGTGAAATTCTTTAATTCATTAAACAATTAGAATTAGTTCAACTAATTCCCATTAGATAATTGAAATTTTTATTCCAATGGTAAAACTAATTGCAATTAGTTGCCATTAGCAAAAAAAATTGGTTTGCCTTTACAATTAGAAATCTAATTGAATTCTGCTAATGCAATTAGATATTCAATTAGCTCGAACTAGAATCAATTATTTTAAAGGAAATAGCACTGTTTTGTAACACACCGCTTACGTCTTCAGGCCCTGTGGAGCGACTATTTTCATTTGCGGGCATTATTAATAGTCCAAGGCGGGGTCGCTTGACGAACTTTTCTTTTGAAAAGCTCGTATTGCTGAAAGCGAATATACCCGACCATTGTAGTTATTGAACAGTTAGTACGTACATTAAATAAGTGTGCATGTTTGTAATATATGTAGTACATATTATGTACATAAGCAATATACATATATATGTGTGAAATTCATATTATGAATATTTTTGTTTTTTTTTTGTTTTTGAAAATATCCAAATAATTGATTCTAATTCAAACTAATTGAATATCTAATTGCATTAGCAGAATTCAATTAGATTTCTAATTGTAAACTTTTTTTTTTTGCTAATGGCAACTAATTGCAATTAGTTTTACCATTGGAATAAAAATTTCAATTATCTAATGGGAATTAGTTGAACTTATTGTAATTGTTTGATGAATTAGAGAATATAAACCAATTGCAGCAATTGATAATTCTAATTGGAATTTAATATGTATGTTTAGAACCTTCACTATTAATTTCAATTAATAAAAATTGGTTTACTGAATTCATTAAGGCCGTAAAAGCGCGGAAAAAATCGGACGTTCTCTGGACGATCAGTTGAGTTTTCTACACCCGCAACAATTGAAAAAATTTACAATATTGTGTTGTCCGGTCGGAGATTAAAAGTAAGAGAGATTTTTGAAAGCCATAGGCATCTCACATGTCTCAGTGATCTCAATGTCTCAGTGATCTATTGGCTATGAGAAACCTTTCGCAAAATGGCTGTCGCGTTTGCTCACAATCGACCACAAACAGGGTGACCGATGACATTTTTCAAAAAGTGGCACCAAATAGGGGATTTATCGAAAAAATATAACTCACCCTAAAAAACGGACGAAAAAAAGTGGCAAGGAAGTCGAAAAAGTGGAAAAGTGGAATCGATATATCGAAAAAGTGGCAATTTGCCACTTTAGTCGGTCAAACGGTCACGCTGACCACAAACTCAAAAGTGTGACAACTTCGCAGGAATGTTTGGCGTTGGTCAAGCGCAATAAGGGCAAGTTCTTACGCCATTTTCCAACCCTGAAGGAAGCATAAATACACCACAATAAACCAGAGACCAAATAGCAGTCCAAACAGTGGATCTCTTGCAATAAAAAGTCGCTAAATAAGACCAAGGTTGATTTGTCAGCCAATAGAGTGTTGGCAGCCGCTTTTTGGAATGTTCACTGTATAATCTAGTTTGACTACTTTTAAAAGAGCATAACATAGCTGGATTAAATGAGGACTTGGAAAAAAACCGGCCGCATTTGGGTGAGAAAAAATTTATTTTCCACCAGGACAATGCAAGGGCGCACACAAAACTTAAGAAATGGCTCGGTGAAATCATCTTACAAACAAATACCTTATGTTTGATGGGATAAAAAAATTAAGAAACGTTAAAAAACGTCTAAATAGCTCAAAGGAGACTACGTTGAAAACCAAAAGGTTTTTTTTTAACTGAACTTATTTTCGTTTTAAGGAACAAACACACAACAAAACAATATGTTGTTTCCGAAGTCCACCACTTCATGATCATCGTCTTGTGTTTGGTCCACTCTGTGTGTGTTATCAGTTGATGCAAATTTCAGCTTTATACACTCATTTGTATGTGCAAATAGAATACGAGAATTGTTTTGATACATCGAATTTTAATTTGCTGTAAGCTTTTTTCTAATGAAACTTCAATTTTGCCATCTCTAAATTTACAAAAGAATTGCCATTGTAGTTTGTTCTTTACTAATTATACACATGTTAGTTAATTTGTCACAATTATATGTGAAAAGAGTTTGTTCACTTGACTTTGTATGCCATCACTTGTATGCATTAAAAGTACCTTTCGGAACCAACTTTACACCGATTTACACTCATTCACTTGCAGTTCAGTCTCGTGATAGTAAAACCATTTTTTTGTAGAACAAAATAATAAAAATAAAATAACAATAATACTAATAACAAGTAAGAGTGCTATATTCGGCTGTGCCGAATCTTATATACCCTTTACCAACGTACGTACATATATATAGTATACAGACACATACATACATATTTGTTTTGTGAAAAAATTTATCATTTTTTTAAAGTTTCCATCTTTGGAGCTGTAATTTTCTTTCAGAAGCATAAAATATATTCAATTTATAAAGAAAAAGAAAAAAATTGTTAGACCTATTTAATTTTACATAACACAAAAAGTGTGAGTTTTCCAACCCTGGAGTCATAATTTTGGATTTTTTTGATTATTGATACCAATCTAGTTCTTTAAAAAATACATAAAATATGTTAAGTGAAAAAAGCAAAAACGAAATAAGGAAAAACTTAAGGTCAGATTTTGTAAATTCAAACGATTTTTTCGTTTTGAAATTTGTATGGAAAAAATATTTTTTGAAAAGAATTTTCGTTATTTTTCATACAAATTTGAAACGTTTAGAAACAAAATTTTTTACAAAATCTGCTTATTAGTTTCATTTAATTCCTTTAATATTAAAAACTTCAGTAAAGTGCGACTTTGAATCGCGCACGGCTTTTTTGAAGTTTTTTCTTCAGTTTAAACGATTTTTTCAGTTTTGTCGCTTTTTTCTCGATTTGGCGATTTTTTTCTGTTTTGGAGGTTTTTTTTATTTTGGTGATTTTTTTCTGTTATTGGGATTTTCTTCATTTTGTAGATTTTTCTCATTTTGACGATTTTTTTTTCATTTTTGCGATTTTTTTCTGTTTTTGGGTTTTTTCTATTTAGGAGTTTTTTTTCTTTTTTTTTCATTTTGGCGACTTTTTTCTGTTTTTTGGGTTTTTTTCGTTTTGGCGATTTTTTTCATTTTGGCGATTTTTTTTCATTTTGGCGATTTTCTTTCATTTTTGCGATTTTTTTTTATTTAAGCAATTTTTCGCGATTTATTTTAGTCCTAGAAATTTTTTTTAATATGGCGATTTTTTTCTGTTTTTGGGTTTTTTTTCATTATGGCGTTTTTTCCTGCTTTGGGGTTTTTTTTATTTAGGCGATTTTTTTCTCTTTTTTGGGGTTTTTTCATCTTGGCGATTTTTTTTTTCATTTTGTCGTTTTTTTCCTGTTTTGGGTTTTTTTTTAATTTTGGCGATTTTTTCATGTTTTTTTGGGGTATTTTTCGTTTTGGCGATTTTTTTGTTTTTCGCGATTTTTTTCCGTTTGGCGATTTTATAATTCCTTGATTTTTTAGTTTTACCGTTTTTGAAAATTTCAAGAGTTTTGCTTTTACGGTTTCCAAGATACAGCAAGTTGTCAAAATTGCATAGTCAAAATTGCATTAACTGATGGAACACCCTTTAATTTAAATTTTTTGAAATTTTAGTGTTAATTTTTGTAGTCTGTATAAAAATACACTAACCTTACAAATTTCAAGTGTATATACATATAATTGTATGTATATGACATTGGATTTTAATATTTTTCGTTGCTAGTTTTGGAACACCCTTTAATTTCTAATTCTCATGTATTTGTTGTTGTAGCGGCCAATGGTCTACACACTGTGTCCAAATTTCAGGTCTGTAGCTCTTACGGTTCTCGAGAAAATACTAATATAGTTTTAGAAATAGTTAATTTTACATAACACAAAAAGTTAAAGTTTTCCAACCCTGGAAACGTCTTTTTAATTTTTTTTATATTTTTTTTTATTTAAAATACCAATTTTAGTCGTACTGAAGTGTAAAATAAATTTATTTATTAAAAAAAAAATAAAAATTTGTTTTCGGTAGTTACGTTTATATGGCAAAATATAGTTTACGTTTTCCAGCTCTGCAATCGTCTGCCCGATTTTGCTGAATTTCAATACCAATCTAAGTTGGACCATTTCTGATACATCAGTCCAAGAACGAAGTCTCTAGCTTTTCTGGGAGCTTCGGAAAACCGATTTCACGTACACCGGACGGACAGACGGACGGACGGACGGACGGACGGACGGACAGACGGACATCGCTTATTCGTCATCGCTATTCATAAGGACCCAGAATATATATATTTTTTTGGTCGCAAATTAAAATTATGGAAATTACACACGGAATGACAAACCATTTTTGGTAAAGGGTATAATAAACTGATATAAATACAACTAAAGTGAATGTATATTTAAGAGCTAAATTTTTTTCCTCTCTGTTTAAGAAGATTTCAGGCAAAAAAAAAAGCTGGAGCGCTTGCCTTAGACAGTTACCACTGAGATGGTTTTTGTGGTGCTAAAATTAATGTAGATGCAACGCGAATGCCATGTTAAGACACCGTCTAGAAAAGTAACGTTTCAAGCTGTCATTCAGATGTATGTATTTATTTCTTTTGCTTTAGCTTAGAGCCAAAAAAAAAAAATCATCATCCAGACTATTTGAAGTTAGAAAAGAAAGATGCCTGCTTGAGTTGAAACTAACTGAGCAATACCTGGCTTTTAGAGAATGTTGCAAGAATTTAGACATAAATTCCATTTATGAAGATTTCAAAACTGATTACCGTAATATTGGCAATAAGACATATAAGTTATTATGACTTAACAAGTAAATATGAAATGGAAGTATAAAATTACATTTGAAGTATTTGTGACAGTGTGAATAATGCTCCTGTTGATTGAATTGTAATAAATTACTTCAAGTGCAAGAATTCCATAAGAATTTTAGTATGCAATTTATTGGCAGGTATATTAACAGTTATAAAGTTTTCTTTACCGAAAAAACAATGCAACCAGTTTTTAATTGTTTAAAAACTTCCAAATAAATCTTCCGAGCTTTAAATGTTAATGGTGGCCAGATTGTTCAAGCTATATCTATCAAATTGTCTGTCATTTATTCAGTCTTTTCGGCCAAATCAACATGGACAATATAGCGTGGCGTTGGCTGAAGTAGTTAGCACGTTGACTACAAAACCGAGGGTCCTGGGTTCGAGCCCGGTCACCGACAAAGTTCAATTACAGTACTACACATTTTTACCATTTGCATTGTGTCCCTTTATGTCAGTTGAGTTAAGAATATTCCAGTGATGAAGGCATAGACAATGGTCATTGAACCACACCGGCTTCAGCAGATAGAAATATTACTATAACATCAGAGCACCCTCCTTCGTCGGTATTGTGTAGCAGAATCATCGGCGAAGTGAAATAATCTGTAAAATGGCTACTAAGCGTAGCTTTAACAATTTAATACGTCCCATTAACACCAGGGGCGCTGGAAATCTTCCTTATTGAAAACATGCAAAAAGCAGAGTTTTAAAAACACTGAAGCTTTCCTCTATCTTTGCCTTCACCACATGCTTTCTCTATCACATTCTTAAAGAAGGTAACACGTAATAAAAGTAGTAGCCATTCTTTGAAAAAAAAAGAAAAATCATTTTCACTGCTGACTCCTATTTTTGGATGAATGACTACATCAAGAAACAAAATTCTCAATTTGGGGACGTTACCAATCCCCATAATATGAAAGAGCATCCAGAAAAAGTTATTGTTTGGTGTGTATTTATAACTGGTCCTTATCCTTTGGTCCTTACTTCATTGAGAAAAACCTTGACTTCATACAGAAAAATTTCATATTAAAATCTACAAAAACGAAGGTTAACTTTTAAATTTTCGGTAATGATTTTGCCTCATATGTGCTTCATGTTAATTCAACATGATTTACAGCAACCTTCAAAGAAAATTTTAGCTTTAACATTTGTTAACGCACTAATAATACCAACTTATTATTTTATCTATTCAGTCAAATATTTTTTTTGGATTATAAATACATTGAAATTGATTATTGAGGGATTTACCTGGATCCTAGGCACATTTCATTGTTGCTACTGCAGATCATCAGGGAACCTTTGCACAAAAATTTCTTAGCACAACTAGAGATATTAAGTTAAACTTCCATTTAAACAAATGAGAGTTTTAACTTATATCAAAGTTGAAACAAGAACTAAATAATCAACATGTATCCGAAACTTTAACTTTTGAAATAAATCACCTTATCGGGAATAAAAGGCGAACAGTTTGTTCACGTGAAGTATTTCCCGTGAACAAAAAACAAAGGTGAACTAAATTAGAAAATAGTATGCTGACACAACAACAACAACGCAAACATTAGCGATCACAATTTAAGGGAAAGGGAACACTTTTCACGTGAACTCTTATTCCCGATAAGAGTGATTGTATTTCGTGTTGATTTAATATTCCAATACTGTTGAATCAAAATGAAAAATCATGTTAAAGCAAAATTATATTAAATTGAAGCAACGTGAATTTGATACTGAGAAAATATGAAGAACCATGTTGAATCAAAGTTATTTTATTTTAATAATTATTTAATTCGGGTGATTGTTGAAAATGTTACAGGCATCAGACATACATATGTGTGTGTTTTGTATGTAAGGTTGGCTTCCCCAGCCAAGATTTTAACTCAATTTTATTGCATGGTAGTCAAGGCGCTCACCACTGCAGCCATAACAACCCCAGCAAAAATAAATTTGGTACTAGTAAGCACTAAGACAAAAAGAAGCGCTTCGGAAGCTTGGAAAAACACACAGTGCATCCCCTTTACCTTACGTGGATGCAATAATGTAAGCGATTGACGAAATGTAACACAAACACTACGAAGTTGGTCGACTGTTTTTACTACAATTCTCAAAGTTTTTTATAGAGCATCCTCTCTCGCTTACCTGGATACAAATTTGGATGCGAATAAAATTTTTTATATTTTAATTCAATTGTGCTCGAAAATAAATAAATGCTTCGGTAGTTCAGTGGGTAGTGCTCTAGCTTAATATACGGAGATCCAGGGATCGATTCCTGATTCAACTCGCAAGCAAATAGTATTTGATTTGGTATCGTAGAAAAATAAAATAAAGTATTAGAAGTTGATCTGAGAGTATATATAAAATTCTGATCTAAAGAGCAAATTTTTTAAAAAGGCTTGAAGTATGTACTTTTTTCTGCACATTCTATATGCATTCAGAAGCTCAAACCTGGAGAGCTACCAAGTGGGACATCACGAACAAAAATCATGTGATACTGAAGAAGGTTGGTTAGCGAGAGTTGTGCTCTCTCTCTCACTTTACCAACCTGCTTCCAGGTAGACGAATATTTTGCTGGGACCTTAAATATTCTTTAACGTTATGAAATAAATGTTAATTCAATACGATTTCATTGATGATTTAACATAAAATTTATATGAAACTTATAGTTTTTTTAAGCAACACCAGCTGCAAAGCTAATTAGGTTTAGCTGCAGAAATACCCGGAGACTGCAGCAGGAATCGAACCTGTGTCCCTCTGACTACAAGACTATTACTTATACTGGCTACTAGCCAGCAGCATGAGGTTTTCACTGGTAATACGAAGTTTATAGGCTACAACATGAACATCAAACCAAACAACAACAAAACAAAAACAAGTCACACAAGTGAGCACAAAATTTAATTGTTGCAATGAATAAAGCAAATCAACATTAACTCACTCACATAATATTACAAATAAATTAAATATACTTGGAAATCAAAATGATTTGCATGTTGATTTTACATTTGTAATTTTTGCTTTCTGTGTAAAAGATTGACATGGACACCAATGACAAGTGGTTTTAACAATATAGCGGCGCTACATTACACACAGCTTCTCTTTTTTTAAAGAGAAGCAACACTCAGGTAATGAATGCCTACTATATATTATTACTAAGTGTTATCTTCTTTAGGAAAGGTATAGTGATAGAGAAGAAGATAAGACAGGTTCACCATAGAGAAAAGCTTTATTTTTTTTAAAGTCTACTTTTTTGCACGTTGCTAGCAATTCAGCATTGCAGCGCCTCTGGTGTCAATGAGGTGTATTAAATTTTTATAGCTGTTCCTAGTAGCCATTTTATTTGTTGTTTTACTACACAATACCGATGAAGGAGGGCGCTCTGATTTTACATTAGGATTAGTATCCGCTATAGCCAGTGTAGTTCAGTGACCAGTGCCTATGCCTTCATTACTTTAACTCTCCTACAAACAACTGATACAAGGCGACACTAATGCAAAACATTGTGTGATATTGTTATATACGTTTCACATGCCTTATGCCACATTGCCCATTTCGAACGAGCAATAGTAAGGCTTGGTCATTTCTTGTGCATGTGTTTGGACCTGATCACCGGGATCGTGGGATTTTAACCCTTTATTAGAATTTTTCTTGTGGGATTTTCTGAAGATGCTGGCTTTACAAATAAGCCCCAAGCGATAAAGGCCCTCAAGACGTAATTGGAAAAAGCTGATAGTAATTTGCTCTGGGTGCAAGAGTGGGTACATACATGGCAATTTTAGTTGAGCAAGTTTAGAATTTAATGAATATAGAGAGAGTAAAAGGTAAAAAAGAGGGGAGCCATCATATTTTTTATCTCTCGCCCATAAAGTAAAATTTGCTCAACTAAAATTGTCGTGTGTAAATCCAGTTTAAATGCTATTCATTTATTATTAATTATTTCCTGCGTGCAGCCTGAATGCTGCAACAAGTTGACGGCTTTTGTTTCTTACATATTAGTTTTTGCATTACCCGTTTCTATTGTTGCTTATTTCTTTGCAAATGTTGTTACTTGATTTGCCTTAAGGTTATGATTTCATAGCCTTTTAAATGTTAAAATTTGGTTACACACCAACATAATGGCCAACAAGTATTTGAATTTTTATTTAATAAAAGTTGTTTGTTAACGGTTTATTTGTTTATTTCTTATTTTCAATTTAGCGAGAAAAAAAAACACTTTTTATAAGAATTTGGCATACGACGTTCATATTACAAACATAAGTATTTTGAATGAATTTAGCCTTAAGCAGTACATGTGGTTAACGAGTATGTACGACAATACTTAAATTACATATTGGTTAAAAAAAAACACAAAAGAAATAAAAATTTTACTAAAAGCAAGGTAATATGGGTAATTATAAACATTTGTTTTAGTTAAAAAATAATTAAAGTTTTACTTAACCTTAAATTTAAGACTTGTAAGGAAGCAATGAGGAAAATAATATTTTTTTTTTGGCGGGTAAAGTTAAAAGTGGAAGGCATGATATAACGTTAAATATATAAGCCAGTTTTCTCTTCTTCAACAATTAGGGCTCCCAGGCTCTAGATTTCACTCTTATCAACTAATTTGCAGTTGATGTTAAGTGCCTAACAGTGCTCTGTTGAGTGTAATAATATGATGTAAATTAAACATTATGGTTTGTGTCTCTGCTATTTAAATACAATTCTATTTTCACACAAATTTCATATGGCCTGGGTAATATATTTCATAAAGAATTTTTGTAAATTTATTTAAAAAGTATTGTTGGGGCTTTATGCCGAAAACAGACCTTAGGCCGACCATTAATATTTTTTAACTTTAGCACTCTACGAAAATGCTCTAAGTTTGCCCCTTCACTATGTGACAACAGAATATTGTGCGGCCCCCGTTTAAATTTTTGCTATAAAAAAACTACATGGGATTTGTTGCTGCTGTTTGTTGCAAATGTTTTCATATATTATTTATTTTTTGGTTTTAATGCCATCACACCGATCTCTGTTGCTGCTTCTGAGGAAGTAGGCGTTATTTAATACAAGCAATTGTCATTCCATTGCTGTATTTTTTTTTTTTTTTTTTTTTTTTGATTATTCGCCATTGAGTCTGTTACCCCTAGACTTCATGAAATTCCAGCTTGTGCACCACAAACAACAATTGTGGTTACAAGACTAGCTGCTACATTTTCAATTTCGTGACAAGTGCAAGTTAAGGCTTTGCAAAGTAAATATATTTTATTGCGATCGCTAGATAGAAAAGCATCATTTGATTTGTTTTTCATTTTTATTTTATTTATTTTTCTTTAGTGTCGAACATTATTATGTCATAATTGAGTTGGCGTATATTGTAAATCGATTTTTTTTTCAACTTCAACATGACATGTGATATTTTTTTTGTAACTGAATTGGATAATGTACTAAGATTAATCGTTAAAGATATAAATATAAATTATTTCAGTTATATTTTTCTTCATTAAAAAAAGATTAACACTGTGTATGCAAATGATATTCGATACTGTTCATTATGCAAGTGAGTATGCCCATAGTTGCGTTGCTTGCGATAAGTATAAATTGTACCTGTAAGAAAAAATTTCAAAAATTAAATTTAAGAGATCTGGTATACCTGGAATATCTACTGGAGGATATAACAACTGCCAAATTGAAAGTTATCGGAAATGTACAAGAAATATATATGTATACTTAGCTAGGATGATATAATTTCGTGCTAACCTGAACAAAAAATTAAAAAACTAAAAATTAGTATTTATACTCACAAATGCATTTATCAATATTAAATAAATAATTGTATAAATAATATAAACAATTTTCATACGCCACTTCATTAAAAAATTCATATTAAATAGCTGATGTTAGCAAACAATCTTTGTCCAAGTAGGTAGGTAGACATGGGTGCTGATGAAATGCGGGGCGGCACCGAAAACTGCCTTTATTGCCCCCACCTAAAGTCCAGTTAACTCTATCTTCTCTTCTGTAGAAAATCGCAAGGCAGTTGAACAATTTAAAGCTACCAACTTATAAAAAATAATTATTAAAAAATTTAACTTTTTTCTTTCGGCAGCATTTATTTTTGTAACATTTTTGATTAAAATTAAAAATTAAAATTTAAATCTTTATTCAAAGAAACTTTCAATATAAGACGGAGAATGCAAATTATAATTTCCTTTTTTAAGAATGGGAAATAACACTCAGGCAATCATCCTGAGTCAGCCAAAAAAGACTGGGTGTCAACCCAGAGAAAACTGAGGTAGTCCCCTTTACCAGGAGATACAATATAGATAGCTATGTTCTGCCCAGGATGGGAGGGTTGGACCTAAAACTACCTGGATGATTTCCTAGATAACAAGCTTTCTTGGAAAAGGAGCACACAAGAAAGGCTAAAGGAAAGACTCAATGTATGCAGGAACTCTATAAGAAGAAACTGGGGTCTGAAGCCGAAGATAGTAAACTGGATTTACACATTGGTTGCCAGGAGATTACTTGTTAGGGTGTGCCTCGCTGGGCATTACAGGTGCTCAGAGGAGCACAGATCAGGCTGCCTTGGACGTCGTTCTTTACGTACTTCCCATAGAGAATTTTGTGGTGAGAACGGTGACTAGAAGTCTCCTTAGACTCGTAGAAATAGGTTTGGTGAGTATAGGAATAACAGGTTACACATCAATCTTAAATGAGATCAGTTTTAGTGATCAGAGAGGAATCACAATGGACCCAATTGTGCCTCCGAGTGGTGGTGCGGTATAGCACTACCCTTACTAACCTAGTGATCACAGATTTGTAACCCAAGGGTTACTATAATTTCGTTGAAATTGATTTTCGTAGAGCGCCCTTACTGGTAATTCCTCATAGGGGCTATTGGGTCAAATTCGATAAAGAAGGCACAGGGGCTGGTGTCTATATATTGAGAATGAACAATCGCAGGGCCGCGGAACTGATGACCAGGAATGTAGAGGGAGAGGGAAGATAACCTTCTATATCAACAGCCAGGCAGCGCTAAAAGCTTTGAAGGGACACAATGTCAAATCGAAATTTAGTAGTGACTGTAGGAGATACCTCAACTTCCTTATATACATATATAGGGTCATACTATGTAGGGTTCCTGGTCATAGCAGTGTTGAGGAAATGAAATTGGCGATGAACTGACAAGAATAGGGTGGGCATTAGATGAGGGAATGTGTTACAGATCGGTGAAATTACGGGTAGGTCATTACTACAGGGAACTCAGTAATTGGGTAGAGAGCAGTGATCAACAGTTCATGGCGAAGTAGGGAGGATTGTAAAGTCTCGAGGGCTATGTAACAAAAACTTGACTCAGGAAAATCCAAACTGGTACTGGATATTAATATGAAGGAGATTCGGGTCATGATGGGAGTGTTGACTAGTCACTGCTAGGTCAGAGCAAGAACAACCATTTGGTAAGCTCCAAATTTCGGTATGACGTGCGGGAATGAAGAGGAACCATAAGCAATTATAGCATATTAACACATTATCTGCCAATGCCCTAAGCTGCAACGTAATAGGCTTAGATGGCTGAGCAGACGTTTCTATGAGAGCATAAGTGATATCGCGAAATGTTAACTGAAGGATATCAGGGGCTTTATCGTGGGAATTCAGTGGCTTAATGACGGATAATAGGGGCACTTCTGGGTAGAAAGGGTGGAAAATATTAGTATCAAGGGGCAATAGAAGGGAACCACAATGAACCCAAGTGGGTCTCCGAGTGGAAGTGCGTTGTAGCTCCACGCTTCCTAACCTAACACTCAGGCAATGTATGCCTACTACTACTAGTCGTTCTTTAAGAAAGGAATAGTAATAAGGGAGACAGACGGTGGAAGGAAAGAAGTGATAGAGGACTTATTTTTATCTTTAGGGCAGTGTTGCAGCTTATTAAATTTTCGAAGCTGTGCGGAATAGCCATTTTATTGCTCACTTTACTTCGTCGATAATTCTACTACACAACACCGACGAAGGAGGGCGCTCTGGTGTTACATTAATATTAGTATCGGCTGAAGTCGTTATAGTTCAGAGACCAGTAACTATACCTTCATCACTTGAACTTTCCTACAACAACTGACACAAAAAGACGTGTGCTATATAAAGAATTTGTTGGTTACCGGGCTCGAACCCAGGACCTGCGGTTTTGTAGTCAACGTGCTAACTATTTTAGTCAATGTTGCTTTTAACGTTAAAACAAATTGCTTAAACTAGGTTTTACTGTATGTAATGACTTTGTTACAGCCAACTTAAAATCTTTTTAAATTGCTTTTAAGTAGGTTTTATGAAATTCCACCTTGTTTTCCCTGTACTAAATTCAGTGTCGTCTTGTTACAATTACCGAAGCAACTGATATTGTTTATGCCAGCGAATAAGAATAGATACCATTTGTAATATTTTTAACTTAAAAGCGGATGCAGGCGTAACAACAATAAAAAAAATTCCGGAAGAGAATAGAGTTTTGAGCGGAAAATAATGAAAATATTTTCATTGGAAAAAATTCGTTTCTAATTCTGTACATTTCGATCTCTTGACACTTTCGCCGTTACATTTCTCTTTTCTTGCTGCGGAACAGACATTTCTCCTCTCTCCTTTTTTCCTGATACCTCTCTCTTACTCCTCGCGTTACAGCAGACTATAGTGTTGAAAAGTATGCAGCGTTTTTCTCCGCGTATGACTTGCGACACTCCTGGTCGTGCAATGTAGTCTTGGGGGAGGTTTTTGAAACCCAAGTATAAATTTGACCGCAGTTTTTATGGAATGTATAATACGTTGCCATTCTGCACACATATCATCGGGATAAGGAGTGCTCTCTTGTAGTATTTGGGTTAGTTGAGTGAAATAGGCAGAAGCAGTTTGTTGTGTGTGCAGCTTTTTTTACATCCAGCTTCCTCTGTTCGATCGGTCGTGAGCTTCTCGCTAGACTGAGGCAAGTGCGAACCTTAGCCGGAACAAGCCGAATCAATGTTGGCACTTCGGATCGAATGCACATCTAGCATACTGGAACTATGCCTTCCGTCCACAACAATGTGGTAAATTTGGTTCTTTGTTGTATTGTTGTATTGTGAATATCGAGATGCTTAAACCTAGTGCTACTCACTACCATGTTTCGTGCTGTGGTGAAGGATATCAATCTCAAGCCGTTATCACTGGTACCTTTGTGCATATTGAATCTGCCGATTGTTGGATGGTTTATCTTTTCTCTTCCAATTTTCGCATTATATGTTTTCACGGTCATATGTTTCTTCTAGGCGTTCATAAAATATATCTCTTACTAGCTCGTCCTTATCCTCCGTCAAGGCATGGGCACAAATAATTCTTATATAAAAAAACTTCGCCTTGATGTGTATCGCTGCTATTCGTTTGTTTACTGGAGTGTACCTGGTTAACAAGATATTTAATTCTCCTACTGAAACCACATCCAAACTCGTGTCTAGTATCATGGCACCTGTAATATATGTCGCCACCGTGTGGTGTTCTGGTGACACATTCCATCTTACTGCCTGAATGTCAGTAACATCAGGTCTGTACTTATTCAGTACGTATGCCAATTGGGTTCTGTCGCTGTGCAAAGTACGAAACTTCCAGGTGCAACTCCGTAAATCATAATCCTTTATGCGCTTGCGATCGTAGTCAACTTTTGTTGGGGGTTGTTTTTGTGGGGGTAAACTACAAGTCCAACGCCCCAAACATTTTTAAAGTTCTTATGGTGAACTAACTTGTGCAACATATTAGCTCACTAGTTTAAAGTGGATGTTTTAAAGTAGCTACCCCAGGAGGTATGTGTCCACTTGAGTTGCAGGAGGGACATATGATAAGTACTGGGTTTAGCCAAACTAAAGCCGATCAGATCGTTGCTTGATATTCCACATCCGCATACCCCCTCAACTTAAAGTGTGAAAATTTTTTAATAAAGAAAAAAACAAAAAACCCGACTGCGACCAGACTGCGACCAACTTTGAACCGTTAAATATCGTAATGGTGATTCGAAATAAAAAATCATAAGAAAAACCTTAACATGATTTTAGAACACCTGCCGAATGATACCCATTTTTATATAGTTTGCCGACTTTTTATTTATTTCGTATTTACAAAATGGCGTCTATTGGCCACCATATTGAATTTTTACTACGGTCAAAAGTAACACACATACATACATACATAGCCTGATAAGAACAATAGCCTTCTTTGCGTCGCGCAGTCGGGTAAAAAGCATCAATGGCATACATTTTTTACGACTTTCAAGAAAAGTATTAATGTTATTTAATAATCTAGACTTTCTCTTGAAATAAAATCCTTAAAGGCGAAAACTAGTATGAGAATTTAGGACCCTTATTTCTTGAAACTGTGTTGGATTATAAAAAACGTATTTGGAATTTTATCAGATTGTTTTCGAATTTAGTATTGATACTTTTAAAGAAATATAAGTGTAACATATTTAACTAACCACAAGACAGCAAAACCAAATTTTAATCACTCAAATGAGAATCTACTTAAAAAATTTTTAAATTTATGTAAATGTTCAACTGAATCAATAACAATTTAAATGATATCAAAAAAAAATCAACTGTTCATTTAGCACAATTGTTATTTGACCCAAAACACTTTTAAAAAACTTCAGTTTGTTTAGAGATTTGTCACACATAGCTACACAAACAATAAAAATAAAAAAAACAAACATGGCACAGATGTAAAACTTGAACGAAAAACAATTTAAAATATCGTCTAGTTTTTGAAACAAATGCAGACATTTACTGAACACATATGAATAGTAACAAACAATTTAAGTGTATCTAAATATCACATAAAAAGAAACAGATACTATTTATCTACTCCGTATAAACAAATATTTATTTGTGCATACAAAGTATTCGTAATTTGGTGGTAAAACTTTGCATAAACGATTATATTTATTTTCTCACAAAGCAGCATATCACACCACGATATCGCTGACTTTAAAGTTACAAAAAGTTATATGAGCTCGGTTTAGGTTATTTTTTAGCTATTTATTTATTTAATTCCTTTTGCCTTTATTTCAAACAATACATACAAATACTTAATAAATAATCACATACTCTGGTTTAGTTTGTATAATGAAATTGTTATGAGCATAAATGAACTGCACTGGTTTACTTGCATCTGGCGAATGCAACAATAGTTGCACTAAAATAGACCAAATTGCAACCATATATAATTTTTACTAGCGCATATAATTTGAAATTAAAATATTTGAATAAAATAAAATATTTTCTTAATTTGAATTTTTATTTTTGTAAACGAAATGTTTTTTTTTATTTTTTAACAAAATGCTCTCAGCAGGTTGTTCAGAAAATACAAATTAGTCTTTTTATAGCAGATCATGTGAATTGTAATAAGTATCACTGTTGGGTTGTGCTTCTTGTTTAAGTTGTTTTATTCATCTTTATTTTCTTTCAAACTTTTTAATACATTCCGGCTGTAGGTTAAATTATTCGTTTTATTCATTGACCTCATGGCTGGTAGACAAATAGTAAGAAATAAAACTAAAATATTACAATTTGTTATTTTTCATTTCCCATTATTCATGATGTAAAATGATAATTATAATATTGAGAAATTTAAATCTGGAGTATAAGATAATATGATAATGATAATGATAATATTAAGAGTGGAAAACACAGATTTGTCCAAACTTTCGGGGAAAGAAGAACTTTGAAAAAAGTAAGGAAAAGAGTTTGCAAACGTTTCATGCAAAGGGATTTTTTTTTAATTTTAAGCAGCTAGTTTATAAGCAAAAACAAATAATTTTCCAATGACAAGGACAGCAAGCAAAACAAATGTAAGTTATACAAAAAATAATGACATTGCTACGCAAAAATATTCGAAGAGAGCTATTGTAAATGTTTTTATAAATTAAAAGAACTATCTCGAAGCAGTTAGCTAAAGAACTTAACGTACACACGCACATATAAAAGTGCAAAAACAGGCTAGAAACAACTCTGTATTAGCAACAACACACGGTATTACCAACATAAAAGTCGTTACATAGTAACTCTGAAATTCAAGATAACGACCGATCGAATTATCTACAAAAACCTAAAAACAGTAACAAGAATTCTCAAGATTGTGTTAGAAGACTATTTGACTGCACTAATACAGTTTCTTCCATTTATAAGCACATAGCGGAAATTCTAGAACCGCTCCCTGTAGTATAAAAGGAGGTACCCTGTGTAAGAGTCAGTCAGTGTGAATCAGTTAATAGTGGAGCCAACATTGTTGAAAGTGAAGACAACTTGCGGAAGTAATTAAGTAAATGCAGTGAGTCTCAAGTGTTGTATAAACAGTGAGCATCAGCAGAATAAGTCTCGTGTGTGACAAACAGCCGAGTGGGAGTTCTGCTAAAAGGCCAGTTTTGGTATCCCACTTGGCCACGTCTTTAAGACATCTTTGACGACGGGTACAAGACAATGGTAAGTCGTAGAAGACATATTGAAGACAGTTCCATACAAATCGTTGACGAAATTTTCATACAAATGGAGGCGAGGTCACACAAGACGAGATGAACGATAATGTCGCTCAGATTGTCGTCAACACTGCTTAATTGAAGACAAAACTTATGACACTGTCGCACAGATTGTTCTCAACAAAGTCTTATTGAAGTTAAAACCTATGACACTGTCACTCAGATTGTCGCCAACACGGCTTTATTGAAGACAAAACATTTAGAAAATCATGGACGCATGACGACAATGTCGTCAGCGACGATTTGGCCAACTGGGATATTGAAGTTAATGTATGTGTGTGCATTTAAACTTTTGAAATGGATTAGTATAAGTGTGTCTATTGGTAAATAAAGTGCCATTCTTAACCCTTATTATTACACTGGGGACTTTTATTCATTTGCAAATCTTCGAGTCCACGGGAAAGCGTTTTTAAAGGGTAAAAATGTAACATGTAATATGATTTAACACTATTGGGCGTTAATGTAGAGATTTCCAGGAGTCTCCTCCAACATTGTTTTTCTCCCCATGTCCTACAAATACTAAAAAATAACCAAAATCTGTATTACGATTGTGTGTTAAGATATGGACTTATTAAATGTTATATCTTAATATAGGAGGGATATATGTAGAAAGAACTCGTCATTAATTTTCTGGTAAATTTTGTCAACAAAAAAAAAACGGATGTCGATTTCATTTTGTGCGAAAAAAACTAATTTTAATTATATAACAGAGAATTGTTTTATTACAGAAATCTGTTAAACACTACGGTTTATGTCTAGGGTGATAAATTTTAAAATTTATATTCGGGCAAATTTAATTTTAAGCTAGACAAACACTCTGGCACTAGACAGGCTAAAATCTCAGCTACTGCAGTTAACTTCATTGCCTTAAGCTGGATACAGTCGGGTGTCAGATATTGCAATATTGTCATATTATTCTTCTACAAGTCCACTTTTGCAAGTTTTTAATAAGGTAGTGATGCAGCGCCTCTGGTGTAAATGAGGCGTATTAAATTTTCGAAGATGTGCTCAGCGTTGCCGTTGTGACACTAAAGTATCACTTTTGACCCTTTTTCGCGCCAATTACACTTTTTATGACCTTCGGTCTTGTAGTCAACGTGCTAACTACTTTAGCCAACGCCGCCCTCAACATGCAACAAGCATTTACAACAAATATTTGTAGTTTTGAAAGTAAATCAAACTTTTATTACGAAGGCAGATCAATAAGTCCGTGACTTTTCGAACTTCCCTCGTAGCTATATAAAATGCAACACTGTTCCCATCAAGTACCAGCTGTTAATAGATTACTGTCAAATTTTGAGCAAGTGTCGTCATTTATTTTGCGTTTAACAGCTGTTCAAAACATACAACCTCGTGTATTTTTCTAAAAATGGAAAAAAGTGAATTTCGTTGCTCATTAAACATTATTTTTTGCGAAAAAAAAACCGTCAAGCAAACCAAGGAAAAGTTCGATAAATACTAAGGGGACTCTGCACCATCGATTTCAATAGTAAAAAAGTGGTTTACTGACTTTCGTTGTGGTCGCACAATTACAAATAACGCTAAGCGTTCTGGACGGCCAATGTCGAAAAAATCCACGATATGGTGTTGTTCGATCGAAGACTAAAAGTGCGTGAGATTGTTGATGCCATAGGCATTTCATATGACAGTGTGGTTTTGATTTTAAATGATCAGCTAGGTTTAAGAAAGTTGTCAACAAGTCACGGACTTATTGATCCTCCCTCGTATATATATTTTATTAAACATTTTATACACAATACTTCATGCTTCCCGAATCGATAAAGTTTTACTTTTTTCTACAGAAACTTTGTCTGTTTATGTATATGAAATGGAGTTATTACGCATTTTTGTGTTCTTGACCCATCCTCCAAATATTCCCGTTCACATGTCAACTTTGGCTGCTGCTGCAGCTGTTAGTTGGTAGCTTTTCTTTTGCTCTTTTAGATTTTCTCACTTAAACATTTCTAATTAAGTTTACATGGTTGCATCTATTCAAAAACGATAAAAATCACTGTACATACATACGAGTATAAGTTTATGCACTTTGGCAAAGGCATGTCATTGTATCCGGTTCTTTATGCTCGACTATTGGATGAGAAGTTTGAAGTAGCAGCTGTTGGCTGTAGGCGCAATTTGGAAGACAAATATTTTGTGTTGTATTGGTTGAATTTTTTGCAGCTTTTATACATTTCATTCACATGTCTTTTTAATTATCCATAGAAATGCATTTTTTTTCAATTAAATTACTTGACATGACTGTCTGTCTGTCTGTCTATACATTCGCTTGCCTCGCAGTCTGTCTCTTTGATTAGCCTTATTTGTTTTTTTTTCTCATTCCATTAATTTTTTTCTTCATCTTTGTCAGGTGTTAATTAAAGTTATAAATGTTTAATTAAAGATTGTGTGCAATATTAAGTCTTTTGTTTTTAATTCTATCTTTTTTTAACTTATAAAAGTCATGGTTGTGCTTAATTTTTATTACTCCAATATGTTTATATTAAATGCTTTTTATTTTGGGTGGTCGCTCATGTTTGCTAAGGTAACATTCCACCTTTGGGGGAAAAGCGCTGCTCTAAAAAAATCATTTAGTTTCCTTTTCAATGTCAATCTGTTGGTTGGTTTTGTGTTTAATTCAAATAATTATGGTTTCACCAAACAGTTGTTCCATAATAACTTCAACGATTAGAAGCTAAAAGAGTTTTTATGACATATTTATTTTTTTTTTTTAGGTTTTATGTCGTGGTAATTGCTTGGGAATAGTCAGGATTGTGAAAGCTAAATTTATGGTTATAGCCGTCATTATTTCCAGGGATAAGTACATATATTTGCAAGAGGTTGTAGGTATTTATAAGCAAACAAATAGTATTTCCTTTTTGCCAATTTAAGGTAAGAGAAATAAAAAAATCTGATTTCCTTCTTAAATAACTTTGATTGCAAATACTCTTAATACTACTGGTATTATGCTTTAGAATAAAAAATTTTTATTATCAAAAATCTGCTTTTGAAAAAAAGATTAAAATCTAATTCATTTAGGGCCATTATTACAACCTAAAGTTAGTTAAATATAGGATTTTATCGAACGTATAAAAAGTTTTCCATCAGTACAATTTTAGCTTAACCTAAAGTAAGCACTAAGGTAAAGACAAATGAATGTATTCTTCCTGATAAGTTTGATACGTCGTACAAAATCCTACTTTTAACTAACTTTTACTAACTTTGTAGTAATGGCCCTTACTGTATTAAATAAATTGAGTAAAGTAAGACTTTGACTCGAACAGTAAGGGTTCCGTATGGAACTCATTTACTCAAAGAACGACATAACTCAAAAAAACTAGTTTGCCTGAAAACAATTTTGAAATTTTCAATTTGCATACAACTTAACCCAGCGAAAATTTTTCAACATTTTGTAATGGGTACAAAGTAACGAGTGATACTTATATATCTAATTATTTAATTTGCATAATAATGACTGTCATGTGATGAATAAAATAAGAACTTACTTATATCACTACGTGAAAGTAGTTATTGTAGTACTTTCCACTTAATAAGGAAATATATCTGGAGAATTTTTTTTACAAAATTTTATTTATTAAAAAAAAAAAAATTAGAAAAAATATTAGAAAAAATGGCAAATTAATTTTCAATAAGTTTAAGCAAAAATTTTATCTATATTATTTTGCATACTTGTAAGCAAAAAATAACCCATTAAATTTTGAGTACTTTTAGGCAATCAGTAATCTATTAACTTTTGCATGTTTGTAGGCAAAAAGTATAGGGTACCGCATACTTTTTGAACTTCTCAAACAAAAATAATGGGTTATTCAGTCAAATTGTAAGTACTTACGACTGAGGAGTACATACACTTTTTTGCATTCTAGTAGGCAAAGTTTTTTGCTGGGAATGGAAAAAGAAAATTTCATTTTGCTCTCACGAAATTTTTACACAATATAAAGAACGATATGGATTTATTCTGCATCGTTAACTCAAAAATTCCATTTTTTGAGTTATGACGATCTTTGAGTAAATGAGCGATATTTATATGTCATACGAAATTTAGCCTATATAATCAAATATCTTACCTGATGTAGACACTTAAAAAAAAATTTGTGATTTGGCTTTTTTTATGTATTTTTTTTTAGTTTTCGCGATTAATTTTAGTTTTAGCGATTTATTTTAGTTTTGAAAATTTTTTTCGATTTTATGCGATTTTTGCTGTTGTTTTTTTTTTTGTTTAAGCGTTTTTTTTGGTGTTAGTTTTTTTTCGTTTTAGCAGGTTTTTTAGTTATAGAGGTTTTTTTTGTTTTTGCGTTTTTTGCGGTTCTTAAGTTTTAACGGTTTTTCTTAGTTTTGGCAATTTTTTAGTTTTAGCGTTTTTTAGTTTTAACATTTTTTTTTTTTGTTATTGCTTTTTTTCGTTTCAGCTTTTTTTTTCGTTATTACTTTTTTTTAATATTTTTTGCGTTTTTTTTTGGTTTTAGCGTTTTTTAGTTTCATTGATTTTATTAGTTTTGGCGTTTTTTTTTCGTTTTGGCAGTTCTTTTCGTTTTTATACGATTTTCGCGGTTGATTTTTTAGTTTTAACGATTTTTTTTTATTTTAGCGTTTTTTCGTTTTTGGGTTTTTTGCGGTTGTTTTTTACTTTGAGTGTTTTTTTTCGTTTTAGCGTTTTTTTCGTTTTGGCGATTTTTTGGTTTTTGGGGATTTTAGGATTTTGGAGTTTTTTTTTAGTTTTTTGGCGATTTTTTTCATTTTAGCGATTTATTTTATTGTTTGACAACAAAGTTGTCAAAATTAAATTAACTGAAAGAATACTCCTGTGACAAACAGACGGACATCGTTAGCGAAAACAATAGGGCTCCTTTTCGGCTTTGGTGTACGGAAGCCTAAAAATTTCCACAAATACTATTCAGCGATTATATAAGAGTAAAATACAAAATTTCTTTAGCGGAAAATTCCATAAACTTTAATAATAGCCACGAAAAAATTTTTAATGTAAATAGTATATTATGCTAACAACACTGTTATTGAAATTTCTTCACCAACAACAATTATATAATTATATTCTTAGTTAATTAAAAGAAAAAACGAAGTCTAAGAAAGAAAATCCTTGAAGAAGAATGTTTATTCCCTGGAATAATATTTTTTTATATTCTCCACTCTCTTTAAAAGAATTTATGGTAATATAACCACATTTCATTAAAGGCCAAAATTAGCATAAGCTATTAAATTATTTTAAACATAAATTTCTAAAATCTATTTGAAAATATCTGCCTGCCTGTTCTAACAAATTATTTAACATCAACTACCCAACGGCCGACATGAAACATTATTAACAGTAGATATTAAAGATAACAAGTGTTTTTCTTTTATGGCAAAATGTCGATATTTATTTGCTTTACAATGACATGTTTAGCACGAGTATGAATGAGGCAGATCATAAAAAAAATTCCTGTAAAATATTAATAATGCAGTTTAAAAGACTTGGAAAATATATTTAAAAAAAGTTTGCACCGAATACAGCTTCTTCAGCAGCTCCGAAGCAAACAAAAAATTAAACGTTTAACAATGTTGTTCGGCTATAATGAACTCCCTGTCAATACTGTTCTATGGGCAAAGAAAGTAACAAAACAGAATGCATTTAAATAAAAAATATATGTACCATACATATGGGTATATACCTACCCTGCAGAAAATTTGGTGGCAATTGATCCAAACGTACTCGTCCTACAACGGGAGAAAATGTGGGTGCTATCAAATTTACGTAGTAGTGTATGGTAAAGAAAGTAATATCGTTCAAATGGTGACATCGTGACCATTTTCGTGATGTATCGTCTTGATCTTGAGCCAATTTAATTCGGTCTCGGTCTAGTATTGTAGTAAACTGCACTGAACATGTTCGATGTGGTCGAACACAGGACCTATCAAATAGTGTAAATATAATGTTAATTGCTCCCTTCAATGTGACTCTGGAACCAGTCTGCCTGTCATGCACGAAAAATTTTTCAGATCAAAAATAAAATGTCATTGAATTTGTAACAATAAAAAAAATTTATATGTGGTAATTGTTACAGTTAAATGTCGAAATTTCGTTTATAAATAATTTATATTTATATTATTATACATCGAATAGGTCCCTATGGGATAGTTCAGTGACAAGTCACAAGGTGCATACAAAGTATCAATTAACCCCATCCTAGGCCATCCCCATGTAAAAGTGACTGGTCCGCTTCATAGGAAATGCTAGAACTCGAACTAGTCCATATCACTTGGGGACCGATCACATGAGTAGTCTTGTGTCAGTTCCATTTCCTGCAGGGTATGTATATAACAATATAGATCAATTGTTTCCTACCGTTGCAGTTACATTCCATTTCAGTCGGGTAACTGAGCCTTTAATGTTAAAACAACTTATGTACGCTTCACGTAGTTTAATTTATGTTTACAAACTTTCATTAAAACAAGCCATATGATTTAATGATTTTCTTTTTTGCTTTGACGAAATAGTGCAATTCTTTGCATAACATTTTTTATCTCAACCTCAGCGTGGTTGTACAAAAAAGTGTTCACATTTTTTTTTTTTTTGGTATCACATAAATGATGTTAATGCTTGACCTTTTTGAACAAGATACCAAAAAAAAAAGTTATAATAAAAGAAATGTCAGTTGAAGAAAAAACAAGTAAGAGTGCTATTTTCGGCTGTGCCGAATCTTATATACCCTTTACCAACGTACGTACATATATATAGTATACAGACACGTACATACATATTTGTTTTGTGAAAAAATTTATAATTTTTTTAAAGTTTCCATCTTTGGAGCTATAATTTTCATTTTTCAAATTTCATACACCAAACTTTTCTTTCAGAAGCATAAAATATATTCAATTTATAAAGAAAAAGAAAAAAAAAACAAAAAGTGTAAGTTTTCCAACCCTGGAGTCATAATTTTGGATTTTTCTGATTATTGTTACCAATCCAGTTCTTTAAAAAAATACATAAAATATGTTAAGTGAAAAAAGCAAGAACGAAATAAGCAAAAACTTAGTTTCATTTAATTCCTTTAATACTAAAAAAATCAGTTAAGTGCGACTTTGAATCGCGCACGAAAGGAAGGTTTTTTGCTTTTTTTGAAGTTTTTTCAGTTAAAACGATTTTTTCAGTTTTGTCGCTTTTTTCTCCTTTTGGCGATTTTTTTCTGTTTTTTAGTTTTTTTTCGTTTTGGCGATTTTTTTTTTCTTTTTTTTGGCGATTTTTTTTCATTTTGGCGATTTTTTTCTGTTTTTTAGGTTTTTTTTTCGTTTTAGCGATATTTTTCATTTTGGCGATTTTTTTTTTCATTTTAGCAATTTTTTCGTTTTTTTTGCGATTTATTTTAGTCTTAGAAATTTTCTTTTAATTTAGTGCTTTTTTCATTTTGGCGATTTTTTTCTGTTTTTTTTTGGGTTTTTTTCGTTTTGGTGATTTTTTTCATTTTGGCGATTTTTTTTATCATTTTGGCGATTTTTTTCTGTTTTTAGGTTTTTTTTTCGTTTTGGTGATTTTTTTCATTTTGGCGATTTTTTTTCATTTTGGCGATTTTCTTTCATTTTGGCGATTTTTGATTTCATTTTAGCAATTTTTCAATTTTTTTGCGATTTATTTTAGTCTTAGAAATTTTTTTTTAATTTGGTGCTTTTTTTCGTTTTGGCGATTTTTTGTCTGTTATTTAGGTTTTTTTCTTTTTTTGGCGATTTTTTTCATTTTGGCGATTTTTTTCTGTTTTTTAGGGTATTTTTCGTTTTGGCGATTTTTTTTCATTTTGACGATTTTTTTCTGTTTTTTAGGGTTTTTTTTTCGTTTTGGTGATTTTTTTCGTTTTGGCGATTTTTTTTTCATTTTGACGATTTTTTTCTGTTTTTTATGGTTTTTTTTTGTTTTGATTATTTTTTTTCATTTTGGCGATTTTTTTTTCATTTTTGCGATTTTTTTCTGTTTTTTTTTCGTTTTGGCGATTTTTTTTTCATTTTAGCATTTTTCCGTTTTTTTTGCGATTTATTTTAGTTTTATAATTTTTTTTTTAATTTGGTGCTTTTTTTCGTTTTGGCGATTTTTTCTTGTTTTTGGCGATTTTTTTCGGTTTGGCGATTTTATAATTTTTTATTTTTTCAGTTTTACCGTTTTTGAAAATTTCAAGAGTTTTGCTCTTACGGTTTCCAAGATACAGCAAATTGTCAAAATTACATAGTCAAAATTGCATTAACTGATGGAACACCCTTTAATTTAAATTTTTTTAAATTTTTGTGTTAATTTTTGTAGTCTGTATAAAAATACACTAACCTTACAAATTTCAAGTGTATATACATACATACAATTTTATATATACTACATAGGATTTTAAAATTTTTCGTTGCTCGTTTTGGAACACCCTTTAATTTCCAATTATCATGTATTTGTTGTTGTAGCGGCCAAAGGTCTACGTACTGTGTCCAAATTTCAGGTCTGTAGCTCTTACGGTTCTCGAGAAAATACTAATATAGTTCTAGACATAGTTCATTTTACATAACACAAAAAGTTAAAGTTTTCCAACCCTGGAAACGTCTTTTTAATTTTTTTGTATTTTTTTTATTTAAAATTCCAATTTTAGTCGTACTGAAGTGTAAAATATGTACATTTATTAAAAAAAAATAAAAATTTGTTTTCGGGAGTTACTTTTATATGGCAAAATGAAGTTTAAGTTTTCCAGCTCTGCAATCGTCTGCCCGATTTTGCTGAATTTCAATACCAATCTATTTTGGAAAATTTCTGACACACCAGTCCAAGAACGAAGTCTCTAGCTCTTCTGGGAGCTTCGGAAAACCGATTTCACGTACAGACAGACGGACAGACGGACAGACGGACATCGCTTATTCGTCTTCCCTATGCATAAGGATCCAGAATATATATATTATATGGGTCGCTTATTGATATTATAGAAATTACAAACGGAATGACAAACCTATATATGAAAGGTGTCTAACGGTAGTTTTAATTCCTGTTTAAACAAAAGGTCTTTCTTTAACTTCACAAGTGGACACTACATCCACCAAGATTAAGTCTTTTGGCACAAAAAATATTCGAGAAAAAAATCAACAACGAAAAACATAATCGTGTTAAAGATCTTGTTATAATTGCTTGCACTCTGCCAAACTGTTGGCGAAGCAGAGAGTTAAAGCACAAAAATGCATGAAAAGCAACAATTTCCCCATATAAACCGTGAAACAACATTAACAATAATTCTTGAGAAGCGGCTATTAAATCTGAACAATATTTTAAAACTGGAGTAGGATGCAAGCAAGGGAATTAAAATAATTTCATAGCGTAGTTGCTAGAAAGATTTAACTTTTGCTAATTAGAAATATAAAACACAAAAATTGTGCTTTTATCATTAATACAATAGAATATCAGGAAGTATTAGGGTCAGCTTAAACAAGCGAAAAAATATTAACTTTAATTTTTACGCATAAAATATGTGCATGAATACTACATACTGTGAGCGTCAAAAAAAAGTAAACAGTTATTTCATCTGTATAAAAGGTTTTGTTACAGTCCAATAATTCATAAAAATTAAAAAATTTAATTGTAGTTTAAGAGGCTTATATAATAAGAGCTTAATTTTGTATAAATAGTAACCGAAAAGAAAATAATAACAAAAACAAGTAAGAGTGCTATATTCGTCTGTGCCGAATCTAATATACCCTTTACCAACGTACGTACATATACATATATGGTATACAGACACATACATACATATTTGTTTTGTGAAAAAATTGATCATTTTTTTAAAGTTTCCATCTTTGGAGCTGTAATTTTAATTTTTCAAATTTCATACGCCAAACTTTTCTTTCAGAAGCATAAAATATATTCAATTTATAAAGAAAAAGAAAAAAAATTTTAGACCTATTTAATTTTACATAACATAAAAGTGTGAGTTTTCCAACCCTGGAGTCATAATTTTGGATTTTTATGATTATTGATACCAATCTAGTTCTTTAAAAAATACATAAAATATGTTAAGTGAACAAAGCAAAAACGAAATAAGGAAAAACTTAGTTTCATTTAATTCCTTTAATATTAAAAAATTCAGTAAAGTGCTAAGGTAGGCGCTTTTGCTTTTTTGAAGTTTTTTTCAGTTTAAACGATTTTTTCAGTTTTGTCGCTTTTTTATCGTTTTGGCGTTTTTTTCTGTTTTTTTCATTTTTGGCGATTTTTTTCTGTTGTTGGGTTTTCTTCATTTTGGCGATTTTTCTCATTTTGACGATTTTTTTCCTTTTGGCGATTTTTTCTGTTTTTTTGGGTTTTTTTTATTTAGGCGATTTTTTTTCATTTGTCGATTTTTTTCATTTTGGCGATTTTTTTTCATTTTGGCAATTTTTTTTGTTTTTAGGTTTTTTTTCGTTTTGGCGATTTTTTTCATTTGGGCGATTTTTTTCATTTTGGCGATTTTCTTTCATTTTGGCGATTTTTTTTTTCATTTTAGCAATTTTTCCGTTTTATGCGATTTATTTTAGTCTTAGATTTTTTTTTTGTAATTTGGTGCTTTTTTTCGTTTTGGTGATTTTTTTTGTTTTTGGCGATTTTTTTCGGTTTGGCGATTTTATAATTTTTTGTTTTTTTAGTTTTACCGATTTTGAAAATTTCAAGAGTTTTTTGCTCTTACGGTTTCCAAGATACAGCAAGTTGTCAAAATTGTATAGATAGTCAAAATTGCATTAACTGATGGAAACCCCTTTAATTTAAATTTTTGGAAATTTTAGTGTTAATTTTTGTAGTCTGTATAAAAATACACTAACCTTACAAATTTCAAGTGTATATACATACATATAATTGTATGTATATTACATGGGATTTTAAAATTTTTCGTTGCTCGTTTTGGAACACCCTTTAATTTCCAATTCTCATGTATTTGTTGTTGTAGCGGCCAAAGGTCTACACACTGTGTCCAAATTTCAGGACATAGTTAATTTTACATAACACAAAAAGTTAAAGTTTTCCAACCCTGGAAACGTCTTTTTAATTTTTTTATATTTTTTTAATTTAAAATTCCAATTTTAGTCGTACTGAAGTGTAAAATAAGTTCATTTATTAAAAAAAAAAATTTGTTTTCGGTAGTTACTTTTATATGGCAAAATAAAATTTAAGTTTTCCAGCTCTGCAATCGTCTGCTCGATTTTGCTGAATTTCAATACCAATCTATTTTGGAAAATTTCTGACACACCAGTCTAAGAACGAAGTCTCTAGCTTTTCTGGGAGCTTCGGAAAACCGATTTCACGTACAGACAGACGGACAGACGGACATCGCTTATTCGTCTTCCCTATGCATAAGGATCCAGAATATATATATTTTATGGGTCGCTTATTGATATTATAGAAATTACAAACGGAATGACAAACCTATATATACCCTTTTACCATTTTTGTTGGTAAAGGGTATAATAATTCACTTTCAGGGCAATTATGAATAAAATTCCGAGGAAAATTTCTCCCTTTTCCTATTAGAATTTTTTGTTTTCCCTATCATTTAGCATTAGTTGGAATTGTTCTCCGGGAAAAATTTCTCACGGAATTTTATTCATAATTGCTCTCTTTATCTTAACATAGTGATGATTTTTATTCCTCAACAAAAAGTAAACAGTTGCAGTATTCCTTGAGTATTCTTTAATTATTTCGGGGTAAAACCTAATTTTTTTTTTGGAAAGCAGTTAGCAATCTAGCAAGTCGATGTAGTGAAAATATTTTTGGCAGTTTAATATCAAATTTGTCTAAGAAACAAGCAAGCATAGCAACGAAACGCGAGAAATCATTTAGATATATATATATATAAAAACATTGCGTGAAATTTTACAAATCGTCGGAAAAAATCACTTTACTATAAAAAATTATAGCTAAATATGTGAAACACCACAGTCGGGACGACCAAAACGGCTTATTAGCTCAGAAGTTTGAGCAGTAGTACGAGAAGTAAGGACCAATCCATCTCCAAATGCTGTTCAAATATTAAATATGCATGTGGAAAACCAATAAGTGCCAGTATAGTTAGAAGAAAACTCTACAATAACGGACAACATGACAGAGTGACATAGAGTAAGCCTTACGTATCTAAAGTGAATCGCAAGAAAAAAAAATACAAAACTGAGCCTATAGGCTTCTGGAAAAACATTTTATATATTGATGAATGCAAATGCGATATATTTTGAGAGAAAAAGCTTTTAAAAACATTGCAGTCAAAGAATGAAGCTTTTCTTGAAAAGTGTGTTACAAGCACCGCAAAGCACGGTGGAAGCTCGGTTATGAACTGGGGCTGCATGGCGCCATCTGGTGTCAGCAACCTAGTTTTTGGTGAGTCTACAATGAGTAAAATTGATTTATTAAACATTCTGGAAGAAAATGTTGCGTCTTTCAAAATGACAACGAGCCGAAACATACGACGATAATTGTCAAGGAATGCTTGTTATATCGAACGCCTAGGACTTTGGATCATCCACCACGGTCTCCAGACCTTAGTCTAATCAAAAATTTCTGGAAGCATCTTCACAGAAATATCAGGCAGAGGGTAATTTCCAGCAAGAATGACTTGAAAATGGCTCTAATTGAATAATGGAACAAAATCTTTCCAAATATAACGAAAAACCTTGTCGAATCAAAACAAGCAAAATATTAAAAGTTGACAGTAATTTAGATTGTGGACCTAATTATCTGGTGTAATGGGTTGTGTTTCCTTTTTTTTTTGACGCGTAAAAATCATTAGTATTTTAAGATAAAGTGAATTATTTATGTTATTATTTTCTTTTCGTTTACTGTTTATACAGAATTAATAAACTCTTATTATATAAGGCTCTTAAACTACAATTAAAGTTTTTAATTTTTATTAATTACTGGACTGTAACAAAACCTTTTACATATACAGATGAAATAAGTGTTTACTTTCTTTTGACGCTCACAGTATGTATGTATGTATATTGGCGCAGCAACTAATGCGTACATTCCTACATTTTCTCACTATAGGTATTTGCACATTTCCGAAGTAATAATTAGTTGGCCCTCTCCCTTTACTGATGCCTTCTTCACAATTCGTCATTTATCACTTCTGTCTATCTACTCGTCAATAAATGCATTCGGTTAATTTTTGACTCTTAATAAGTTCGTCAATTTAGTTCGCGTTTTTATCTGGTGCAATCAACATGTCGACAAAGGGCTCTGATAGGAAATCAATTTTCAATATAAATTTTAATTAGTTTTTTGCTATTTAATATTAAAACAATTGCTAAAAGTTTCAAATATAAAGTGTTAATAGTATAAATATCAAATTTGTTTTGCAAAAAGTATGAAATTATTAAAGAAAATAGTGTTTTAAAGTCAAATCCTACAACAAATTTGCTAGTAAATTGTAAAAGCAAAGAAGAATGAAGAATTATAAAAAAGTAAGTTTTCGTTTGTTTGTTTGTTTTTTGTTGGTTTGCCGAAAGTATGTTGGGATAATCAGAATGAACTACAATAATGTAAGAAAATAATGGCTAATAAGAAAGAAATAAAGTACAAGTGCATAATATAACTGTTTAATATTTTATAAGAGAGTGCGTTTATTTAAGGAAGTCGTAAGAGTATTGCTGTCAACATTGCTTAAGGTATGTATTTAAAATTTACATTTTATACTTTTCAAGCAACATGTATGTATGTATATATGGATGCATGTATACATGCTTGACTAAATGTATGCGTTAAATGTTGAGCAACACTGATTATATCAAATGCAAAATTTGGCATGTAAACAATATTGACTAGCCCTTGAAACTATGCTACAATTTATTGTGTTTGTCAAAAAAAAAACCCATACATATGTTTGTTGTAATTTCCAAGCGACGCAAATGCCACTCGTCTTACTTCGCATGAAAATTTAAAATGTTGAAGAAACATTTCATATACATATTTATGCCAGCAGCGATGCAAATTTAGCTCCTTTCGCGCTAGTTTTAGCGCGTTTTAACTATGCCAATCGCGCTTTTTTTCGTCTTAACGCGTTTAATAAAAAAAGCGCTAACTTAAGCTTAAAATAGACGTGACATAGCCATAACGGCATAGCCATAACCAAAACAAAATTCAATTGGTTTCTATGGTGAGAGTTATGGCGAGTCTCTCTTACTCTCACTCTCACCATAGAAATCAATTGAATTTTGGTTTGGTTATGGCTATGGCGTTATGGCTATGTCACGTCTAATTCAGCTTTTAGGGCGTTTTGATTAAAGTCAAAAATATCATTTCAGTTCAATATCTTCAATTCGAAAATTTAACTTTTTGTTTAGATTTGTTAATGATTAAGATGTTGCAAATAAAATTCTCTTGACTGTGGTTAGAATTAAAAACGCATTTTAATATTGTAAATGGCAAATATTTTTAAATTCCACAGCTAAAAATATTGTAAGTGGCAAATATTTAGATATTTCACAGCAAAAAATATGTACTCGTACTCGGGACCCAAAAAATGTATATAACTTATTAAGCATCAATTCTTTTTGTACTTCAAAAAGCATTTGAATCGCAACACTATTCGACAATTTATATAAGTTGTTACAAAGTTTGACAAATAAAATTAAAATAAAAACTAAGAATTTCAAATATTTGGAAGGCGACAGATTCTGTATTAAATTTGATTAAATTTTAGTTATTTAGGATATAATTTCGAAGAAGCAATATTGCATAATCTGAAAAGAGTTAAAAAAAAAATTAGTTGTACTCGTATTTACTAATACATACATCGACCTTTATTAAAATTTTATTTAGCGCGTAGGAAAATAGCGCGTTTTGTCTATAAATTGTTGATAATGCTGTAACTTAGCGCGTTCTAGCGCGATTTGAAAAAGGGTATAGCGCGTTTGGGTTATAAATAATTGGCATCGCTGTATTAACAGCGAGAGAGTATTACTTCTGGAAAATTTTTTCATGAGTAATTCATGCCAATTGGGATTTCTTCTAGATCATTGTCTCTAAATTTTGTTGCTTGCAATAACGATTGTGTGATTCTGTAACTTCTTTTTAACAATATTATCGCAGCTGATATTACCTGCTGATTTTTTTCGATAAAATTAACAGCGCATAAATTATTGTCGCTTAAGTAACGGCACAGCTGACATTAAAAAAGTTAGTGAATCGCACTACAGTACCTGGATTCAGTAACTTGTATTACGACAATCGTATAGCTTAATAAATATAACTAAAATATATCGAATTTGCTATTCAGTAACATATTTTAATGGCATTTGCTGTCGGTTGAAGTGAAAAATGTTAAATCCCAAGATCAATTTTATATTTTGTTTTTCTTCCATTTTTCTTTGTGATTTTCGCTTATTTTGACATTTTGTATGCAGGGATACCAAATTATATACAAATAAATGGCGAGTAAAGCACAGGTGTTGACTATCGTTAAAAAGAAATTACAGAATCACATTATTGTTACCGAAAGCGAATAAATAAGTCGATAAATATTCTGCCTTTTCGTGGTTGGCGTATTTCAAATACGACTACGACTGTTTGGTAATAGATTAAAGAAAAACTATTGAAGTCTTTTTTAATCTATTACCAAACAGTCGTAGTCGTATTTGAAATACGCCAACCACGATAAGGCAGATTACGATTTTCGGTTTGCAAAAAGTTACAGAATCCAGTTACAGAAGACCAGTATCTGGATTCAGTAACTTTAATTACGATTATCGACTTTGCTATCCAGTAATATATTTTAAGAATATTCGCTGTCGGTTGAAGTAATTAAAATTCAAATTCAAATTCATTTAGTTTTTTTTTAATCTTCTTTATGCTTTTCGCTTATTTCGACATTTTGTGTACAGATATGCGACATGATATATAATTAAATGGTGAGAAAACTCAGCTGTAAAGAAATTACAGAATGACATTATCGTTACTTTAAACGAATAAATATGTATGTCGATAAATATTACGATTTTCTGTTTGCCAAAAGTTACTGAACTCAGGTACAAGGGACAAATTACGGCATTCGATACCGGTCGAAGCTTAAAAATATTTCCCTATAAAGTCTATTGAAGTACATAATATACATATATATATATTTTCACTAGGAAACTGCATAATTTGGTGACAGATTCGTGAAGTTTATCGTTGTTGCCCGTAGTTTTTAAAATTGTAGCCCAAATATTTTTAATATTAAATCTTTTTAATTAAATGAACAGTAATGAGAATTTATAAGTCATTAATAAATATTTTCTTAAACATATTTTCTTTGCTGCGCTATGCAGACTAACTGCCACACCCTGAGTGAAAAATTTCATTTAATTTCAGAGGAAAAAAGTTGGCTCTATAAACAATTCAGTTCCATTAGGATTTTTGATATTTTGTATGCATACATACATATGTACATAAGTAATAAAATATGTATGTATGTGTAAAAAAAAAATCAAAAATCCTACTGGATAAAAAAACATATCGTTACCTAAAATCCAAAAGTCCGTAAGTACAGTTTCTACTTTTTTACAGGATAAGCAAAAAACCTCATAAATTTAAGACTATTTCTTTGTTAATATTTGAATAATGAATAAAATCGGTATTTTTGAACATATGTGAATAAAATTTTAGGGAAAGATGTATTTTGGTTAATCACATCATAATCAAAAAAAGTCCTTTTTGAATGTTTTTGAGTGTCATGGTCTGTTGAATTTTAGGTGACGATATATGTATATCTTATCTTTCCTTTTATTTTGGTTGTTTTTTGTTTGTTTTCTTGTTAAAACTATAATTGCAAATATTTCGATTGTGGCTTAATTTATCTCATTGAACATGCAAAATTTTTTCAGCAGTTTTACAATATGCAAACAATTAAAATTGCTGCAGTTAACAAAAATTTTATTTAATGAGTTGGACTATAAACTTATTTGAAAATTGTTAGACAGATACACTCTAATCAAGTAAGCGAATTGATTTTCGGTGTTAGTTAGTACGTATTTTTGCTTGAAATTCAAAACTTTAGTGATCATAAAAGTTAGTTTGCTGATCGCATTATTCGCGTGCAATTATTGACTCATTGAGTTTATAATACTCGTACAAGTGTGTTAAATGGAATAATCGTACTTAAATTTTATTGCTTGTTGTTGTTTGTTTTTATTTTTTATTTATTTTTTTGGTATTTTTCAAAAATATATTTAATTCCTTTTTTATAATGGAGTGCTTGAAAATCACTGACTTCTGGTGAACCTATTGGTGTAACTTGGCTTATTTCTATGTTTTCGTAATTTACGATCAGTTTGCTAAGTTTTAAGTGTACATACACATTTTAAATTTATATTTTTTAGCGTGATTGAGATAAAAAATACTGAAAGACATTTCAACAGGAGTGGGCCAGGGGGTAAATTACGGCACTCGTTATCGAACGAAATTACGAAATATTTCAATAGAGTTTATACGGAAATATTCTAAAATTTCGAATCGTACCGAATTTGTATAGTTCTCACCGCACACGCTAGCTTACCAGCTAAATTTATTAAGAAAGAATTATTTTGACAGTTATAGTTAACTCTAGCTAGAGCTTAAATATTTTCACTGGAAAAAGTCCGGTGATCACTTAAAAATTTATCGTTGCGGAAACCGGTTCCTGTTGCTATACTTTTCAGCAAAAATGTTCAGGGTATATATGTTTACCATTCCTTTTGTAATTTCCATAATAAGATAAAATATAAATCTTTTTGGTTCTTATCAATAGGGTATTCGAATAAGCTATGCCCGTCTGTCCGTTTGTCTGTACGTGCCAGCGGTTTACCAAATGATCTAGAAAAGCTAGCGATTTGGGTGTTGGACTAATGTGTCAGCACCTATTTTAAATATACTGGTATTAAAAATCTGTAACAACAAAAAGACAATTTACATTATATTCTTTAAAGGCCAGGGCTGGAAAATGGATTTTTTTTTTGGTTAGATAGCTTTAGCTAACTAGAACTTATTTTTTTCTTTATTAATTAAACATATTTTATATTTTAGGAAGATCATTGCTCAATAGTTATTTTCATACAAAAACCTAGTTTAACCATAGTTTAAGCATAATATTTTATTGCTGCTATGTGTAATGGGGACACTTATAATTTTTATGAAGTATTGTGAAAGATTGCTTATTATGCTCCCAGCTCAATTAAAACATTCAAAGATGTACCATATCTGCCTATATTTCAAATCGGTGGTCATATGTTAATAGCACATAAATGAGTTCGTATTAATTTTTAGTGAATGGAAATTTTTTTTTTTTTTTAATACATATTTTTATTTATTGTATCTTCAAATATGAACTAACAATAAGTATTCAAATCTTAAATCTAAAATATAATTATTAGGCCCGACCACTGTCGGACATAAATTTAGAGATAGTTATAAATAATACATAAGTAGTGATAATCAAAAGGAAGAAAAAATAAAATAAAATAAAAAGTATTTTCAAGCAGTCCCATCTGGAGTGTTGAGTATAAGAGCACTTGTATCCCTCTTTTTTAGGCGGACGTGTCCAGTAAAGTTCAAAATATTACGAGCAAGCGGATTAGGATGTGACTCGAGTTTTGTTAAATATTTGCCTGCATATTTTGCAATTTCTTCAACCACTAGTGGCATATTCAAATCACGATGTATATTTGAGTTTTTTATATACCATGGAGCCGATGTTATTAATCGCAAAATTTTATTTTGCCTTCGTTGGATTCTCTCGACATTGGAACTTCAGCTTCCAATGTCGAGAGAATCCAGTGAATGGAAATAACATAAAATATGTCGCTAAAGAATAGTCATAACTTTCATTTCATTGAAACTATTCCTTTCTACTGAACCAAATTGAAACATTCTTACTTCTTTTATATACATACATACAGTGAACTTGCGATAATATAAACTAATTAAGACCAGATCACTTGTGCAAGATTGATCATATTAGCGAATGGCATCTAATTTCCTTTAAAAATATTTGAATTTTTATTTGTTGTTTATGAGATTTCAAAAAAATATGTAAAGTTCGAGTTTGGCTCGCCCACGAAGGGTTCCGGACGGGCACTACATACATATGTAGTACTATAAGAACTTTAGACTTAGTGATATTTTTAATTTTTTGTGATTTCTTCGGTTTTTGGCGTTTTTTTAGTTTTTGCTTTTTTTCCGTTTTTGGCGTTTTTTTGGTTTGGGTATTTCTTAGGTTTGCGACGATCTAATTAAGTTTAAGCGTTTTTTTTATTTTGGTGCTTCTTTTTCATTTTGGCTATTTTATTCGGTTGCTTTTTAGTTTTGGCGATTTTTTTTGGGTTGTTGACGATTTATTTTAGTTTAAGCGATTTTTTTTTGTGTTGATGCTTTTTTTCGTTTTGACAATTTTTCTCGGTTGCTTTTTAGCTTTGGCGTTTTTTTCCTTTTGGCGATTTTTTCGGTTTTCGACGATTTATTTAATTTTAACCGATTTATTTTATGTTGGTGCTTTATTTTCGCCTCGGCGACTTTTCGGTTGCTTTTTTGTTTTTTTATGTTTAGCGAGTTTTTAGGTTTTTGACGCTTTATTTTAGTTGGTGCTTCTCTTCGGCAATTTTTTCGGTTGCTTTTTTGCTTTGGCGCTTTTTTATGTTTAGCTTTTTTTTTAACTATTTATCTTAGTTTAAGCATTTTTTATATTGCTGCTTCATTTTCGTTTCGGCAATTTTTTTTTCTTGTTTTTTGGTTTCGGCCCTTTTTTCCTTTTGACAATTTATTTCGTTTTGACTATATTTATATTCTTAGATACAGAGATTAATTTTTAGTTTTGGTGCTTCTTTCTTTTGGCTATTTTTTAGATTTTTTTTTTAAGTTCAAGTGTTTTGTAATTTTTTTTCGGTTTTTGTCGATTTACTTTTGTTTTTTTTTTGCAATCCTGCCTGTTATGTAAATGGGGTCGATCTAAAAAATGCTCGATTTGAAAAAATTAAATCCACTAATAACGAATTTTTTTCAGACTTTTTTGTAGTTGGCTATTTACTGGAGCTTGAAATATATCTGAAATTAATTTAGTACATATGTATGTATGATTTATTGGACCATTATTTGTTTTTGGAAAATGAGAAATTTACTCGGATTCGGTTGGCAGAACATGCTCGAATAGTTATTTTTAGTTTAAGCGATTTTTTAGTTTTTTTTGGCGAATTTTTACTTCTGAAGATTTTTTTTGGATTCGAGCGATTTATTTTATTTATGGTGATATTTTTCACATAAGCCCTTTTTTCATTATTCCGATTTTTTTTTTCGTTTCGATATTTTTTTGGATTTTTTTTGTTTTTAGCGTTTTTGAAAAGTTCAAAAATTTGCCTATCAAACTTTCCAAGATACAGCAAGTTGTCAAAATAATATTAACTGATAGAATACCGTTTAAAGTTGAAGGGATACGTAGTATTAGATGCCGATAAGACACAGGGACCAGAAAAATAAAGGGAACGTAAACCCATTTTTAAATAAGATTTTTGAAAAATATCTACAAAATGGCTTAGGTCCAAATTCACAGTCTATAGTTAACTAACGCCCGTGGTTTAACTAACGATTTTTCTTATAAATTTTAATGGTTAAACCACCTTCATTAGCTAACTCAATACTGTGATATTGATCCTTAATCAGTCGTGAAATTGATTAATTAAGTAAACTGATTAGTTGATGTAAGTGTGTGTGCGTGTTTGTGTGTGAATTTTCTTTCGAATTTCTTTGAATTATATCTTTTATTATTTCTTTTTTGCCAATACTTTTTAACTCTTATTTAACTTATTTTATATATTATACGATTGCTGTCAAGAACAAAAAATATTTAGCTTAAAACGTAGTAATGGTATTTGAAGTTTGAACTTTAAATTATAGATGTCACAATTATTTTCTTAATACATATTTGTAAATATGTGCTCTCATATACTGAGAACAAAATACAAAAGAAACCAAGTTTATAATTCATATATTCCATTCCATAGAATATATAACTTTTTCAAAATGATTTTTCCTGCATTCAATAAATAACAACATAATTTCTTACATTTATATATTAAAATAAATCTCTAACTGAAAGTAGATTTCAAATGATTTAAAAGTCGTACATGGTTAGATGTTCAACTGTCATGTTGTTTTAGCAACACATCACAGCACAGCAGCAAGCACAACGAACGACAACTTAGTCATTTGTGGCAATTTTCACATCAGAATTGTTGTCACTTTATGGCTGTTTCTTATTAATTTTGTGTCCATTGCCTAAGGCTTCCACAACATAAAATGCATATGAAATTAACTTGAGAAAAATTGAATTTACTTTAAACTTAAAAATACTAAACAAAAACTGCAGCCAACATTTTGTGACTGATTGTCGTACTGGCAATTTCCAATGACAAACATACAAAGATTTTTCAAAATTGCTAAATTCCTAAAGTTTTACTATACATGTTTTTTTTTTTGAACGAGAGAAACAAAAATAATACTTCAAAATTGAAAGACAACAATGTGATGTGACATGACAAGTAGCTACCATTTCAATTACAATTGAAATTGAAATGAGATCCAAGGTTTTTCTTTTTTATTTGCAAAATTTTAGGTTAAACATAAAATTTAATGAAAATATAAATTTTTGGCAAACAAGTTTTGAAATAATTTTTTAACGAAGTACTTAAGGTACGGTCACACTTGACAAACATTTGCCCAAAAAAGCGCAACCAGTATATACTAATGAGAAATCTTTTGATTCAGACAAGAGTTTATTATGTTCAATAGTTTCTAATAATATTATATTCTATAAATTTGCCTATTTGTTAAATATAAAATTAATTAACTTAATAAACACGTGCCTGAAGCAAAAAATTTTTCATTAGTATTTACTGGTTACGCTTTTTTGGGCAAATGTTTGTCAAGTGTGACCGTAGCTTTACTAATAAATTATATATATATAGTGTACAGGGATTATACCAGAGATTATTAGTATATATGTATTCACTGATCGCTTGTATTTTTTATTCAATTACTGAATTTAAAATCTCAAACAATATTTTTACTGTACCTACACAGTATCCGTAAAACTAAAAATAAGCTTAATAGAATGACAAAAATAGTATGCTATATGCTTAGTTAAAAATCAAAAGGGTGTGCTAAAGCGAGCAACTAAAAATTTTGAAATCCTAATATAAGATATAGACAATTATATGAAGTCACTTGAAATTTTCAAAATTGGTGTATTTTTATGCAGACTACACCAATTACACAGTAGCACATTTTTCAACTTCAAAATCTTGAACCAATTGAGACGCCCAAAATCTGAAAGCTTATGATAGTAGAAGAAAACCCCTAGCTTGGTTTTGAATTATTAGCTAAGGTTTTTTTAAATTCATTTTTGAAGTTTTCGACTGGGAGGAAGATCTTAGTACATGTACCAAGTAAACAACGTCCGAAAGCAAGGACTAGTGTTTAATATACATACATATGTATGTATAGTTAAAAAACTTAAAGTGTCCTTATTTTTCATTCCTTATGTTCAAAATTATAAATTTTTCTAAGTATCTATTTTAAAATATTTGAAGTGTCCTTATATTTTCCATCACCAACAATAAAAATATATGACGAAATTTTACGTGTTTTGACAGTTTTGCTGTTTTGAGTAATTTGTTGTTGTTTTTTTGATTTTATCTCAAGGTAAAATTTTTAGATCTGATTAAGAGCTAAAAATTTGCAGAAGAAATACAAGCAATATTTCGAATAGTTCACAAGATATAGACTTAAGAGTCAGTACATGTTTTTTGAAAATTGTACTAAAATCTACCCCCCAGTCGAAAACTTCAAAAATGAATTAAAAGATAACCTTAGCTAATAATTCAAAACCCAGCTAGGGTTTTTCTTCTACTATCATAAGCTTTCAGATTTTGGGGGTCTCAATTGGTTCAAGATTTTAGTGCTGCACTGTGTTACCACTGAAATTTAAAAAATTTTAATTAAAGGACAATCTATCAGTTAATGTAATTTTGACAAGAGGAAACCGTAAAAGACAAACTCTTGAAATGTCCAAAAACGCTAAAACTGAAGAATACTATAATTAAATAAATTCAGTAAAGTGCGATTTTGGCGATTTTTTTCATTTTGGCGATTTTTTTCATTTTTGCGATTTTTTTTTTCATTTTGGCGATATTTTTATTTTGGCGATTTTCCGGTTTTCCGCGATTTATTTTCGATTTAGAAATTTTTTTTAATATGGTGCTTTTTTTCCTTTTGGCGATTGTTTTTTGATTTTAGCGATTTCTTTCGGTTTGGCGATTTTATAATTTTGAGTTTTTTTTGTTTTACCGTTTTTGAAAATTTCAAGAATTACAAAATTACATAGTCGAAATTACATTAATTGATGGTACACCCTTTAATTAAAATTTTTTAAATTTTAGCGTTAATTGTTGTAGTCTGTATAAAAATACACTAACCTTACAAATTTGAAGTGTATATACATACAATTGTATGTATAGGGTGTTTTTTATTGAGGTATAGAACTTTAAGTTGGCATCACTTTTTTAACTGGCGGCCATTTTGTCAGCTGTCAAGTGATTAATATTTAGTTTGGTTTGCCATTTCATCATGAACAGGTTGACAAAAGAACAACGCTTGCAAATCTTGCAAATTTGCTTTATTCGAGCCAGCCGAATTGGCTTTAATAAAGCCGAATTGGCTTTATTCGAGCCAGCCGCGGCGGCCACATGCCCGAAATCATATTTAAACATTAATGGCATAAAATTATCCTTCCAATAAAGCCAAATTGATGGACATTAAAACGATTTTCTTGTGTTTTATTTCAATTCGAAGTTCTATACCTCTAAAAAAACACCCTTTATATTGCATGGGATTTTAACATTTTTCGTTGCTCGTTGTGGCACACCCTTTAATTTCCAACTCTCATGTATTTGCTGTTGTAGCGGCCAAGGGTCTACACACTCTGTCCAAATTTCAGGTCCGTAGCTCTTACGGTTCTCGAGAAAATACCCTGTGACGGACAGACGGCCAGACGGACAGCGTAGCGAAAACAATAGGGTTCCATTTTCACCTTTGGTGTACGGAACCCTAAAAAAATGCTGTAATGAAGAAAAACGGTTAGATGGGAAATATAACAAAAATAAAATGCTAAAATTAAAAATAAATCACCAAATGTATAAAGGACGCAAACAAAATTAAAAATTCCCCAAAAACCTAAAAAATATCGGCAAAAACCGAAAAAAATCGGCAAAACTAAAAAACCAAAAAAGCTTATATCGTAAAAAAGAAAAAAAAACTAAAAACCAAAAAAAAAAATTACCAAAACGAAAAAAACCCAAAAATTAAAAAAAGCGACAATACAAAAAAGAAACGTCAAAATCCGAAAAAAATCCCCAAAACGAAAAAAGCTTAAAAAGTAAAAAAAACGTTAATACTAAAAAATCGCAAAAAAAACTGAAAAAGTAGCTTTAAAAAATTTTTTAATATTAAAAAGAACGCGAAAACTAAAAAACTATTAAAACTAAATATATGAATGTTTTGTAGAAAACACCAAAAAAAAAGAAAAAAAATTGCCAAAATGAAAAAAGAGGCGCTAAAAACGATACAAAAAAGATACGCCGAATAAAATGGTCAAAACAAAAAAGCTAAAAAACTAAAAAAACGTAAATACTAAAAAAATCACCGAAAAAAACAGAAAAACCGGTAAGACCGAAAAAAAAATCGCCAAAAAGAAAACAAGAGCCGTACGAAACCCATCGTATGCTAGTCAAAGTCGCACTGTGTCCGAGTGTGATGAATTTCCGTCAGATTCCATGGAATCATTATTTTAATATTTGTGCTATTAGTTAATAACTTTTACAAATTTTTCATCCTTATTGAAAATAAAAGGCAAACATTTTTTCACTTGAATTGCTCGTATTTATGATGAACAAAAAATTGTGAACAATATTAAAAAAATAGTACACTGAGACAAAAACAACGCAAATATTTTCAAACACAATTTTTGGGGAAAGTGAACACATTTCTCGTGAACTTTAATTCCCGATAAGGGTGATTATCTCATTAGGTATGGAGAAAAAGTCAACAAATATAAGGAAAAGTTACTTTTTGCAAATTTAAATTTTATAGGAATAAATTGAGAAGGTAAAATATAATAAAATTCAACGATAACCTGCCAAATTTCATAACTTAAAACATCAGATTTATACGCGTGAAGTGAAAACTTCTTGCCTATAAATTATTTTTTTTTTTATAAAAATAACCCAAAATTCTTTTCACATCGTAAATCTTTGAAAGCACAACTACTTCAAATTTAACGGTAATTTATCTAAGTAATAAATAGTTTTCTCTAAAGCTTTTCCCATTTTTAATCACGCTAATGTGTGTGTATGTGTGAAAAATTCCTTTAATGATAAAATGGTTTTCTGTATTTTTTTGCCTATAATTTTTCTTCAGCATCATTTACAGGAAAATTTAATTTTTCTATCAATCTCTTCCTGGATTTATTTATTGTATTTATTCATTCATTTGTATAAAACGTAAGAAAACGTTGTACAACATGTTGTTTGTTTTTTCTCTCTCAAAAAAAGGTGTTTTCTTTTCCTTTATCCCAAAAAATTTTACCATACAACAACAATAAAAACATATAAACATTAAAAAAAAGCAAATGATGTAATTTATTTAGTAATCTTCTGCGGTAAAGCTGCGTTGCAAGATGGCTACGTACCACCAGTGTGTAGCCCACATGTCGGTATGAATATTTGTGTTGTTGTTGCTTTCTGCCTTCTTGCAACATTGGGCCATAAATGTACTGTTTTGTTTAGCTGGCTTTTAAAAATGAAAACTAAAAGATGCGCAAAGGTTTTCTTCCAGCTTTCTAAAGCTTTGTCGGCTTTAAATTGTTTATTATTATTATTCTTTTTTTTCGGATTTTAATCATCTGTTAAATATTTGAACAAACTTCTACATATGAGTGTGTTGGAAAAACATTGTTGCAATCGTAAAATGAATAATGTTTTATTATTATCGTTGCTGAGTTGGTTGGCCACATAGAAATATTGATTATAAAATACGAGTACATATGAATAAAATGTGTGTTTAGAACATCCCTCTAGTCAGCTTAGACCCATATGTCACTATGTCAACACTCTTTTCTCTAACGACAATTGCACAGGTTGAAATGTCGACAACTTTCCTTTTATGCGCGACTAGAGATACGTTAGAGACAGCAGTTCTAGTGCATTTCTGTTGACATTGTCAATGAACGCGTCAATAGTTTGTTTTTCTTCTTTATTATACAACTCAATAATGTTAAATACTTAAGTACATATGTATGTGTGTATGTGTTTAAGTTTATTGCCCCAAACCCTAATAAAAATTGTAGATGAGGGTCACTAAATTGTACAAGTGAATCTTTAGTTCAAATGTCTCCATATGGTCGTAAAAGAATAGTGCTAAAGTCTACTGGACGATTTTCAGTGACAATCCTATGTTATATGTCAATAGGTGATTACATTGGCTGGGGTAAACCTATTCAGTAGTACTGTTGACAATGTCACTAGTAAATCACTACAATTTTACTATTGACATCGAGCGAGGTAATATCGATATTATAGACTAGAGCCCCTAAAATTTACAGTTATTCTTTGGTGTCAACGTCTCCATGTGGTCCCAAAAGGTACACCTGGTCAGTAGTACTACTGACAATCTCACTAGTAAATCAGTACAATTTCACTATTCGCATTTCCTACAGAAATGGCTGGCCACTGAGAGAATATCGAGAGTAATATTTTCGCGTTTGTGTATTCATTTGTATAAGAAACCGGTTAGTGTTCGGCCCTCTGGTGCCAGTTTGGACAGCTTTGGTTTAGATCACTGCTGGCCACCGAGAGAAATGTATTCGTGTATGTGCATTCATTTGTAAAAGAAACCGATTGAAGTTTGGCAGCACTCTGGTGCTACTTCGGCCGGCTATGGTTTGGATTATAGCTGGTCAAAGTGGCACCAGAGTGCCGAACGTGAATCGGCTTCTGTGTAAATGTAAATGAATACACATTCACAAATACATTACTCTCGTTGGCCAGCACTTGCTTAGATATATTCTTTTTTGTTTGTAATTTCTTCTAAATTTCCTTGTTGCTGCCGCTTGTAGCTACACCGAAAGAATTTTGCTTCATAAGTCCAATGAAACAATTTCATTAAAAGTTTTTCATAAATCTAATGATAATTTCACAAATCCAATGAAAATTTCATGAATATTGTGAAAGAATTTCATTGGAATCGCTTCGTTGGTATTCTGGTTTCGTAAGAATATTTTATTGGATATATGACAACAATATTTTCTAATTATTAAGAAACCCCTTTATATTTAAATTATTTCATTATTTTAATGAAATCATTTTATTGTTTCGATGAAGTTAAAGCACTGCATTAATTACACTGTTAAAAAATTCGATGAAGTTTTCAATAAAATAATTTTGACGAAACTGAGTTCATTAATCCAGCGAAGCATGACGTTGGTTGAATTTTAATGAATTTTTCATTAGATTTATGTCGAAATTCATAGAATTTATGCTGAAAATTCTTTCAGTGTACTATCTAACACATTAACTATAATTTTCAAGTTATATGCCACAAAATTCTTACTGTGTATAAGACACAACATTTTTAAGTATTTTGCGTAAAATCCCATTAATAGAAAGTTTTCTTTTGTTCTCTAGAGGCTTCGTTGCACACATTTTTTCATACACTTGCAACGGTTCAGCCTAATGGTTGCATCATTAGCATGGGACTTTGTGTATACTTATGCATGTTAACATGCTTGATGGTAAATGACCAAAAGAGACGAAAAAGAAGCAATAACAATTTGTTAAAGTACTTGTACTAAAAGGTCATTTGTAATACAAAATGCCAACACATGCAATAAATATTGACAAATGGATGCAGGAGAAAACAAAGAGTTAGAGGTAGAAAAACAAATTAACTCTTAAATACTGGCAGGAATTTTATAAACACTTGATAATTGTACATTTATAGCCTTATAATGTACAAGGTGTTCCAATAAAAAGTTTCATTTTGATTAACAGTTGTCATGGCTCAAACTGCAACTACTTGACATATGACAAGTAGAAACTACGACATTAATAAGTGGAGTGATATAATTATGTATGTTTCAACAGTCCATTTAAATTATTAAAGTTCACTAAAAATTTTTGAGAAAACTTCGCTGACAGAATTCGCAAAACTGAAGCACTTTTGAGTTATAATGAATCACCTTCTCGGTCAGCAATTGTGAAATAGTTTAACTGATGTCAAGAATCGAACTCGTGTACTTTGCTCAAGAACATCTTAGAAAAGGGCTTTTGTCGCCCCATAGTGTTGAGGAATATCCAGGTTTGTCGATTTCTCATAGCCCTTTGGAATTAGGCATTCTACAAACGATATGGCTAATATTTGGCATAAAGACTTTAGGGTCAAGTGTTTTAAAAGTTCAGTTAACGCAAAAACTCCCTCAACAGCGGAATTTTATCAAAATATCAGCGTGAGTGAGTCTAATACAACAAAACACCAAGAATTATTGCTAAAAACTCTGTACATCCTCAGCATGTAATTGGTTGGTATAGTTTTCGGTCTGGTGGAGTCAGATTTTAATTAAAATTGAATTTTAAAAACAAAATTAAATGGTGTTATACCAGTTAATGTAAATGTAAATGTAATGTAAAGAAAAATCGTGAAAAAGAAAAACTAAGAAAACGCTAGAGGATAGGTTAGGTTGAAAAGAGGAGCCATTACGCTCATGTCCAGGGACATAGACATAAGTCAATCCAGAGCTGTTATGCGCTCTCAGGTAAATTAACAAACGAACCCCACCTTTATAGGAAGTAAGTATCGTTCACGTAATCCTTTAAACTTTTCCAATCAATACCTCTTAGGTGGCTAATGCCAGTGCTCCATTGTCTCCATGTCATCCATACCATCCCTGTATTCATTGTCATTCGTGGCTCGAATCCGGTACAAATTCGTTTTTAGATTAGAGTGACCCGTTAATATGACGGTAAACTTTCCTATCTCGAACTTGTTTAGTTTCAACAGTCCCCTTGTTTTATATTCGTTTGGGTCACCCCATAGAACTTTGCTTAGATTACCCACGGTATCACAATTCCATCGTGTCGTGCTTTGCATTAATTAGAGGTACTGTCCGTAACGTTCTGGTCTTTTTCTCCAGTTTATTTGCACGTTCATTTTCGGTTACGCCGTAGTGGACCGGCACCCATGCAAGACGAGTGTTGCCGTGTACTGCGTAATCGTTTATCGTGTTCTTGCAATTTAAAACGGTCCAAGAGCTTACTCTTTCGGTTATGATTACCCTAATGGCCGACTTGCTGTCAGTAAATATATTGACATGTGTGGGCCTAATATTTACACTGATCCATTTTAAAACCTCCGTTATAGCAGGAACTTCTGCCTGGAAAATTGTATTATGGTCAGGCAAGCGGAAGTAAATCTGGGTCTCCAGTTTTTCTATGAAGAAACCTAGGACCGTTCTTTATCTTAGCTTCAAGCCATTCTTATAGCAGCTATCTCCCACGAGTGTTAGATCTAGGGTTCGATTAACCCAGGAGTGTATTTCTGGCATCATTGTCTCGCATTCAGTTAAAACCCTAGTCTTACATACCCGGTGAGACATTCCCAAAGTCTGGTCGTATCCGGTCAGTGACGTACATTTGGCATATTGTCTTGTCCGAATTTAGACGTTTTGTACTCGTAGCAAGTGCTGCTTCGTATCTAATATGAATGTTTATATGTTTGACATAAAAAATGGTCTCCTATGCCCTGGTGGATGTAGTTCTCATAACACCACTTATACCTAGGCAGCACATTCATTGATCCTTCTTCAACATTTTAGTGTTGACCTCTACCATACTAGCGATGCGTTTGTTCGAATTGGTCTGATTACACTCCTATAGAGCAAGTGTGTCAATATGGCAATATGGCTAAGTCATCATCTGTACCCAATGGCCCTTCTGCAGAGAGACCAGCACAAGTTAGCCTTCTTGAGTCTTCGTTCTATGTGATATTTCCGATCTAGGATTACTCCTAAATATTTAATATTATCGGATAAAGTGATGGTCTTTCCTTGGAAACTAGCATCAATATAATGCATGATCTTTGTTTTCCTTTTCCATTTTTTCTAGGTTCGTATTCAGTCCTCTTGACCCAGACCAATCTAGCGCAATGTTAAGAGTTTTTTCCGCCTCCTTGTAAAGTTTCTTGAGGTCCTTGTAGCTTAGAAGTATCATGATATCATCCGCATAGCAGACAGTTTCATAACACTTATTAGTCAGGTCCCTTAGCAGGCTGTGTATAGTGGGTACCCAACGAAAGGCTGAAATTATTCCTCCTTGAGTCCGCCAACGTTGCACCCTATTCTTAACGTTTACATTATGCCTATCGCATCTTATCAACCTGTTCCCCAGCATGAAGTTTTCCCAATCAATTATTAATTGGTCAGCTTGAAACTGTACTAAGGATTGGATAAGAGTGTTGGTACTCACTTTGTTGAAAACCCCATGCCTATACAACTTGCCATTGAAAGCTTTTTCGATGTAAATAGTTAACTACCCTGTGAAGAGCCGTTTATACTGACTTTCCTTTGAAATACGCATGTTGTCTAAACCTCAGACTATCGTGTAATTCTTGCTCTTAATCATATCGTCCACTATCCATTCCATGGTCTTGAGTAGGAAGGAAGTAAAACTTATTGGTCTGTAAGACTTTGGAGTCCCATAGCTTGTTTTGCAGGCTTAGGTATAAATACTGTCCTTGCCTCATGCCAGCTTGTTAGATTATATGCGAATTTTAGGTGGGCATTATAAATTCTAACCAGATGAGATGATAAAGTGTCCACCTGTTTCTGTAAAAATGCAGGAAAAGTGCAATTCGGCCCGCTTACCTTTTGCATTCCTAACCATGCCATCTGTGATGGTTGGCCCCTGGCAATCCACATTTCCAACTATTGGTGTTTTCGCTGTGGGTCCCTGCATACTATTTGGGAAATATGTGTTCATCAGCAACAATAAGGTCTCCTCTAAAAAAAACGCCAGAACTAAGAAAAAGACCCACCTGCATTATCAGCCTTCTTGTGTTTGTTTGCCTTCAATTGGTATAAACTTGTGCTCTATATGCATATTTTCCAATGAAAATGGAATATGTGAATTGTTTTGATTAATCGTACTGCAATTTGTTGAAAGGTTTTTTATATAATGAAAGCTCAAATTTACCATACCTAATTTACAACATTCTTGCTGTCAGCACATGTCTGTTAATTTCCTTATTTTTGTTATATTTGACACAAAATTTATTGGTTTGTACTTTAAATATATTTGCTTGTTTTTTAAAAGATTTTTGTTTGACACCTTTAAACTTATACTGTTTGCATATTGTGATTCTCAATAACTTTCTAAGAGTCTTAGTATAAACATACAAAGTTTTTTTAAGCTAATTTAAAAATCTTTTGGGTTGAAGTATACTGAAGAGTTTCATGAGCAGGCACGAAATGCATATAGACATTGCTTAACCAAAAAAAAAACCAAAAATTCCAAATATGATTTTTATTTTTTGATTCTCTTGTGGTTATTACTTGAATGATTTTGTAAAGAAAAGGAAAATATTTTTTTGCTGTCCATGAAGGTAATTTTTAGACCTTTTGTGAGTCCATTTCTATTTACTTTTAATAATTTTTTTAGTAATAATATTTTATTTTGGTTTCGCTCTCAAAACAAGTCCTGATGCTATCAAATTTCTTTCTTATAATTTATTTAAGATGTAAATGTCAACTGCTGTATGTCTTCAGTTACATTTTTTTTTATCACATGCATAATATCGAAAATTTCACTTTAGTAAATATTTCAGTAATCCGAAGAAAATACCTTTTAAATAAAATTTGCAACATTTTGGGAATAAGATTTGGTATGCTCTGGCAGGTTTTGGCATTTTTATATCGCATTCGTTAGATAAAATATTTGCAGTTATTTTATGTTTGTTTATGAATTTATTCACTTTTCTATTTACTAAAGAGATTTGAAAGTGGTCTCTATAGTTAAACGACTTAATTTTACTTTTAGGCGCCCATATTGATGATGGTGATTAGATAAAGAAACATTTATAGAAATGAAATGAAGGAAAAACTAACTAACTGTTAGATGGACAGAGCAAACCGACAGAAGGAGGGACGGACACTAACATTTGTATTAAAATATACAAACGTAAAAATCATTATTATTTTCCTTAAACACACACAAATGGACTGGTAATTTGGCCGTAACGTATAAAAAACATATTTTTTTTATAAAGATAACAAATATGTTGAAAAACAAAAAATAGCAAGAGGATAAAAAAGCTGAATGACGCTTGAAACAACTTGACAAAGATCTGTCTCCTTTACCGCTTAATATACGATTAAGAAAAGAAGAAAAAAAAAGAAGGAACGAAGCAAAAATCATGCAAACGGCATAATAAAGGAAAATAAAAATTTAATCTAATATTTCTATACGAAAGTACGACTCTCTGCTATGGCACAGAGCAGTATCGTATCGCAAAAATGGATTTGAATTTTTCTTTTCTATTGCACTAAAACCAAAGACCAGACCCAAATCCAAATCCAAGTAGTTTCCTTTTCAAACAAACGAGCTGCTGCGTATGCGAATGCCTGGATTATTTAAGTTTTAATGAAAATATTCTGTGCTTTACATTTCAGTATCTATTTCCATAGAGTTTCATTCAGCATCTTGCGTGCTTACAGATACAAGTTTTCGTTTTCTTTTATACTTTTTTACAGCATTTCATTTTTTTATTTTTTTTCCTCTTTTGTCACTCTTGCAAGTTTTTTAAATTTTTTGTGACAAGTGACAAATGTCGCAGAGTCTGTTTTTGTCGCGCCACCGTAGCCAAGTAAGCAAGTGAAATTAGAGCAAAAGTGTTTGTTGCATTTATGCTTTATACGAGTATGTAAAGTTGAAATCCGGCAACAACAGTAGCTAAGGAAATGTAACATGCAACATTAACCAGTTCGTATATGTAAAGGGTGTTTTTTATAGAGTGACACAAGTCTAAATCATAATAAAACCAAGAAATATATTTCTAATATCAATAAAACGGGCTTTATTGTAAAGAAAATTTTATGAAATTAATGTTTAAATAGGATTTCTGCCATGTGGCCACTACGGCTGGCGCGTAGAAGACGCAATCTGGAAAAATAATCCAATGAGGATAAATCACACGATCTTGGTGGCTAATTAATTAGCCTATTACATGAAATTATTTTTTCATCAAAAGTTTCTTTGAGTAAATTAGTTGTAGCGCCCGCTGTGTGGCATGTGGCTCCGTCCTGTTGGAATTACATATCCACAAGATTAATGCCACCTAATGGAGGTACGAAAAAATTTCGAATCATATTCCTATACCGTTCACCATTGACAGTAACATTCTGACCATCATCGTTTTTGAAGACATATGGGCCAATGACAAGTAGCAAACAGCAATTTTCTGTGAATGTATTCGTGTTTCGAACAAAGCTTGTGGATTGTCCTCAGTCCCAATGCGACAATCCTGCAAACCAGAAATGATCTTCATCGGAAAATGGAAGAAGTGCACGATGTGTTTGACGAATAGAACAATTATTTTGATTAAAAATATCAACAGTTTGCAGCGGTTGCTCTCGTGTAAGTCTATTCGTAATGGAAATTCAAAGAAAACTAAACAAAAAGCAACTATCAGCTGTTAAATGAGTGCTCAAATAAAGCAGTGCTGCCAACTCAAAGTTGTGACACTTTAAAATAAACACCCTTTATATTGTGGCATGGTGCGATGATTATTATTGTTTTGTGAGACTTGTACAGTATAGGTGCCATGGTGGATTAAATGTTTCACGTGAAAAAGTATATATATAAAGCGAGACATACATATGTATGTATGTATGAATGTATTTACGTACATATAAGTACAAAAAGAAAGAAAGTGTCAATGAAAGTCAATTATTCAAATTGTAAAAGAAACTGAAAGTTGCTTTTACAGGTATTTCTAGAGATCGTTTGATTTTTTTTTCTTATAGTTTTAATTTTTACTTTTGCAATTTTTAATTAGGATTTACGATTTCTTGTTGATTAGGAGGTAGAAAAATAAATTCAGTAAAGTGCGACTTTGACTGGCGCACGAAGGGTTCCGTACGTTGGCCTTTGAGTTTTTGAAAATTTCAAGAAGTTTGCTCTTACGGTTTCCAAGATACAGCAAGTTGTCCAAATTACATAGTCAAAATTACATTAACTGATGGTACACCCTTTAATTAAATTTTTTTTAATTGTTGTAGGTTATATAAAAATACACTAACTTTACAAATTTCAAGTGTATATACATACATGCAATTGTATGTATATTACATGGGGTTTTAACATTTTTCGTTGCTCGTTTTGGCGCACCCTTTAATTTCCAACTCTTATGTATTTATTGTTGTAGCAGTCAATGGTCTGCACACTCTGTCCAAATTTCAGGTCCGAAGCTCTTACGGTTCTCGAGAAAATACCCTGTGACGGACAGACGGACAGTCGGACAGCGTAGCGAAAACAATAGGGTTCCTTTTCACCTTTGGTGTACGGAACGCTAAAAAGGACATAAGAGCTGTTATTCCTGTTCAGTGATACACTTAAAATATTTACCACATTAATGCACTAAATTCAGAAGCACGAAAAAGAAGCAACATTTTAATAATTTACTACTGGTTACATCTAAAAAGTTTTCAAATTAATGATATACATATTTATGTACGTAGAGTTTCGTGTACTTGTCTTTTTTATACGATATTTTTCTTTACATTTTTCTATTCAAAAGCCAGACGTCATTTAAACAAGTTTAATGTGGCTTTTCTTGCCTTCATGTAAAATATTTCAGATGAAAATAATTCCATTGCCACCTTAATGTTAACAATGTTGTTGCACATTGACAAGTCCTTCAGACGCTTAATGCAATCAATGGAATTTGCATTGTTTACACCTCAGAGACAATAACACCAACAAAAAATCCTTAACAAAAATTCAAAACCAACAACTATTTTTTTGTTGGAATTTTTTATTTTTAAAAATAAAATGCATTGTGTTGTTTGCTTTTTCTACTTGCAACAGAGCAAAATATGCATTAAATTGACATGGTTTAAATGCCTGCTGGGCATTCAAGAGAAAAAACAACAACAAAATTGCCTGCAAAATTAAATACAATTGTTCGGAAATATTTTAACAAAGACGTTTTTTATCAAAAATGAACAAAAATAGCAAGAAAATTTATTAAAATAAAGTGGTATTTTGTTTGCTTTTGTTTATTTTTTTACTTGTAAAAATTGCGCTAAAATTTTATTTTCATTTCATTATTTTATTATATTTTTAAATTTTAAACTTAATGATGGCGAAAATTGGAGAATTCAAATTTTTGGAACACTTTTCTATAGAGACTTGGTTAAGGATTACTTTAAAAAGCTTGAATATATAAAAAAGTTAATCCTTAATGAAATTTTCTTATCTATTAAAAATGGCAGGAGTTTTTTATTAATTTTCTTAAGAGAAGTAACGCTCAAACAATGAATGCCTATTACTGTTACTAGGTGTTACCTTCTTTTGGAAAGGGATAGTGATAGAGAAGGCAGTTGGTGAAGGAAAAGATGGAGGAAAGCTTTGTTCTCTTACAACTCTGCTGTTTGCACGTTTTTTGAATAAAGCCGTGTTGCAGCGCCTCTGGTGTCAATGAGGAGTATTAAATTTATAAAAGCTGTGTTTAGTAGCCAATTTCTTGGTTTTCTTACTTCGCCAATTATTCTGCTACACAATACCGACGAAGGAGGGCGCTCTGATGCAACATTACGATTAGTGTCCGCTGCTATTTCAAACGGAAAGAAACAAATTTTATGGCCATTAGGAAGTGAAAAATTTTAAGGAATAACTAAGGAATATCTTAATGTCACACAAATTCTTAAAATACTCGTATTCAGAACGAACAAGCAATTAGCGTATCGATTTCAAAGTTTATTCTAATGGTTGCAATGTCTCGCAACTTTGTTTCAGTATACAATAGTCCAATTCACAATCTTCTGCAAATGATCTTACATCATAGCATGTGCAAAATGGTATAGTACTCGCATATTGAAACTCACCACTAAGAATTGTTAGGTAGTGAGTGAAAATACTCGTATACTATACAATTTTCCGCATGCTAAGATGCAAGATCATTTGCACAATATTGTGAACTGGGCCAACATAACTGTCGCATACGAAATGTATAAAAACTTTGTATTGATGCGTTTCGGAAGACAACCGAAAAACAAACAGTTTCTTAGCTCATTTCTGATATTTCTAGGATCAAAATTATATTTCTAGCATCAGGGATTAATATATGATTATAATTGCCACCTTGCCCATCAATCAAATTATTCAAGTGGCGCAGTATAGATGAAATTAAACAATATTTATTTAATCTACTCAAACGCCGTACAATAAATTCATATTTTGATTATTATTTTCTTTAAATCTCCTGCACGATCTCTACAATTAATTTGACAGAAAATTTTGCAAAATGCTTAAAAATGTTAATTGAAAAAATTCAAAATTTCTAGGGGCTTGTTTTGTTACACCCTCCGAAAATAAATGTATTTTTGCAAGTGTTAAGCAATTGCACACGCAATTGCAATTAAAGCCATATAAAAGATCATATGAATTGCTGTGGCACTTATTGTTGGCAACTGGAAACATGACAAAAAGGTTACAATAATAAGTAAAGAAATAAATAAAATTGCACGTTTGGTTGCAACAGTAAAATGTTGTTTCTTTTTATTTCGTCTCAAGTAATTTTGACTGATTTTGTTATTGATGCATGAATGAGAAACAAATTGCAAAATCCATTTTTTTCTTCTTAAAATTAACTTTTTGCACCACAAAGTCTTAAAAGTAATAAAGGAAAAATTTTAATTTTTTTTTTTAAATATTCAAACAGATTATCATCTTCTCTAAGGCATTCAGTCATGTACTCTGTATATTTTCTTTGTTTTCTGTTTCTAATGCATCAAAACAAAAAAAATTTATTTTTTTTTTTGTTAACAGCAATTAATCAAAAGACTTGCTGCATACGTTACACATGTGGCATGAAGTAATAAGTAAAAAAAAGCTTGAAAATATATTAATTTTATCTTTTAGGTATTTGAATAATGAATATTTTGTTTAAATTTTTTTATCTTTATTGTACATACTCGTATGTAACAATTAATCACATTATTGAAATTTATAGCCGGAGTATTTATTTGAGTTATTTATTTTTTGCTGGCGTGTCCTTTGCATTTAAAAATGTATGAGTTCTTTTAAACGATTTACAATATCTTCATGTACTGAACGCTATTTAATTACAAGTTGTTGAGTTGTTTATTAAACAAATACTTGTAATTTTATTGGTTAATGTTGCGATGGCTGGTTTTTGCTAATGTAAGTGATTATGCGGACTTGTAATTGGTCCCACAACTTAATGTGTGTAATTGGATAATAAATAAAGAAATAGAAATGCGCTTACATTGAAAATAGTTTGCACAAGGAAAGAAAATTATGTTATTATGTATGTATTATAAAATAATCTTGCAACCGGAAAGCCTTTCATAAAAATGAAATAGCGGGGAGGCTCCTTTTTCTCAACACTTTTTGATTCGTAAAAATTTTGCGGAAAATTATACTGTTTTCATATATTTTTCGTAACAACGTCATAAGCCACAACAATTTTTCATAATTTAATTAAAATTTTTTATTTTTTTTAATCATATGATGTTATTACAATAAGCTCTTTAAAATATTTTTCTTTTCGAACATTTGTTACTTTTATTCATTACTCATCTGATTTTTAGATATAAATATTCAAGTAACGAATGACGAATTCACATGTTTTTCTATTACAACTATTATTCCTATATTCTTAATTTACTTATACGACTCAACATTTTATTGAAGTATTTGATAATGATATTCCAGATTAAAAGTAAAAGTCACGAATGACAAAAAACTTTAAAATTTTCCAAAAATAATTTTTTTGTAGCATTGATGTTATTACAATAAAACCTTAAATTTATTATTTTCGACAAATTGTTGCTTTTATTAAACACTCGCCTGCGTTTTTTTTTTTTTAATAAATATACAAGTAACGAATCACGAATTCACAGTTTATTTTTAATTTTTTTCAAAGCAATTACCATTCTTAGTCTTAATTAATTCTTACGTCTCACCATTTTATTGATTTATTTGCTAATAATATTCAATATTAAAAATAAAAGTCACGAATGACAAAATACTTGTAAACACGCCTTTAAAACAAAAATAAAAAACCTTTTCATTGCGATTACAGCACAACGGGACCTCTAAGGACACAAGTGGGCTGGTTTATTTATTTTTACAATTCTTTTCTTTTTTTGTAAATATAACGGGTGGGCAAATTTAAGATAATGGATTATATATTGGTTCCTTTGGCTCCTTATAAGGAGCATAGGACCTCTTGAGGTTTCGTTAATCTTTGCTTAATTTAAGATGAGTAGCTGGGGCTGCCAAACCGTCTCCAGGAAGATAGTTGACAACGGAAATTTATCTGCCACCATTTGTGGTCGGTCGTCAGAGCATCGTCAGCTAATAACAGGGTACGCCACGTGTAGGGGAGGTTGGCAGTTGTGCAGGAGAGGTCCATAATGGATTATGATGTCGGGTAAATGTCCGTCGACAGACATCCGCTTTTATCACAAAATTTTGAACTACATTTTGCAACAAAGCTTGGCTTATCTCGTTAATGCAGCCCCAAATTTCATCTTTCAGAGCGTCAGTTGTTTCTAGTTGTTCACGTAAGGTCCGGGAAATTTCTCATGCAATAACTGAATTGTTTGGCCACCTGTGTGGCTTGTGGCGCCGTCTTGGTAAAACCAAAAGGCACTGATGTCAACATTAGCCAATTATGGCCACAAAAAATTGGTTATCATACTTGCCGATGATGCCTCTTGACCACAATCCGCACCATACGGTCACTTTCTTGGAATTAAATGGATTTTCGAGGACTATTTGTGGATGTGACAAATTTGTTTATTTAAACAACCGCCTAGTTGAAAATTGGCCTCATCACTAAAGATGATTTTGTTGAAAAATGCGTTGTTTTCGAACAGTTTTTCAAACAGCTAATTCACAAACGTTCGACAAACGTTCAAGAGTATGGCGTTCTATGGTTAAAATTTTACAACTTTTTGCTAAATAAAGGGCACAGGATGAAATCTCAATTTCTTTACATTTCATCATTTTGCAACCAATTTACTTCCTAACCTCAAATTTGCGTGTATGAAAAGAATTTTTAAGGTTGTTGTGACTGAAGCGGTAAGCCCATTGACCAGTAGGCGATGAATTGGTATTCAAATCTTGGCCGAAGAATGCAAACTACACATACAATACATAAACATTTTCTTGATGCCTGATGAAATAAAATAACTACATTAATAAATTAAATTAAATTAAATCAATGTTGTTACAATTTGAAATAACTTTGATTCAACCTAGATTTTCATGTTATTTCACTATCAAATTCACGTTGTTTCGAGTTGCAATAAATTTAATTCCACATAGCTCATCATTTTGGTTTAACAGTACTGAAATGTTAAATCAACATGAATTTAAGTTACTTCAAAAGGAAAAATTTTCCTTGTAGGTTAATTTAAATCATGTAGACTTAACATTAAACACATATGAAGTAAAATAATTACAAAAAGATTTTGAATTTATCTTATTTTCGTAGCATTTTGTTTAATAGTTCAAAGTTCGCAAACTATTTTCTAAAAAATAGGGGAGCCATATTACTCAGAATATATTTGATTAGGTTGCGTAATCGGGAATTATTACTCCTATTATTGTTCTGATCTCTCATACAAACAAATTATTATTTTGTGAACAGCAACTTACATATTTGAAATTATTATGGCGCAAGAAAAAATTGTGACTGACTTACGTGAACGTTCGGCTAAAGGCTCAGTTACCCGACTAATGTAAAGTAACTGCAACAGTAGGAAACAGCTGATCGATATTATTATGTGAAAAGTAATGAAAATGGTTATAGAGATGTAATGTAACGTAAACAACATTTCATATAAAAATATCGATTAGATGTTTCCTACGTTGCAGTTACTTTACACTTTACTTGACACACGCACGTCATTGGTCACAAGTAGAAAGATCCTAACTCAAATAATTGTAATTTTACACGAGAAGGTAAGCACATAATAATAAACAGTACAACTGCTTTGTTAAACAGCTTGTAAAAGTGTTATTTTTCACTATTGCAATACATTTTTGTGACGAGGTATATTTGTGTGAAATGTATTGGAATCACTGAAAATCTCAATTCCACGAAAATTCAAGTTAGGGTCTTTCTAGTTGCGACCATCGATATGTATGTACGTGTGAACATATTTATTTTTTATGAATGTATAATATACATACATACATATATTTTTAGGTACTTTTTATTCGCTACAGTCACCATTTAAACTTTTTAATACCCATCACTGAACAGCTGTTCCTTTTTCATATTAAAACAAGAAAACAAAGTAAAGCGTACGCACGTTTTTAAATGTTCTATAAGTGCACCAACGTGCTAACAGTACGGTCCGGTACGGTACAGCAACAGCAACGTTCGGCTAACCCAGCCTTAAGGAACATAGAAGAAAATTTATATGGGTACATACAAAGAGATATACATATGCATATATATGTATGTATATATATATAAAGATATATACATACGTATTTATAGTGTTTTCACACTGCAAGTTAAAACCTGGTTTTAACGTTAAAACCATAAACAGCTGATTTTGCATTCACACTGCCAGTTTGTTAAATTCAGGTTTTAACTCACAGACTGTCTAATAACTTTGCTCAAAATAAAATAAATCTCCTGCAGAATTGCGTCTGTTTGTTGTTGTATTTTGTTCTGCTTTTTATAACACTTATTTGGCAAACTGTACAACTGTTTTTGTTTGTATGAAAAACTAAGAAACTTTACAATGCGCTCTAAAATTGAAATTATTTTATATTTTGTAAATTAATATTTTAAAACTATGGAACTAGTAATACAAAGTGAAGAAGTGCTTGGAAATCAAGTTATTGTATATAAAAAATGCACAAATAAATCACAAAATACAACTTTTTTATCAGTGAATCAATATGTCATATCGTTTATTTTCACTTTCCAGAGTTCAATGAAAATATTTTTGTTGTTGTCCTTCCAAAAAACTCTTATTTTTCCATAATTTCTTACTTATTGTTGCTGCTGCATCCATTTTTAAGTTGAAAATCTTTCAAGTGACATCTCTTGTTATTCACTGGCATAAACATTATCAGCTGCTACCGGTCATTTTAACTTGGCAGCACTGAATTTACCACAGCGAAAACAGGGTTTCATTTCATAAAACCAAAATAAAACCTATTCAGAAATGGTTTTAAGTTGGATTTAACAAAAACAATTTGTATGGTAAAACCAGGTTTTAACAGTTGGTTTTGACATTAAAACCAACTTTTATTAAAACCAAGTCAGTGTGAAAACACTATTAGATATGTATATAATTAACAATGTTTCTCAATATTTATACTCGAAATTAAGTATATTCGATTTATAAAATCATTGATTTTCATATCGACCTGATCAATCTCAACAATTAAATTTTTTTTACAACATACGACATATTTTTTTCTTGCACTTTTTTTTTCCATATTTCAACACAACTCTGACACGATTTCCTACACCATGTGGCATGTGTCTGAAACAAAATGTCTTAGCGCAGGCTAAATGATAGATAAAACAACTTGCAGCCCTTGAGCTTTTAATATTTAATAATTTTTCATAGACTCATGTGCACATGTCCATCATCACATTATGAAGAAGTGTTTAAGTATCAGTTGGCCAAGTGAGTTAAACGACTTTGACTGCATGGCCAAGAGTTACACTATTTTATATAGAATGTTCATTTATTTGTGTTTAGCAGACATTAACAGCCGCAGGCCATGATTTTAGTACTGTCGTCATCAGTCTCTTTTGGACAGACTGGACGAAACAGCATCAAGTGTTTTTTTTTTATCTGGTCTGTTTTAAATTGTGTAGAAATTCCTTTTGTGGTCCTTGGTACTCCTATACATTGGAAGCGATGGCTAAAGGCTTTGAAGCAATTTCTATTTTAATAAGAAATTTATTTTGGGTTTTGCTGTTGTTGTTTTTGTTATTTGTGCAAAGATTATATTTTTATGACTTCATTAATAAAATATTTTTGCCTTAATTAATAATCACATCTATTGGAGTTAGCAAGAGAAACCAAAGGAAATATGTAGTAAAAGTAAATTTATATAGAATTTAAGGTGCAGGAAGTGCAAATTTTTTTTTTGTTTGCCAGAGTCTGAGATATAAATATACAAGGTTGGACTTCTTGCCCGAACAGTAGGAAATGATTAATTAGCAACGCAAAATTTAAATAGTTAGTGGCAACAAATGTCTTAATTATGAATAAAAAGTCGTTGTACTCTAAAGTTTTAAAGGTTAATGAAGTCTGATTCTTTATTAAAAAAATAAAAATATGAAGCAAATAATAAATTAATAATAATACATATACACATACAATAATATAATACATATTTATTTAAGGTCGACTGTGAGAATAAGTTCAAAATAAAATGAACTTTATTAGAAAGCTTAAAAATTAATTTTAAATTTGATATTATGGTGCATTTTTAAAGATTTTATGGCTAATTATTAAAAGATCTTTTGTCATGGGAAATGTTTTTTGAGGAGTATAGAGCTATGTTATTTATGCACCGCTCTAAGAACCTAGGATGTGAGTTTCGTAACAAAAATAATCGACACTATTACAGTTATAAATTTATTTCTGTTTTGATTTCTTTGTACTTAAAAGCAAAGTACGAAAACAAACGAAACAAATTGTTTGATTTTGTTTTGTTTCGTTTTTTGAATTTAGTGAAACAAAACCAATGAGAACGATCGCTCAATTTGTTGTTGTATTGTGTTTCCATATAATTACAATCAATGAATTAATTTAATCGTACGCAGCTAAAAAAGAAAATAATGGGAAATAAATTGAAACGTTTTTAAATATTTTGGGCGAATTTGACATCATCATATAATATAATTTTATTAGCCCAATTCACAATCTTGTGCAAATGCTCTTGCATCGTAGCATGTGCAAAATTGTTTAGTATATTGATACTCACCACTAAGAATTGTTAAATGGTGAGTATCAATATATTAACCATTTTGCAAATGCTACGATGCAAGACCATTTGAACAAGTTTGTGAATTGGGCTAATGTATTGTTATTTAACACATGAAATTTGTTTTACATAGCTTAGTAGCATAGCTCTAACCGGGTAGCGTTATACACCTCTCTTTTTTTTGGGTATTATAAATTTATATAAATATTTATATTTTATATATTGCACAGTGCATTACAAAAATATTCTCCTAACTGCCTCTAGCACATTTTGCAAATGGTCTTGCATCGTAGTATGTGCAAAATGGTATAGAATGGCTAAGCATTGTTAAGTGGTGAGTATAATTTTTTAAGACTGTGCATTGGGGTAGTGTATTTTTATGCATACTACACCAATTAGCATTGAAATTAAAAATATATATAAATAAATTAAAGGATATTCTATTGGTTAATGTACTTTTGACAACTTGCTGTATCTTAGAAACCATAATAGGTAAACTCTTAAGATTTTCCAAAACTAAAAATTTACAAAATTTAAAAAACGCCTGAATGAAAAATCGCCAAAAAGGAAGAAAGTGCTTAAATGAAAAATATCACCAAAAATAAAATAAATCGATAAAATGCCAAAAAAATCACCAAGAGTAAAGGTCACATAAAATCTAAAAAATCGCCAAAATCCGAAAAAAACGCCAAAACTAAAAAAACTCGCTAAAATCAATTAAAAAATATAACAAAAAGTTGCCAAAAACCCAAAAAAAAAAAATCGCCAAAAGCGTCGTTCGGAACCCTTAGTGTGCGAGTCTGAAATTATTATCTGAATTCTGTTTTATGACATACGAAACCTTGAAATTCTCGAAAGATGTATTCAGGATGTTTGTGTAGAATATTTCGAAGGCAAATTTAGTGTGTTCTAACTTCTCTCTACATCAATCTTCATCGGGCATCCTTAAGTGGTGTTTTAATGCGTTGGGCAATTTTGATTCGAACCTTTACAACGTTGTATCTACCCTCCACCAAAAATGGTGTACACCGAAAGAATTTTGCTTCATAAGTCCAATGAAAAAATTTCATTAAAATTTTTTCACAAATCTAATGATAGTTTCACAAATGCAATGAAAATTTCATGAATATTGCAAACGAATTTCATTGGAATTGCTTCCTTGGTATTCTGGTTTCGTAAGAATATTTGATTGTATTTATCACAACAATATTTTCTTATTATTAAGAAACCCCTTTATATTTAAGTTATTTCATTCTTTTCATTATTATTTTATTGTTTCGATGAAGTTATAGCACTGCATTAATTATACTGTTAAATAAATTTCCAGAAGTTTTCAATAAAATAATCTTCACGAAAGTGGTTTCCTAAGCTCCCAGAAAAGCTCGACTTCTGTCTAGAACTGGTGTATCAGAAATTTTCCGAAATAGATTAGTATTGAAAATCAGCAAAATCGAAAAGATGGTTTCAGAGCTGGAAAATGTAAACTTTTTTTTGCATTTAAAATTAACTAGCTAAAGCTAAACACGTTTTATATTTTAGTAAGAATTGTATTGGTATTAAAAATAAAAACAAACAAAAAACGAGTCCAGGGTTGGAACATTTTTTTTTTTTGTTATATAAAAGTAACCTACTGAAATAATTTTTTTCATTTTCTCTATAAATTGAATATATTTTATATTTTTCAAAGAAATAGATTGTTACAAGAAAACACAAAAATTTAAAACCATGATTCCAGAGTTGGAAAATTCAAACTTGTTGTATATAAAAGTAATTAGGTCAAACTATTTTTTCCCTATATGTTATCACTTAGAGGGAATAATGTTTTAAAAAATTTAATAAGTGTAACACAAATCCAGAGCTGGAACACTCCAATCTTTACTATGGTATATATGAAGAATTACATAAATCAAATTTTTTTTGTATGTTAATTAAACATGTTTTATATTTGATAACGAAATAAATTAGTATTAAAACTTAGAAAAATCAATAATAAGATTCCAGGTTTGAAAAATTGAATTTTTTTTGTAAGAATTATGCTCTGAATTATGTTTAAAATCGATGGTCATACGGTGACAGCTTGCAACGATTTCTTATTAATTTTTAGTGAATTGAGATAGCATAAAGTTTATCGCTAAAGAACAGTCATAACTACAAAATTAATTAAAGAACATATTCCATTTCCCTGAAACTTTTTCTTTCTAATGAACAAAACCGAAAACTTCTTTGGAAATAAAAATAATATCGCAGTATATGCGAACGTACAATATTGGAAGTAGGAATTGAATTGGAATACTTAACAGTTATGGAGTATAAAGTTTGATTAAATGCCGGAAAATATGAAATAAGTTAGCTTAGTTGTTATGGAGGTACAATACTAGGATTATTTTAGGAAATACAATCTATGAACCAAATTCTTTGGTCGAAAAAATTGTGGGCGACTTACCATAAATTGCACTAGAGCTATAAACACACAATTAAGTTTTTTCACAAAGCTAATACTTTATTTTTATTTTTAAAAACGCTTTTCCGTGGATCCGAAAATTTGCAAATGAATAAAAGAACCCAGTGTACTAATTAGGGTTAAGAATGACACTTTAGTTACTAATCAATACAACTATACTAAAAGAATTCAAGAGCTTAAGCACACACACATAGATTACTTAAATATACCTGTACTGATTACCGCTACTGTTGTATATACAGGTCCCATACAACTGACTTTCACTGGTTTTGTAGCAAACCTCTGACTCGGCTGTTTGTCACACACAAGACTTATTCTGGTCATGCTCACTGTTTAACAACACTACAGACTCACTGCATTTACTTAATAACTTCCGCTTGTTGTCTTGACTTTCAACGATGTTGACTCCACTATTACCTGATTCAGACTGACTGCCTCTCACACAGGGTACCACCTTTTATACTACATTGCTGTTGTTTCTTATTCGTAGCCAAGTGCTCAAACAGACTTCTGGCGCAATCTTGAAAATTCTTGTTACTGTTTCTAGGAGTTTGTAGATAATTCGATTTACTGTTATTTTGTACGTTATTTGTGAAGGGTATTTAAGATTCGGCACAGGTGAATATAGTAGCACTCTTACTTGTTTTTAAATATAATTTATAAATCAAAACACACCCGGTGTTGTTATGAAAGATTCAAAAACTATTCTATTTTAAGTAAATTCTTTTGTTGTTTAACAACTGCTCCATATAATGCGTGAGTACCCAGCAATTATTTGCATATATTCTTAAAATAAAATTCAAAAACCTTTAATGATTTACGAGTGAAGTGACAAGTTAACAAACGAAAAAAAACTACAAACTCACACCAATCTTTTCTATTTGAAATTATTTTTGAAAAAATCAAGGTTAAATATATATTTTGCTACAATTTACTTGTCAATTTCTAAGAAAATAAAAGCAATTAATCAAATTTGACTCTAACACTTGGAATTGATAAAATATCAAAACAATTCTTTATTTTTTTTTACCAAAATCCATAAACAAATCAATAAAATACTTGCAGCGATTCTATTAAAGTAACAAATACTTTTGGTGGCTTATGGCTCATAATATGATATAAATATAATTGTTACTTTGTAACATTATTATATATAATTGTTTATGATTTTAATGTTGTTGTTGTTGTTGTTGTTGTTTGTTGCTGTTTCTGTTGATTAACTGACAGACAAGTGTTTGGTAACAATAACAATGTGTATGGGCTGCTTGTAATGTAATAAATTCAACCCAAATATTTTACTTTTGAAAAGTGTGTTTTTTTTTCAAAATTCTTACAAAAATAAATAAATAACAAATTCGTATTTTTTGGAATTTATTTGTAGTCGTTTTAATTTTTGGCTTTTGGCTTTGAAGTTGACACCCACTGCACGAATTTATTTGTTCAAGTGTGCATTCTGGGGTTTTGTTGTGAACAACACAATTTAAGGTTGCCAATTCAGTGTCTCGTTGTATTTCTTCTTTTTTTAGCCTTAACTAATATTGACTTTATTCATTGGCCGCTGAAGCTTTTTAGCCTAAGAGTATGTTAACAGCATTGAGTCAAACTATTAGGGCGACTTGTTGCCAATAGGTTTTATAATCAAGATATTTTGTTTGTTTCTAGGTTCAATAATCATAAAATAATATTAAAGTTTTAATAAAGAATGCAGTATATGTGACGCGCAAAATAGAAAGGAACCTAAGGGTAAAAACCGGTTTTGTTCAGGAGAGCCATTTTAAAGATTTAAATACGTGTATCTTTGGTGTACCATCACTGAGCGTGTTGGTATTGGTCTCATTTGAAAGCGACAGATCTCATGACGTCAGGAACGTATTGGCCAACCTTTAAAACGCGCGTAGGTCGTCCCTTCCTCTTGTTTCGTGTAGTTGGTTTTTACTGTTTTCTACCTAGCGCGCTGTTTTCATGAGTTTGATATCAATTTTGCTCGCGTTTTTTCGAATCCAGGTTTATTTTCTGAAATCATTAATTGTGAATTATAATAAATACTCATTTATAATTCTTTTAAATCGTGAATATCACTCTGTTAGTACGAAAATTTTTTCACATAACCTTAGAATCGTCGACTTCAATTTCATAAAACGCGCATATATCTGGGAGGGAACACTTTTGGGGCATGGCATCGGTCTCATTCGATGCTCAGATGTTACCCTTAGGTCCCTTTCTCTATGTGCTGTCATATATATCTAGATTGGTATGTGAGAATGGAATTCCTAGAAAAGCCAAAGGAATTTCATAAAATTAATTATACATTTTGCTTACTACACTTGTGTCTATAATTGATAATTATTAATGAACAAATAACACCAAAGTTAATTGTAAATATTCTGACAAAAACATAGTAGAACGGAACAACTAGCTGTTTTCGAAGGCCAGCACACTTTCATAACCAGCGTTCTTTTATGTTTATTCCACGTTTGATCAACATTTAATTAATTAATAAAATAACCATAGTAATTATTTCAATAATCCATCTGCTAAGAGGCGTTCCTTCGAAAGTGGGGCGGATACTCCCTTTGCACAGAAATTACTGACTCCATTGCACAGTGGGGACTTTTGAAAAGAAAATGGTAGTAAATCTGGAAAGGCTCTCATAAATTTTAGTTAACAATTTTAAAAAGTATCTACATAATCAAATGTTATAGTAAAAATTTACAAAATCTACCGTCACAACTTTTTACAAGCGCTTAAACACAAAAAATATTTTTAAAATGGACGATTTTGGGACATTACTGAATGTAGGGTACAGCACCAAAATACAAAATAATTGGCTTTTTGCACATTGTTAATGGATTGACTTTAGCGCTATGTGCTTCAAAAGTGGATGTGTTAAACAAAGTTTTTTACAAAATTAAAAATAATAAAGATAATTTAAAAAACATGCCCTTTTCAGGAAAATTTATTTTTTATTATTTTATATTATTTTTCTTAGCATTTTCTTACGAATGCAGATATTAATAATTTTTTCCTGTTTTTATTTAGAATTTTGTTAAAAATTTAATGCTGTCTTTTAATGTACAATCCAACAATAAATAAAATAATGTTGTTGGTGAAATACTAAAAAAAGTCAAGCAAAAAAAATTTTTTTTGACTTATGCCAAATTTCTTCAAAGTTATGGGAGATACGGAAACACATCTTAGAAAATTATTTACTACGAATTTTGAATATAGCTCCGACAAAACTCGGATAAGTAAAAAAAAACTACAAGTCTCAGAAGTTTTATTTGAATCCCAAGTGGTGAACTTTGGTCCACTGTAACTTCTGTCCAGAAGGCTGTCAAGCTTAAGTCCTCCTCTAAGGATGTTCGAAGTTGCATATAATTTCAATCAGTAGTTTAGAAGTTCCAGATTTATTAGCACTTATTTTGCAAAAGTACCCACTGTGCATTGTGGGATATGATTGTCATCCCAACTTTTAATTTTTTTTTAAAGAGAAGTAACACTCAGGCAATGAATGCCTACTATCTACTATTATTAGGTGTTACTTATTTAGGAAAGGGATAGTGATATAGAATATAGGTGAAAGAGATAGATTAAAGCTTAATTCTTTTAGAACTCTGGTTTTTAAACGTTTTTTAATAATGCAGTGTTGCAGCGCCTCTGGTGTTAAATGAGGCGTATTAAATTTTATGTTTTGTTTAGTAGCCATTCTATTGGTTATTTTACTTCGACGATGATTCTGCTACACAACGAAAGGGGGCGCTCTGATGTTACATTAGGATTAGTATTGGCTGAAGTCGGTATAGTTCAGTGACCAGTGACCAGTGACCAGTGACCAGTGACCAGTGACCAGTGACCAGTGACCAGTGACCAGTGACCAGTGACCAGTGACAAGTGACCAGTGACAAGTGACCAGTGACCAGTGACCAGTGACAAGTGACCAGTAACCAGTAACCAGTGACCAGTGACCAGTGAACAGTGAGCAGTGACCAGTCACTATGCCTTTATCACTTTAACTTTCCTACAACAACTGATACAAAGAGACTAATGCACATCAGAAAATTGTAGTGTGTTGTTATTTTAAATGGCTGTTGGATACCGGGCTCGACCCCAGTACTTTCGGTTTTGTAGTCAACGTGTTAAATACTTCAGCCAACGCCACCTTCACTTTACATTTTTTCTAAATTTAGCACTGCATCAGCCACTCTCTATAAATCGTTGTAAAAACATTTTAATGTCTAGTACAAACTATGGTATTTTGTGACATCGCAATAAGTAATTTGTACTAGTGACAACGCTTGTCACTTCCAATATTTATCGTTGTGTGGCATTACTTTTCATAATATAAAACAAATAATGTGAGGGGCGTTGCACAAATTTTGAATATGACAACACAAGAAATGACAGATATGTACCCATCATGAGTCACTTGAACAGCTCCTCAATATATTCGGGATGTGAGCAGAAAGATTTCCTTAAACATTTTTTGCTTTTGATGCTCATTTGCATTTTTCCATGTTGCCCCAAAACTTATAAGTCCAAATCACTTTGCTATGATCTTTTTTTCTTTGTGATAGCTAAATTCTTTTTCTTTAAAATTGCAGAGTAGCAGCAATCATTCGTAAAATTTAACTTACACTGGCTGCTCTGCATGCATTCAGCAATTGCATTATTGAGTTTCAATTTGCAAAAAAGAAAAAAAAATAGAGAGAGAAAAAACATCTTGTTAAATGCGGCAAACATTGCGTTTGCAATAAAATTTAAAACTATGACAACTGTCAACTGTCTGTAAATGGCTTGAAATAAATGTTGTGTTCCTGAATATAGAGAAATAGAAACAACATACTACATAGATAAATAAAGCTGTCTTTAAAGATATTAAATTTTATAGAGATACTATTGCAATTGAATAACGAGATACATCGTAAGTCGTTTAATGAGAGCAACAAGTATGCATATCACAGGGATTGTTGTAAAAATCACATAAAATGTCTCAATTATATGTTCGTACTCACATTATAGGCTGTCGTAAGTAAATAGGAAGGCGTATTATGTACATATGCTAATAAATCTGTTCATTGAGGCATGTTGTTAAGTATGTGATAAAATCAAATGATCACGCCATTTATGGCTTAAAATTATTGCTTTTTTATGTATTTTAAGCATTTTATTTGTTTTGTGCTACAATTTGATGACTTTGTTTAACACAAAAAATAACTGTGGCTTGCATCCTTTCACAATTTTTATTAAGTTCAAAACAAAAATCTTTTAGTAAACTTCAATTTAGTGGCGATTAAATTAATCAAATTTTCTTAGCATAATTTTTGATTGCAGTGAACAGGTGTGTTGCATCAGAGGTCGTATCATTTGCAAGCGAGGGTATCAATAAGGTTGCACAACACACCATAGAAAAATTTCATACTAAAATATACGCAAACAATGTTAATTTAAAAGTTTTCGTGAATGATTTTGTTTCACATGTGTTTCATGTTAATTCAACATGATTTACAGTAATGTTAAAGGAAAATTTTTCGTCTCGAAATAATTTAATTTAATCAGTACTGCTAAGTCCATATGACGAACCATGTTGAATCAAAATTATATCAAGTTGAAACAAAATGATATTAATTTAATGTAATCATCTTATTTTATGAAATATTTAACTTACGTGATTGTGTTTATTGGCTACGGAAAATTGTGAGTTGTATGTATATTTTGGCGTTCCCGGCCAAGATTTGAACTTAAACACATCGAGTGGTAATCAATGCGCTGCAAGTATTTTGATGCTCTCGAACTTCCGGCACAATGATTGATTTTAAAGAAAACTATTTAAAAGGTTTAATATCTTCAGTTTTTGTGTTAAACAAGCAAGAAAACATTTTTTAACCGACTTAAAAAAAGGAACAGGTTATCAAATCGTGTGTATGTTTTTTTTACATTGTTATTTCATAACTCGGTACATTTTAGACCGATTGTAAGTTATTTTTTTTCTCAGTTTTTTCAATTGGTTCCATTATAAAAATGGGGGGGGGCACTCCCTCATAGTATATTATTTGATTTTATGATATTATACTTTTTGGATTACTGAAAAACCTAGCAAACACCTTTGGTTCTTGTAGTTATGTACATAATTTTGAAGTTGAAAAAATGGGCGGGGCTATGCACACTAAAATTTATTATGTATTATTTATTTATTTATTTATTGTAACATACTTTACAAAGTAAATTTGCATAGTATGGTGTTGCACGAATATGGGCTTAGTAACTAGACCATATGCCCAATATGTTATTAACAGTATTTTCAGAAAAAGTTCCGTGACTCACTGTACGACCTATGCCTTCACATAGGAAGTAGCAACGTGGTTGTTAAAGAAATTCCACAAAAATCCGCAAGATTATACGGTTATCCGCGGCAGATCAGTCAACCAGTGCGAGCGAGACGAAAAACTCTCGAAGGCCTAACAACAGACACAAGCCTGACCGCACTTAAGAAATAATTACGATGACGCGAAATGATGTTCTTCGACCCAGAGCTGCTTAACGACTGTTATTATGTATTATATTTCTAGTGTTTCTACTCAATCGATTTTTGCGAAACTTACCACATACCTTTAGCTCTCAAATATACTCAATCTTCTATTTAAAGAAATGGGCGGAATTGCGCCCATTAAAATTTAATCTTTTATTTTAAGTGATTCTACTGTATCGATTTTTACAAAACTTAACACACACCTTGAGCTCTAAAATAGACTCAATGGGCGGAGTCACGTCCATTAAAATTAAATTTTATATTTATTTTTATATTTATTTGAAAGAGTTTACTTCCAGTTTGGTCCCATACATTTTTTTCGATGTCGGTTTTTTTTTGGCATAATTATTTAATTATGCTTTTGTGTCGGTTAGTCGGCTAAATACGTGTTACAGGCCCAAGGTTATAAGCACATGAAATATTTGTAGGTTCGTATGTTGGCCTAAGTATAGAATGAAACGTTCACAAGTAGTGAAGTGTGTAGTGTGTAGTCAGTTAAATACGAGTTATATACACTAGATTAAACATATGTGAATATTTTGCGGTTCGTATGTTTAAATAAATACTATCCTTATATACACAAAAGATTACAAAGTTCGTATATTAAATTAACTACGGTAACTAAATAACTCCCGATCGTACAGGTACAGTGACTGACTTTTTATGGCTACACACAGAAAAAATTAAACTTAAAATCTACGTATATAAGGTTAATCTAATCTTTTTCGGCAATGATTTTGCTTCATGTGTGTTGTCAAAGAAAATTTTTTCTTTTGAAATAACTTTATTTTACGTTGATTTACAATTTACGTACTATTAAAATCAAAATGAAGAATCATGTTGAATCAAAGTTGTTTCAAGTTGGAACAACATGAATTTAATTTAGTGTAGTAACTGTATTTTATTAATTATTTAATTTACGTGTGGTTGACATAGACATAAGAAAAATTTTTATTTGTATATAAATTTGCTTCTCCGGCCAAGATTTGAACTCGAAACTCATCTCATGGTAGTCAATGTGCTTACCCCTGCAGCCATAACAACTTTAAATATTCTCTAAATTAATTTAACATTATTTTATTGATCTTTAACATACAATTTTTTGTAAAGTTTTAGTTTTCAGACATTTTTAGATTTAATTGAACTGTAGTGAATTTTAATCAGAAGTAATTTCTTAATCAGGCTTGAGTTCAGTAATTTCAATTCTTATTGAATGAAATATTTTTATTAATTAATGTGAGTATCTAAAGAAGAGAAGAAAAATTAAAATAGACTATATTAGCTGGGGAAAATACCTATATTTTTCTGTGCAGCCACGAACTTCATCAGCACCCATATCTATCTACTGGGGTATAGATTATTATTAACATCAGCTATTTAACTTACATTTCTATGATGTTATGTGTGTTTACCAAATGTAAATCAATAATTGTATACACAATCAATTCTCATATTCCATTCCATAGAAATTTAAGTTAAATAGCTGATGTTAATAATAATCTCTACCCCAGTAGATAGATATGGGTGCTGATGAAGCGCGTGGCTGCACAGAAAAATATCGGTATTTCCCCCAGCTAATATAGTCTATTTAATTTTTCTTCTCTTCTTTAGATACTCACATTAATTATAAAATTATTCAATTCAATAAGTTTTAGTTTTAGTTAAAAAAAAAACAAAATGCTTTGATTTTAGTTTAAAAAAACAAGTAAGAGTGCTATATTCGGCTGTGCCGAATCTTATATACCCTTTACCAACGTACGTACATATATATATTTTTTGTAAGAAAATTTATAATTTTTTTAAAGTTTCCATCTATGGAGCTATAATTTTCATTTTTCAAATTTCATACGCCAAACTTTTCTTTCAGAAGCATAAAATATATTCAATTTATAAAGAAAAAGAAAAAAAATTTTAGACCTATTTAATTTTACATAACCCAAAAAGTGTGAGTTTTCCAACCCTGGAGTCATAATTTTGGATTTTTCTGATTATTGATACCAATCTAGATCTTTAAAAAATACATACAAAAACGAAATAAGAAAGAACCTAGTTTCATTTAATTCCTTTAATATTAAAAAATTCAGTAAAGTGCGACTTTGAATCGCGCACGAAAGGTAGGATTTTTTGTTTTTTTGAATTTTTTTTCAGCTTAAACGATTTTTTCAGTTTTGTCGCTTTTTTCTCGTTTTGGCGATTTTTTTCTGTTTTTGGAGGTTTTTTTCATTTTGGCGATATTTTTCTGTTTTTGGGCTTTTCTTCATTTTGGAGATTTTTCCCATTTTGACGATTTTTTTACATTTTGGCGATTTTTTTTTTGTTTTTGGGTTGATCGCCTGAATAGGCGATTTTTTTCTTTTGTTTTTTGTTTTTTTTTTAATTTTGGCGATTTTTTTGGGGTTTTTTTCGTTTTGGCGATTTTTTTTAATTTTGGCGATTTTTTTTCCTTTTGGTGATTTTTGTCTGTTTTTAGGTTTTTTTTTCGTTTTGGCGATTTTTTTCATTTTGGCGATTTTTTTTCATTTTGGCGATTTTCTTTCATTTAGGCGATTTTTTTTTTGTTTTTATTTTTATTTAGGCGATTTTTTTGTTTTTTTTTTCATTTTGGCGATTTTTTTTTTCATTTTGGCGATTTTTGTCTGTTTTTTAGGTTTTTTTTCGTTTTGGCGATTTTTTTCATTTTGGCGATTTTTTTTTTTCGTTTTGGCAATTTTTTCTTTGTTTTTGGCGATTTTTTCCTGTTTTGGGTTTTTTTTCATTTTGGCGACTTTTTTCTGTTTTTTTTGGGTTTTTTTCGTTTTGGCGGTTTTTTTTTTCATCTTGGCGATTTTTTCATTTTAGCGATTTTCTTTCATTTTGGCGATTTTTTTTTTTACATTTTAGCAATTCTTCCGTTTTATGCGATTTATTTTAGCTTTAGAAATTTTTTTTTAATTTGGTGCTTTTTTTCGTTTTGGCGATTTTTTTGTTTTTGGCGATTTTTTTCGTTTTGGCGATTTAATAATTTTTTGTTTTTTTAGTTTTACCGTTTTTGAAAATTTCAAGAGTTTTGCTCTTACGGTTTCCAAGATACAGCAAGTTGTAAAAATTGCATAGTCAAAATTGCATTAACTGATGGAACACCCTTTAATTTAAAATTTTGGAAATTTTAGTGTTAATTTTTGTAGTCTGTATAAAAAGTGTATATACATATAATTGTATGTATATTACATGGGATTTTAACATTTTTCGTTGCTCGTTTTGGAACACCCTTTAATTTCCAATTCTCATGTATTTGTTGTTGTAGCGGCCAAAGGTCTACACACTGTGTCCAAATTTCAGGTCTGTAGCTCTTACGGTTCTCTAGAAAATACTAATATAGTTTTAGACATAGTTAATTTTACATAATACAAAAAGTTAAAGTTTTCCAACCCTGGAAACGTCTTTTTAATTTTTTTCATATTTTTTTAATTTAAAATTCCAATTTTAGTCGTACTGAAATGTAAAATAAATTTATTTATTAAAAAAAATAAAAATTTGTTTTCGGTAGTTACTTTTATATGGCAAAATAAAGTTTAAGTTTTCCAGCTCTGCAATGGTCTGCTCGATTTTGCTGAATTTCAATACCAATCTATTTTGGAAAATTTCTGACACACCAGTCCAAGAACGAAGTCTCTAGCTTTTCTGGGAGCTTCGGAAAACCGATTTCACGTACAGACAGACGGACAGACGGACAGACGGACAGACGGACAGACGGACAGACGGACAGACGGACAGACGGACAGACGGACAGACGGACATCGCTTATTCGTCTTCCCTATGCATAAGGATCCAGAAAATATATATTTTATGTGTCGCTTATTGATATTATAGAAATTACAAACGGAATGACAAACCTATATATACCCTTTTACCATTTTTGTTGGTAAAGGGTATAAAAATGCAAAATACTTTGACTTGACTCCATGATTCGAACCTGTGATCCTCCGACTGCAAGACTAGTACACTGCATACCAGCCGGCAGCAGTTTGTCGGTTGTTTACAAACATGACAAAACAAAAACAACAACAATACACAAAAAACCTACACAGAGAAAACAGATTCGTTGAGACAACCGAATTTGTTGCCAATCGAATTTTGGTGGTTACACCAACTATATAGATTTCTGGTATAACGACTGCAATTTACTTGTGGTACCACTATATTTTAATTATAACCCTTAAACAAATAGTTGCAGCAACAGAAAAAATTTGTTAACAGTATGGAATTTGAAAAAAAAGTTATTCTTGCTACCGAAAATGTGGTTAGTATAACTGAAACAATATCATAATTAGTACCTGTGAAAGAAAAGGAGAGAGGTGTCTTAGGACACCCGGTTATAGCTATTGCTACTAAGCTATATAATACTATGTTCACACTTATGTTTTTAAACGTTTTTAACGCCTCATTCGTGTTTAAGAGCTTAAACACGATGATTTTGAGATTTTATACCACACATTGACTTGTTTTGTTAAACATCTCAAATCAAGTGTTTTGTTAAACATCTCAAATGAAGCATTTAAGATTTAAACACTTAAATAGAGTATGTTCAGTCCGTTTTTTGATAACACTGGCACCTTTGTTTTGTTATTAAATGGCGGCAGCTGATAAATTATTTGGTAAGCAAGTAATTACTTAAAAAATACTCAATTATTTACAAAAACATTTGTTGTTTGAAAAGCATAATTATTCGTAATTTTTTACAATACAATAATTTACAATTTTTTATTGACAAAACGTCAATAATGGTCTGACGATGTATTTAACATGCTTAAAAACATAAGTGTGAACATAGTATAAAACAAACTTAATGCAATACAATGCAATAAAATTATATTATATGATGTAAAATTCGCCGAAAATATTTCAAAACGTTTCCATTTATAACCCATTATTATATTTTCTAGCGGAGCACGATTAAATGAATATATTGTTTGTTGCCGGCGGCGGCTGTTATTCGTCTTACAGTCGATCGGCAATGTTCTCTGGCTTGTGCTTATTTGCAAAAAAATAATACAAAAACAAACTGAGCGATGTTTCTCATTGTTGTTGTTTTGTGTTTTTTTCAATCATTTCAAAGAACCAAAGAAAACAAATTCAAACAATTTGCTTCGTTTATTTTCGTACGCTGCTTTTAAGTACAAAGAAATCAAAACAAAAATAAATTTATAACTGTATTAGTGTCGGTTAATTTTGTTACGAAAATTATTTTCTAACCCCTGTATCTCGCTATAAATAGCAATAGCTATAAAAAATGGCCTTCCTTGCTGAAATAAAATAAGCAATAAACGCAAATAAAAATATACAATTTAAGAAATTTATTATTTAACATATTGTCATAAGTTATTATACCCTTTACCAAAAATGGAAAAGGGTATATATAGGTTTGTCATTCCGTGTGTAATTTCCATAATTTTAATTTGCGACCAAAAATATATATATATTCTGGGTCCTTATGAATAGCGATGACGAATAAGCGATGTCCGTCTGTCCGTCCGTCCGTCCGTCCGTCTGTCCGTCCGGTGTACGTGAAATCGGTTTTCCGAAGCTCCCAGAAAAGCTAGAGACTTCGTTCTTGGACTGATGTATCAGAAATGGTCCAACTTAGATTGGTATTGAAATTCAGCAAAATCGGGCAGACGATGGCAGAGCTGGAAAACGTAAACTATATTTTGCCATATAAACGTAACTACCGAAAACAAATTTTTATTTTTTTTTAATAAATAAATTTATTTTACACTTCAGTACGACTAAAATTGGTATTTTAAATAAAAAAAAATATAAAAAAAATTAAAAAGACGTTTCCAGGGTTGGAAAACTTTAACTTTTTGTGTTATGTAAAATTAACTATTTCTAAAACTATATTAGTATTTTCTCGAGAACCGTAAGAGCTACAGACCTGAAATTTGGACACAGTGTGTAGACCATTGGCCGCTACAACAACAAATACATGAGAATTAGAAATTAAAGGGTGTTCCAAAACTAGCAACGAAAAATATTAAAATCCAATGTAATATACATACAATTATATGTATATACACTTGAAATTTGTAAGGTTAGTGTATTTTTATACAGACTACAAAAATTAACACTAAAATTTCAAAAAATTTAAATTAAAGGGTGTTCCATCAGTTAATGCAATTTTGACTATGCAATTTTGACAACTTGCTGTATCTTGGAAACCGTAAAAGCAAAACTCTTGAAATTTTCAAAAACGGTAAAACTAAAAAATCAAGGAATTATAAAATCGCCAAACGGAAAAAAATCGCGAAAAACAAAAAAATCGCCAAAACGAAAAATACCCCAAAAAAACATGAAAAAATCGCCAAAATTAAAAAAAAACCCAAAACAGGAAAAAAACGACAAAATGAAAAAAAAATCGCCAAGATGAAAAAACCCCAAAAAAGAGAAAAAAATCGCCTAAATAAAAAAAACCCCAAAGCAGGAAAAAACGCCATAATGAAAAAAAACCCAAAAACAGAAAAAAATCGCCATATTAAAAAAAATTTCTAGGACTAAAATAAATCTCGAAAAACCGGAAAAATTGCTTAAATAAAAAAAAAATCGCAAAAATGAAAGAAAATCGCCAAAATGAAAAAAAATCGCCAAAATGAAAAAAATCGCCAAAACGAAAAAAACCCAAAAAACAGAAAAAAGTCGCCAAAATGAAAAAAAAAGAAAAAAAACTCCTAAATAGAAAAAACCCAAAAACAGAAAAAATCGCAAAAATGAAAAAAAAATCGTCAAAATGAGAAAAATCTACAAAATGAAGAAAATCCCAATAACAGAAAAAAATCACCAAAATAAAAAAAACCTCCAAAACAGAAAAAAATCGCCAAATCGAGAAAAAAGCGACAAAACTGAAAAAATCGGTTAAAAGTGAAGAAAAAACTTCAAAAAAGCCGTGCGCGATTCAAAGTCGCACTTTACTGAAGTTTTTAATATTAAAGGAATTAAATGAAACTAATAAGCAGATTTTGTAAAAAATTTTGTTTCTAAACGTTTCAAATTTGTATGAAAAATAACGAAAATTCTTTTCAAAAAATATTTTTTCCATACAAATTTCAAAACGAAAAAATCGTTTGAATTTACAAAATCTGACCTTAAGTTTTTCCTTATTTCGTTTTTGCTTTTTTCACTTAACATATTTTATGTATTTTTTAAAGAACTAGATTGGTATCAATAATCAAAAAAATCCAAAATTATGACTCCAGGGTTGGAAAACTCACACTTTTTGTGTTATGTAAAATTAAATAGGTCTAACAATTTTTTTCTTTTTCTTTATAAATTGAATATATTTTATGCTTCTGAAAGAAAATTACAGCTCCAAAGATGGAAACTTTAAAAAAATGATAAATTTTTTCACAAAACAAATATGTATGTATGTGTCTGTATACTATATATATGTACGTACGTTGGTAAAGGGTATATAAGATTCGGCACAGCCGAATATAGCACTCTTACTTGTTTTTAATTGAAATTTATTTATTTCAACCACACATTTTGAATTGCCACAAACCTGTTATCTTATGCACAGACTTTCAGAAACCATTTGAGAATTCATAAATCATAATATCTTTGAAAGTCACAAAAGTTAATTTTTAATTTGCTGCAACGAGTATAAACTATGATAGTAAGCTCAACCTATAGTTAGTTGCAGCAACTGATAGAAAGTGTTTATTTTAACCTTAATATAGAACGACAATTTTTTAGTTGCCAATACCAAAAGTTGGTAGTAACATCCAATTCATAATATTTTATTCGGTTGTGTTAACCAATCAATGAATTAGTCATGGCAAAAGCATACGCTCGGTTGATGCAATCAATTTAAGAATTGTCAGAATCATATCTTTATTACAATTATGCCCTCATGGCAATAAACATGGATTGTTTTTTGGATTAACAGAAAATTTATTGTGTGAACTGAAATATAGTTTATGCAAATGATATTTTGTTGGCCTAACCATTTTCCAACCAATCTTTTTTCTGGGTGTACACAAATAAGCATAAAAGTGTATTGCAGCTATAAACAAACCCAGTTGACCACGCCTTTCGTTAATGATATCGATTTCGAATATATCTCGAATATTTATCGTGTAAAACTATCGAGAGTGACACTCAAAAATGAATCGAAAAATGTTCACCTGTCGCTCAGTTTTGTACCAAGAAACATTCGATCTCGAATTTCGCTAGCAATATCAAAAGTGGGAGATTATCGAACTAATTTCGATACCGCAAAAAGGTAGCAGAAAAAGTAAAAAAATTTTTGTTTATTTATTTTAAACTTATTTATTTTATTATTTTATTTATATGTTTAATTCCGTAACTTGCGCTGCAGGCTTTGAACATGGTACCTCTATTCTAACAGACTCGCACACATCCGCTAGGCTATCGTGGCAAATTTGTTTCTGTTGAATTATTGCACATATGAAGGTATGTGTTCTTAAATAATTTTTTTTATTTACAGTGCTGTTATGAATCGAACTTGGTACTTCTAGACTAATAGGCTGACACACTTCTACGCAGCAATGGTCACACATTCGAAAAACTATCGAGAGAAGTGCGAAGTTCGGAGCTTTAGCGAACATTCGAATTTTTTTAGATTTGCGAACAAATATCGAACAATTTTGTTTCGAAATTTTTTCGCTGTAGTGAGCATTCGTTTTTATCGAATCTCAGGTCAAGTGAGAAGCAAATAAACACCAACACACCTAAACAACATATTATTTATTGTAAATTTAATGTGATTTTAATGAATTTGAATCAAGCTTTTTGCATGGTGATTTTATATTGGTATTTTTTTCTGTATGCAGAATACAATGGATTCTTGGTATCATCATAAAAAATGCAAAAGGCAAGCAGGTTTAAATTCAAGAGCTACCTGAAACTTCAAGTTTATATTATGAAGCATATTGGACACATATCAAATTTAACAAATATTCCAAAACAATATTATTAAACATCACTATGATGTGACTAGAGATGATGCAGTTGCAGTTATTGTCAGGCCATAAAATAAATTTAATAATTTAACTAACTCAACCCCCTGGTGTATGTACAAAATACTGGCTGCAGAATGCAACAAGAAATGTGATACAATTTGCAAATGTTCAGTATTTATTTTTCTAATCACCAACAACCTGCATGTTTTGATTTAACATTTGTTTTCATTTTGGCAACACAAATGGCCACATATTCACCTCATTTAAAGAGTGCTAGATTTGACCGAAAAATAAACGTTGCAAACAGAGATTCCTTGTACAAGCCGTGCAATAATTTAATGCCTCACACTTGCAAATGACATCCAAAACCGTGAGATAAATATCTTATTAAAAGTGTGAGCTGATGTACATACGAGTAAAAATAAGTTAGTTTGCTCCGTGTTGTTATTTTTTAATAGATTAAAAAATATATGTTTCATACGCCATCGATCTAATCGTAGTACAAGTCGCAATGTCTGTAAGTAGAAATGTTTCTGTTTGCTAACCAACGTGTGTAAAGAGTTGATTTTAATGTTCGTTGGTTGCTAGTTTGAGACATGTTTGCAGTTTGAAATTTGAAAATTTGAAAAGTGTGTGACAAGCACCGATGCCAATTTAGCGCCTTTCGCGCTAGTTTTAGCGCGTTTTAACTATGCCAAATGCGCTTTTTTTCGTCTTAGCGCGTTTAATAAAAAAAGCGCTAAATTAGCGCGTTTTACTTAAAGTCAAAAATATTATTTGAGTTTAATACAGGGAAGGAAAATGACTTCTTGGATTTTGTACCAACTGTGAAAACAAAATGAACTCTTTGGACCATGACGGTTCCATTTTTTTAAATATTTATTAATAAGAGCAGAAACATACAAAAATGTGTAATAATTCAGAAGTAAACAATAAAAAAACAGAAACTTAGCAAAAATTTATATACAAATTCAGTATAGTGAAACATTGGTATTTTTAAATTGTACCAAGTAACTCGCGGTAGTACCACGGTACCAACGAGTTCAAAAATGTACCATAAAAAGTACAATTGTACCATGATTTCCATCCGTGGTTCAATATCTTTTTACTTTTTTTGTATAAATTTAACAAAATTTAACTTTTTGTTTAAATTCGTTAATGATTCAGATGTTGCAAATAAAATTCCCTTGACTGTGGTTAGAATTAAAAACGCATTTTAATATTGTAAATGGCAAATATTTTGAAATTTCACAGTTAAAAATATGTACTCGTACTCGTGACCCAAAAAATGTATATAACTTACACAGAGAAAACAGTGCCTACTAAATAAATACCTCATAAAATAGAACAAAATTAATAAGAAATCTCTATGGGTTTTTTCAATAAGGAAATCTTATTAATTTCATAGAGAAAACCTTTTTGAAAAAATCAAGAAGAAATCTTGTAGTTTTTATGAGGTTATCTTATTGATTTTTTCAATAAAAAATAAAAACAAATTGCGTCTTTATTCTCTGTACTTATGTATTTTCATTTAAATTTTATACCATATACATATGTATGTATGTATGTAGTATATTGTACATGTTATTTATTTATACATACATACATACACACTATGTTATATTCTTAACTAACTTACTCACAAAGTATTGAACCAGCAAACTTTTACCTGATAGACCAGCACTCTACCCAATATTCTAACAAGCAGCCTGAATAACCATTGAAATTATTGTGCAAACATTCTTATACAAAAATTAAAAAGATCATGAAAAAATTGTCTGTATGTCTTTTTATAGAAACGAAATAACAAAACACCTCATAAAATCAAGAAGATTTCCCTATTAAAAAAATCAATAAGGTGCTTTACACATAATCGTATAGGAACCTACTAAAATCAAGAAGAAACCCTTATTGAAAAAATCAATAAGATTGCCTAATCAAATCAAGAAGAAAACCTTTTTAAGAAAATTAATAAGGCAACCTAATAAAATAAATAAGAAATCCCTGTAGTTTATAATTTATAAGAAAACCTAATAGAATCAAGAAGTTTTTCTCTATGGATTGTTTTTTTTTATGAAAAAATTACGTAAATTGAGTAAAAAAATTGTGAATAATAAGATTTCTTCTTGATTTTATGTGTTTTTCTTCTTGATAAAATTAATAACATTTGCAACATAAAAACAATAAGGAATCTCTATGAAAAAAATATTCGCTTCTTTCTGCTGGGATACCCCTTAGCCTAAAAACGTTTCATAGAAAAAATTTATTGATTCTATGAGGCAGTTTTTTCTCTGTTATTAACCATCTATTCTTTTTGTATATTCAAAAAAAGCATTTGAATCGGAACACTATTCGACAATTTATATAAGTTGTTACAAAGTTTGACATATAAAATTAAGATCAAAACTAAGAATTTCGAATATTTGAAAGGCGAGACTGATTGTGATGATTTTAGTTATTTAGGATATAATTTCGATGAAGCAATATTGCATAATCTGAAAAAGAGTTACTTAAAAATTAATTGTACTCGTATTTACTAACACATACATCGACCTTTATGAAAATTTAATTTATTTTTAGGAAAATAGCGCGTTTTAACTATAAATTGTTGACAATGCTGTAACTTAGCGCGTTCTAGCACGTTTTGAGAAGGGGTATAGCGCGTTTGGGTTATAAATAGTTAGCATCGCTAGTGACAAGTTTTTCTCTTTGCTGTATTTGTAGCCATTTGGTTGGAATATAAAACTATTTGCGGTAGATGACAGTGATATAAATTAGTTGGTGCATTGAGTATTTGGTTTTATTTTGAATATAAAATGTTTATCATAGTTTGAGCCAATAACAGCATGATTCAATAGTTATTGCATATATTTACCAATAATTGGTTTTATTTTGTGATATCTGTCATTTAAGTGGACCAGTTTTTACTGTTTGAAAGCATTTTTTATTTATTTTAAAATTGTATTTTAAATACTTGAATGCGTAATATGACCACCACCAAATTATTTGTATCTTTGCTGAGATGGCTAAATATTTGAAGCAAATTTAAATATCTTAATAATTGTTTCCATTAACTGGAACAGGTTGGAATTTTAACGTGATATTACAAGTGTATTAACCTAGTTACATATGTATCTCATGATAGCTCCATACCATGTTATATTACGTGTGGTGAGTAGCAATTCCGAGCTAGCAAAGGCTGTTTGTTCTAGAGATGGGCGCGTGTCGAATTTTTCCAACACGACACGAACTGGAATAACAAGACGCTCAATACATACGAAATACGCATACGCGAAAGATTTCGTCAACACAATACTGTACAGCACACACGAAATATTATTGGTAAGATATTGAAGATCGGAAAATTCAATTGATTTTTTCATGAGTCGCTTTTCAAAATATGGCACCAATTTGACACTGCCAGCTGATACTATCTGCCATCACAGCTGGTACTATCGATTTACGTCCACAACTTTAAGCTTCCGTGGCTCATACAATATCAGCAAGTATGCTGGTGTTGTGAGTTTGACGATCATAATATTAAATTTTTTCTCCACTGGAAATTCATTCATATATATTTTACATTTAAAACCGTTTCGTGTTTTTCGTGGCAGTTTTGCTCAACACGAAACGACCCGAACGCGCACGAAATCAAATATTTTGTCACGAACACTTTGTGTTGATTCCTGCTTGTTCGTGTCATGAAAAAAACACGACACTCGCCTATCTCTAGTTTGTTCGACTATTGTTTTTAACTGCAATTCCTAAAAGAATTTTCTGATGATGATCTGACGACTGAACCATTTAATATTCTTCTTAATAATTTTTTATATTTATTACACATTTTTTGTCTTTTAATCATTCCAAATTGATAAGCAAGTACTAAAAAACTTTCTTCTGATTATTTGAAGAGTAGAAAAAGAACTTTGTTATATTTCAATTATCTTTCTTCAAGCTTTTTGCGAAACACTCGCCTATTAATCCTCAAATGCTTAACGAACGATATACAAAAATGTTTATGTTTAAAAGTAAAAAAAACCAAAACTAAAAACTAAGACTAAATTCAAACCGTCGTGGAATTTTGCTTTTGTGAGACTCTTTATGAATGATATAAGAATTGCACGTCTGAGCATTTCACGAGGAGTCTCATACGATTCTTGAGATTCTTAATGAAAGACTCACTATTTCCCCTACGATTAATCGTAGCATCTTTTTCTATGTTGTAGCAGTATTTCACAGAAGAATCAGCTTGTGTAAGAAATTCTCCCGCTCGCAGATTAAAACTGTGCTCGTGGATGACGAAAAATTATCTTTATGAAAGTCTAATTTTTGAAAGTGTATTTTTTTAATTTTTGAAAAACACCCCTAAACCGGGTAACAATAGGTTAAAATATTCGCCACAAAACTAGCGGGAGAGAATTTTCGGCTGCTAAAATAACGATATGAACTTTTAAAAAGAAAATTAACAATTGAAATTGAAAATTTATTCTTGAATTTTTTTCCCCGAAATTGTACGATTTTGTTTTTTTGTGACATTTGAAATATCGTAGGCATCGAGGAGATGTACTTGTATCTCTCTGAACAGGCTTCATACATTTTTATGAAAAAAAAGTGTCCTAAATAAAGGATAAAATAAAGTCCAAATCCATTTTTTCCCATAAAATTCATTTGGTACATACGATTTCTAAAATAAAAAAATCAGGTACGCCCACCGCCCATGAATCGCATATAAAGTGTTATGTTATATTAACAATTTGTAAAAAACTTTGTTAATATATAAAATATATAATAAAAATATATATAAAAATAATATACATATGTATAAAATATATAAAACTTTATTAATATATAAACTTTATTAATATATTGTTGAAATGTAATTTACCAAAGGAATGTATGACTCAAGGTCACTTTCATAATTAAGCACACATATATCAATCTTATTTTTCATTAATTTAATAGAAAATTCGTATTGTTTTAAAGCAAACCTGTGGCTAAAGCCAAATAAATTTTCGTATTTTATTTGCACTTACATTCTTTTATCTTTAATATTTTTTTCATATACTTGAAAACTCTTAAACGTTTTCCAAATTTTCTTAGCTCCGCCACCATAATTTTTCATTTTTTTATGATTCAGCAAATAGTTTGTCCAGAAGCCACAATCAGCAGTTGCAAATAAGCCGAAAACATTAAAAAAGTTATTAAAAAAAAAAGCAAAGAAAAAAATGATTTCATTGATTTGAGGCGTCGGCATCTTTTCTTGTAAATTTATTTCAAGACTATAGTTTTGTTTTAACCATTAAAAGGCGGTGTAAATAGAAAAAAAAAGAGAAGAGGAAAAAACGAACGCCCAAGTCACGTTAAAAACATTTTTATAGTTGATATTTTTTTGCTAATGACCCATGATTATAATGAAACTTTACGAACATACATAAATATTCACTCTTACTCATACCAAATTAGTTTTTAGTTTTCTTTTTCTGTTTAATAAGCCCTTCTTGCATGCAAATTTGCTTTGTTGGAAGTTTAAAAATAAATTAAATTTTTATTAATTTTTTTCTTTCTTCTATCTAATACGTTTAATTTTAAGTCTTGTAATTCTTCTTTAAATCTTTAGTTCTATTTATTTTATTATCCTTAAAGCTATTGTTAAAGATACGTGTTTAATAGATCCTGCGGTCTTAAAAAGTTACACTAATAATAGGTTTTACTTGTTCAGAGAATAAGAAGGTACTTATTTTTCTTTTGGTTTTTAACTTTTGTATATCAAACGCCTTTGAGACGCCAGTAAATCAGGGCTCATTTACACCATCTTCCATATTTTTTAATCTTTTGTTAAGGTTGCCACTACTCCTATTATTATTATTTTTTTATTTTTAATGTAAAAAAATATATTATCTCCAGTAAAGCCAGTAAATGTGCTTGTGCTTCAAATATTTTCGTTGTTGTAAGGAGTGGGACCGCTAGAATTGGGGCAAAGCTTGCTACTGTTTGTCTTAGTTCTTGTAGAGGAGTTATTTTCCAACATTTAAACGATTCATGTCTTAAAACGTCAATATGGCCAATTAAAATTTTTTTTAGCTAAAAGGAACCCGATTGTTTTCGCTACAATGTCCGCCAGTCTGTCTGTCACAAACTCTTGAAATTTTCAAAAAAGCTAAAATTAAAAAATGCCTGCACGAACTAAAAAAAAATCGCTAAAATTCAACCGAACCGAAAAAATCGCCAAATGAAAAAAGCAACAAAACTAAAACAAAGCTAAAACTGAAAAAAACGCCAAAAATTTAAAAAGCTCTAAAACTAACAAAGCTCCAAAGCAAAATTTCTTTCTAACTTGTCTTCACCCAGCAAAAAACTTTGTCTACTAGAATGCAAAAAAGTGTATGTACTCCCCAGCCGTAAGTACTAACAATTTGACTGAATAACCCATTATTTTTGTTTGAGAAGTTCAAAAAGTATGCGGTACCCTATACTTTTTCCATACAAATATCCAAAAGTTGATATATTACTGATTGTACTCAAAATTTAATGGGTTATTTTGTGGATAACTTTTTGCCTAAAATTGTTCAAAAATAATTTTTTGCTAATAGAAATAAATAGAATTTTTTAAAAATCATAATTTTGCAAAGAAAATATATGAATATGTATATTGAATAATATGGAAAAATACTTAAATTTTGTAATAAATTTTTCTCTATTATACTTCATTATTAACTGGAAAGTACTACAATTAGTACTTTCACGTAATGATATAAACAAGTACCACTCATTACTTTGTAAGCCATTAAAAGAGCACTACCCATTACAAAATCTTGAAAAATTTTTGCTGGGCATGAGGTAAAATTAATTAAAAACTAAATTTTTTAAATATTAAATCCAGTTTATAAGACGAAAACTAAATATGGACATTTGTCCGAAAAACTCCATTTTTTGTCGCGTGCGACAGCAAGCAATTAACCTTGTAGTTCTGAGCAACGCGACTCAATTTCTCTTCAAATTTTACTTAACGTAGAGCTGCTGACGGCCTACAGAAATATATATAAAGAAGTAAAAAAAAAGTTTCGGTTTCTTTGAAAAAACAAGCATGTTTGCTTGGTGTCGCACGCTACAACATGCCTGTGGAAATATATATACATATGTATTGTATAAATTTTGGTTTGGAAATTTGAATATTGTTAGTCCACCTACACATTTTAATTGTATTGCAAATTGTAGTTTGCGAATAATATATTTTTCTGTGCAATTGCAAGATCACATCGTTACCTTAATATAGAAAGGTTCTTACTCATAGTTACCATAATATAGAAAGGCCCTAAATAATTTCTTTTTAAATCGAGTTTCTTGTATATTTCGATATAAGAATATCTAATGTATAGATAAATGCAAAAATTTCGATTTCAGAAAAATAATGAGTTAGTGACTCTATATATTATATTATATTATTCTATATTAAGGTAACATTTTCCACTGAAGTAAAAAATTTTTGCTTCATTGAAATGAAATAACATATAAAATGTTATACATATATGTACGAGTACTTCACTTAAGACATTGTTCATGTGCAAATTTTTCATGTCTAGGAATTCAATGAAAATGAAAACTTCTGTTAAAATTAATAAAAAATCAATAATTGAAATTTATTTGCTGTTGGCTTAGCGTGTCCATATACGCATTTCATTGGCTCTTTAACCAAATCATCAGTACACAGAGAAAACAGATTCGTTGAGACAACCGAATTTGTTGCCAATCGAATTTTGGTGGTTGCACGAACTATATAGAATTCTGGTATAACGACTTCAATTTTCTTGTGGTACCACTATATTTTAATTATAACCTTTAAACAAATAGTTGCAGCAACAGAAAAAATTGGTTAACAGTATAGAATTTGAAAAAAAGTTATTCTTGCTACCGAAAATGTTGTTAGTACAACTGAAACAATATCATAATTGGTACCTGTGAAAGAAAAATTGGCCTTCCTTGCTGAAATAAAATAAGCAATAAACGCAAATAAAAATATACAATTTAAGAAATTTATTATTTAACATATTGTCATAAGTTATTTTTAATTGAAATTTATTTATTTCAACCACACATTTTGAACAGCCACAAACCTGTTATCTTATGCACAGACTTTCAAAAACCATTTGAGAATTCATAAATCATAATATCTTTGAAAGTCACAAAAGTTAATTTTTAATTTGCTGCAACGAGTATAAACTATGATAGTAAGCTCAACCTATAGTTAGTTGCAGCAACTGATAGAAAGTGTTTATTTTAACCTTAATATAGAACGACAATTTTTTAGTTGCCAATACCAAAAGTTGGTAGTAACATCCAATTCATAATATTTTATTCGGTTGTGTTAACCAGTCTATGAATTAGTCATGGCAAAAGCATACGCTCGGTTGATGCAATAAATTTAAGAATTGTCAGAATCATATCTTTATTACAATTATGCCCTTATGGCAATAAACATGGATTGTTTTTTGGATTAACAGAAAATTGATTGTGTGAACTGAAATATAGTTTATGCAAATGATATTTTGTTGGACTAACCATTTTCCAACCAATCTTTTTTCTGGGTGTAGACTTCAACCACAAATTTTAATTGAAGCGCCAATGAAATGCGTATATGTACATGCTAAACCAACAGCAAATAAATTTCCATTATTATATTTAAACTTCTGACAATATGTTAAATAATAAATTTCTTCACAGTTAATAAAAAATCTATTATATAAAATTTTTATCGAAATGAAACTTGCTGTGTAAAATTTTCTTTGATCTCACTCCTCTTGAGCGTTGCAATATGGAGCCAAATTCAAAGAAAGACTACCAGTAAAGTCAACTTATAATGGACAATACACGTGTAATTATTGAATTAAATTTTCAAGCTTTTTTGTCATTTCCAAGTTCATAAAGCTGATTTTTTTAATGTCAACATATACACTTAAGGAACGCTCATAATGGCCATAAAATTACACTACGCGACAATAAAAAATACACTGACATTTTATTATAGCCATACGATTGGCCGTAATAAACAATATAAAGTTGCACCATAAAAATTTTTATACCAGCTCACTTTTTAATTTTTAGGTTACATATGAAATTATTTTGCTATAATTCAAATTACGCCATCAAAATGATCAAATATTATCACATATTCATAATATGCACAACATTGTTTATTTATTCTGCTCTATTTTGGGTATAGTTTGTGTCAGAGTAACTAGATTTCATCGCAAGGCAGTTAGAAATGCCCCTTTTGAGTTTAGAGTCCAGCTCACTTGGTTCCAAAACAATGATCCCTTTGTGCTACCTGTGAGTTGAATAGAAGAGTGTTAGAGAGGGTGCTAGGGAAGAGATAGTGATAGAGAAGACAGGTGCCGACAACTCCGCTTATTTGCATGTTTTTAATAATGCAGTGCAATAATGCAGCGCCTCTGGTGTCAATGAGGCTTATTAAATTTTTGAAGCTTTGCTTAGTAGCCATGTTATTAGTTATTTTACTTAGGCGGGGATTCTGCTACACAATACCGACGAAGGAGTTTGCTCTGATGTTACATTAGAATTAGTATCAGCTGAAGACGGTATAGTTCAGTTACCAGTGTCTGTGCCTTCATCACTTGCTCTTTCGTAAAATAACTGACACAAAGCGGTACTAATGCACATAAGAAAGATGTCTGGTAATGTTATTTAATGACTGTCAAAGACCTGGCCTAAACCGAGGACCTTCGGTTCGTAGTCGACGTGCCAACTACTTTAGCCAACGCCAATTGCAAAGCTTCTGCGAGAATATTAAGTTTATTTCGACAAAACAAAATAAAACAGGCAAAGGACACTCCCAAAGTCATTGCGATGAAATTCAAAAGAAAGAAAATATTTAAGTTAGCTTTAATTATAATTAATTATAATTATAATTATAATAATTATTATGTTTCGAACTTCATTTGTTTCTTGTATAAGATTTGATTAGGCTAAAGTTCGTATCGCTTTGTAAGACAAATTACATGTAATAATTGTTTATGAACAAATAACACCAAAGTTAATTGTAAATATTCTGACAAACACTAGCAGAACGGAACCACTACACCTTTAGCATCAGCGTTCTTTTGTGTTTGGTCCACTGTGTGTGGTGTCAGTTGATGTAGATTTCTGCTTTATATACTCAGTTTTCAATGCAACTAGAATATGTGAATTGGTTTGATTCATGGTATTAAAATTTGCAAAAATTTAAATAAGGCTTCACTTGGTATTACCCGCCTTTTGATAAACACAACTCTGTAATGTGTGCAGGTATATAAGTTAATATAATTTTTACTTTCGAATTGGAAATTTTTTCGAAAGGTTTAGTTTTATGTATAGATTTCTCACACCACCTGGCATCTGCTTGGTCCAGTTTGTGATTTGAAACTATTTATTTTTTATAAACAAACACAAACTGCAAAGCTACTTTGGCTTGTCTGCAAAAACGCCTAGAGTCTCCGACAGGAATCGAACTTAAGAACCTCCGACTGTTAGCCAAAAGGCCACTCCCGGCAACACGTGTGTACTTCTGAGTACTAAGTTCTCCCACGCCACTGCTTCAGTTGTAGGTGTGAGATAAAGAAAGAATATAAAATAAAACTTTTAATATACTATTCAAACTTGACTAAGTATTCAAACATAGTAATTCCAAACGTCCAGTAACTGCTGTGACCACTGTTCCTATTGCTATATCACTTACTTTATTTAAAGCTATAGGTCTATTTCATTTTTATCTATTTTTTTTATGGTGTGCTGCCGAAAGGCGTTTTTTTGTGTCTTCATATGTTTGTGAAAATGTACAAATGATATACGCTGTGATATTTTTGATATTTTATTTGTTAAACCAGTTAATATGTATTATTATTTAAAGGTTTTATTTGTAACATATACTTAGTTTGAGTTGGAATATAAGTACAAGATCATATTTTTAACTGGTTACTTGTGAATACTAGAAAATATCCCTTTTATGTTCTGAAATAATTTCTATAAAAATTTTGAATTTTTATTAAAGGAAAATAAATTGTTATCAGTCACATGAGTTGATTGATTGTCTCATTTTAATACTTCTATGATATTGTATGAAGGAAGAAAATCACTGTCGTTTACCATTAGAGACCTTTATTAGAACTTGATATTAGTTAAAAATAGGATGTTAAAGGACGAATATAAAGTTTTTCGTTGTGGTCAGCTGAACATAAAATCAAAGTTAATTTATTGAAAATTAAATTACGAATCTTCTTTGTTTTACAAGTTCAATTTTACGTTCAATAAATCTATCTGCCTATACACATTTCATTAACAACTGGAAAGTACTAATATAAGTACTTTCACATAATGATATTGGTAAGGTTAGGTAGGGGTGGTAGTCAGAAACCCGGACTCACTTAGACCGTTTTGGTTCATTATGATGCTACAGAGACTCTGCTTAGGCGGAGTCCCCACCGTCGAACCAACCAGAGCTCAATATAAAGCTACTAATACGTTGCAGTTCAACACTAGCAATGCCAGAAAGTTCCTTGAACTTAAGAGCACCCATTATGGCCACTCTCCTTCTTGCAAGTCCAGGACAGTGACACCGAAAATGTTCTACACTTTCTCCTACATCGATATCCTGGGAGCTGCGGCAAAAAACATGGTGTTCGACCATGCCTACCTATGAGCCAGTATCCGGTTAGCACTGACACTAGAATCATGATTTGTTTCTTATTCTTTAAAGTTAAAGAAGCTGTATTTTTCCTATTTAGATGAGTCCATAACTGCCTTGTGATCACGCAATCATTTCTTGTGATCCACTTTCTATTCGTTTTATCTACTGTCTTGCGTCTGAGTTTGCAAGAGAGTAGGGTAGGGGTGTGGGTTACACATTCTTAATACGGTGAAAGTTGTAAGATTGTCTCAGTTCTAGCAAGCTCATTTGCCCTAGAGTTCCCCTGAAAGCCTCTTTGCCCCTGGATCTAGATAATCCTAATATCAAACTGCTCTGTAATCTCATTTAGAGATGATCGGCAGTCGAGAGTTGTTGTTGTTCTTGGAAGTCCATAATAGCTGCTCGACTATCAGTGTTTATGCTTATTAAAGTCGTTAAAGTGACATTCACTTTCCGGAAGTCGCTTTGCAATACGAAGACCTAAAGCCATGAAAAGAATTCATAACCCACACCTTCTTATGGTTTGAAGCTGTCCGTATAAAAATCAACAGTTTTTCTTCTAACCTGGAGTTCCATTCATCCACAATTCTGTGTATGGTATCCAGGTTTTATAAAGACGTTCGTGTAGCAGCGCAGGGGAGGGTTGTCAATCCTCCATCCCCAAACTTCATGATCGTGTATTCTATAGTCGCCTGTTCCACACAGCGAGGTACAACGAATACGGATTGCTGAAGTTGTTGCAATCTTTTTTCCTACTAGGTCCAATGGTAGTAGGTGAAGAAGCATACCCAGTTAATCCGTAGAAGTAGTGCAAAGAGCACTAGTCATAAGAATATATTATTTAATTCATTACGGGGAAGTCATTACTATACATATAAAATAATTACAAAACCTTGAAACATTTTTGAAGATATGAATCTCGGAAAACTTTTTTTTTTGGCTTTTCCACCCAAATAATTTCATAAAATATTTGATAATGTAAACTTAGTTGCAGTAAAAAAGTGAAATAAAAGACAAACTTTAGTCTTATAAAAATGTATTTTTTTTTTGTAGAAATAGGGTTTCTATAATTTTAAAAATTAAGATCATACCAATAATTTTGGAAAATATTATAAAGTAACACTCAATAAATTTTTTTGGTCAATTTCATATTGTCTCCAAACGAAAATTGGGACTTGTTATAAACAATCTCTGATGAGTTTTAACCAAAATGTATATAAAATATTTCATTTTATTGAAAAAATTTTCAATAACGTTCAGTATATATTTTATTAAAATCTTTATCGCTTTAAGCAATTAAAATTTAAATTTAAAAAGCTTACAAAATGTCTACTAGTTTATAATAATCAGCGCTTCTTCATTACATCTTTTGGGAGAGAATTTAATATATCAGTGTGATTTATAGCTTTTTAACGATCGATTTAAAGTATTTGAGTTTTGTATTTTAATTCATAAATTAATTTAAAAAAATCAACAATACAAAAGTTATTTTATTATCCAATAAAACTTATTTAAATATCAAAATATTTTCCATGCCATGTTTAGTAGTATAATAAAAATTCGTTTTAATCTTATATTCTGGCTAACGATCTTGCATTTGAATTTCATTTTTTTTTTCTTTAAAAAAATTTGAAAGGCATCAAAGGCGTTAACAAACCTGTCAAAATTAGAGTTTATTTAAGTTTATTGTTCATATGATAAAATGCATATGAATATGATTTTATTGCCAAGTTGCAAAGTAAGTTCTGATTTACGAAATGAATGTGTAGTAAAACACTGGACAAGTTTTTCTTCCTTGTGGCAAGTCTAATTTTATGGCAGAGAAATGACACGAGGATTAAAAATGTGTTATTTTGCCTTCACTATTTCTTTTATACAAATCAAACTTGCAAATTGATAATTTGCTTAGTCTAATGGAAACTAAAATAAATAATTAATATAATGAATATTAATGCTAATTAATAATTAATAATTAACATATGGTGCATTCCATGCCAAATCGGACGGTTTGTTAATTTTTTTGATATTCCCAATCTTGTGATATTTTTTTAGAGCTCCTTAAATATTTCCAAATACAAATTATTCTATATTTTGTAAATGAATATGAAATGAATAAAAGTATGAAACTACAAAAAAAAAAGTAAAGAAATGTTAGAAGTTTAAGTTATTATAATAAACCAATTGACTGAAGTACGACTTTTCTTAAAAAATGTAAAATTTTTTCAGTCGTCAAGCAGCTCCGGGTTGAAGAACAGTTCTCGAGTCATCGTAATTATTTCTTAAGTGCGGTCAGGCTTGTGTGTGTTGTGTAGCCTTCGGTTGTTTTTCATCTCGCTCGCACTGCTTGACTGATCTGCTACGGATAATTGTGTAATCTTGCGGTTCTTTTGTGGAATTTCGTTGACAACCACGTTGCTACTTCCTATGTGAAGGCATAGGTCGGGTATAATCAGTCACAAAAACATATTTAAGAATACTGTTAATAACATCATGGTATCCAGGTCCTTGACACATCTGCCACTTCATTTGTTGTATTTGCTTTTCTGTTACATATGATAATATCAATGTAAGGTTGCTCAAATTGTCAATACGTTAAAACAACTCAATTTGGAGTTAATGGAAACAAGAACCATCACAACAAGACTTTGATTTGCTTACATTTGGTGTATAGAAGAAGATAAGCAATAACTCTTTAAATTCGTGCAAAATTAAAAATCTTTGAGGTGAGATCAACCAAAAATTGGTTGTGGGAAACACTCAAATATACTTAGGAAAACTACATAACAATCTATCTGCAGTAAAATAAAACCATCCAAGTAGGAAGCTTATTGTATTGTATACAGGGCTTGCAAAATGGATACTGGTTCCTAAACAAAGTATAAGAACAAAACCTTTAAGCTGACTATGCCTGGGCAGCCAAAAATTACTATGAAAAAATAAGGCGCTGAATCGGATGTAAGAACCGGCTTCGATACCGAAAACCTTTCAATAGCATTTCAAATCAACGAAAAGAATTGAAGTGCGATATTATGAACCTGGGAGCTTCAGATGCTCTAATACAGCTGAAGAGGACAAAGAAAATTCGGACATCGTGTGCCCCCGTAGACAATTTTTATTACAACATTTAGTGGGAATCGAACTCACCACACAGACTGATTGTGTTCTACACTAACAGCTAAGCAGTATGAATAGTGTCACACTCTGCTTGGTTATTGGACTTGCAGGAGTGGAAGGAAAAGAAAATACAGACAAACTGACCAGGAGGGGGCCTAACATACCCATGGTCGAACCATAACCGTTTTTTGGACTTGGACCTAACAGAATGATATAAGATGGAGATCAAAAATACCAGGGAACACCTCTACTTCAATCTCCCTGGATTGAGTAATGCAAACCTAATAATTGAGACCTGTAACCAAACCCGGTTTAAAGCTTTCATGTCCTTATATAAGAAAACAATGCTCACCAGATTTCTCACAGGCCATGGCAGGATGAGAAAACAACTCAACTTGGTATTGAGATTAGCAGCCGGTACGAATGCTGTGATTATGATGATGAAACTTTAGAGCACATTTTGAAGAACAATTAAGCTTTATACCCCAAAGAAGACAAAGCCAATTAAGGCAGGGACCTGATGTAAAATTGGGAACAGTCAATACTAGAATCAATCGCAACTTTGGGATTCCTCAGAAGATTAGTTTCACATCAGATGCTCTAGCACCTGGCAAGGGACATAATAGATTTTTTTGGTGGTGTCCTGTACTTTCCGTACAATTAAATTAATTCAATTATGCTGTTCGATGTGCTGCGCACCAATGTCACTCTATCACTGCAAGACACACGTTCTCTTTCTCCTCTGGGCTAATCATGGACAACGATGCTCTCTAAGGTGGCAGTATAAACTTGAATTATCTTGTGCAAACTTATTACAGATATTGTATTGCTGATTTCATTGCATATTTCTGTGCTCCCTACAATATAGTATAATGCTTAAATCATCTATTTACATCACTGCTACTCCCGTTCTCGTAAATCCATGACAACTGCAAGTCGTGTGTGAGAATCTATACGTCTAAGTAGAGCTAATTTAAAGTAATGGCTATGCCAGCTGTTGGTTCGCTTCTTGCATTTATAAACTGGTTTATCTTGCTAAAGTCTGGCTTATACGAGGGCTACTATTTATATTTCGAGAGCTGGCAACACTAATGCCAATAGCTTAAATCTGGCAACACCGTAATAAAGTTTGACGTTTTTTTTAGCATAAACGTACTCACAACGTTTTTATTTCTTTTGTTTACAGAGAGTTCAGAAAATCAGTTTGACAAAATAATTAAAATTTTAAGAGAAGGTTTTCGTTGGATTATTTTTCACAACTTGCAACGTTTATTATCTCAACAAGGATGTGTCAATGAACTCAATTCTTTGTATGGCGATAAAGCACCATCAGGAACTGCAGTATATCTCTGGTATTGTCAATTCAATCGTGGTCGTGTTCCGGCACCGACGAATTTCCAAGGTCGTCCAAAATCGGTTGTTGTGCCACAAAACATCGATGCATTGCGTGAACTGATAATAAAAGACCGTCACGGCACATATTTTGGAATCATCCAATGCAAGGCACTTAGTTGTAAAAAAAATTTTTCTCATCTGATACCCCATAATTTATCAATCGCTCAAAAAAGGGCTCTCGTCAAGTAGTGTGAGGAAATGATTAAAAAGTTTCAACTATGGTGCTTAAAAAGATGTGTACAAAATTTTGACAGGTGACGAATCATGGATATATGCTTATGAGCGAGAAACAAAACAGCAATCCACCGTGTTGGTATTCCAAGACGAGCTAAATCCAACAAAAGTTATTCGTAGAAGAAGCTCAGCGAAGCAAATGGTCGCCTGTTTCTTTGGCCAAATGGGTTATGTGCTCACTGTTCCGCTTGAGCAACGTACAAATTTCAATTCTGAGTGGTACACGACCATTTGTTTACCGGAAGTTTTCGGAGAAATTCGTAAAACTAAACCCCGAAGACGAATTATTATTCTTCACCATGACAATGCGAGCTCTCACACATCTCGTCAAACAAGTGTATTTTTGAGGATCAAAAATTCGAACTGATGACTCATCCTCCGTACAGTTCTGACTTGGTACCCAATGACTTCTTCTTGTTTCCGAATATCAAAGGTAAACTGCGTGATCAACGATTTACGAGCGCCGAAAAAGCAGTCGAAGCATTCAAAAACCATGTTTTGGAGGTGTGTCGAGAGGAATGGAAAAACTGCTATGATAAATGGTTTAAACGAATGCAAAAGTATATTGATCATCAAGGGGAATATTTCGTAAAACAATAAAGCTATTTTCATTTCAAAATGTTTAATATTATTGGCTATTACCGAGGGCTACCCTGGCATATGTCGACCGTATACCGAACAGCTGATAATCGAATATCTACTGCAAAAAGTTAAAAAGAAGAGATTAAATTTTTTTCAGTGTTTGAACTCTTCCCAAGTGGTGTTAAAAGGAAATATTTGGTTCTGGTAAATAGTTTGGTCAAGTGGCGCTGCTGATGTCAATATTTTTTTTTTCAGCTAAATGGTCAATAATCAATCTAAAGATTTTCCTTCGACCAACTGTTTCTTGATCCATTTGGGAAAGTTGTGTGTGTTTTTTTTTGTTGCTTTTCGTTTTTCATTTGTAATTGAAAATAAATTTCAAATTAAATAACTTAAATGGGTTTGAATTGATTGAAATTGATTTATTGAAAATCATTGTTAGCTGTTGTAATAGGATTTATTTTTTAGAAGTCCATAGAGTTTTTAAAGTTTTTTCTTTGCCACAAGCACAACCAGCAACAGCCATGGCAAAGTGACCACAAATAAGTTTAATGGTAACGGGTTTAGGTTTGGGATTTTAAACTAAAATTTTCGTTTATAAATTAAAATGTTACTTGTGGTTTGTAACTTATCTTTTTTCAGTTTCATATAAGAGTAGTACTTATTTATGTATTTTAGTTTATTTATTTGTTTTATATTATTATGTTTAGTTGTTTTTTTTCCTTCTATAATATTGCTTAAGCTTTTCGAAGATAATAATTGATTTTTTTCTTTGGTTTTTTTGCAGATTAACAACAAGCCGAGGTAAGTTTAAATTAAACTAGGCGGTGTTTTGTGTGTAAATATCGCGTGAGATTTATTGATAAAAATTTATAACAAATTTGTGTGATAAAAAATAATCAAATAAAAAATTAATTGATAATAACTGTTCGCTTAGGAAAATATTTCAATTGGCAATCATTATGGATTGCAAGCAGACTTGTTACTTTTTTAAATGATTATATTTATTGCTTGAAATAGAATTGATCAAATGCATTTAATAATACAGGGTGCTCCAATAAGACTTTGCAGTATGAATAGCCTGCTATTTTATGTAGATAACAAGTAAAAAATACGCTTCAACAATCGGCCCTGTTCTGTAAACCGAATCCGAGTAAATTTCTCGTTTTCAAAAAATTAATAATGGTCCTGCAGGCGTGTTTAAAATCATACACAATAATTTTCTTTCCAATATGATATTTGAGAATCTATATAATAAAAAAATTTAAAAAAATTTAATAAAATATTTCTATTGTCGGAGTTAGTTTTGTAAAATCGTGCGGTTTCAAATCGATCGGTTTACAGAACAGGGTCGAATATTTTTAGATTACAAGTACTAAAATTCGCTACAAAAATTATGAAAATTTCCCGATTACAGTTCGTAAAACGAAAGCATTTCCGGGTGGTCGTGAAGCACTTTTTCGACCAAAAAATGTGAAACTGGTGGAAAAATTTTATAGCTGTTGGGACAAGTAATTTTTTTGTTAATACAATCAAAATATTGATTAAAAATTAACCTACTACGTTTTTCGTCAATACCTTTATTAATATTTGCAAAATGGCAGCGAAAATTTTTTCATCAATTATTTTGTAATATCAGCAAAACAAATTTTTAAATAAATTTTTTTTGGGGAAAATTTTTTTAATTAAATTTTTTGTTGGCTAAAAATATTTTTTCAATTAAATTTTTTGTTGGCAAAGAAAATCTTTTTAATTAAATTTTTTGCTGCATCCACAATTTGTATTTAAGAGCAAACAGAAATTCAATTGGATTCTATGGTAATGTAATTGGTAATTGGCATTATGGCGAGTAACCTTTAATCAAATACAATGTTGCCCATTAGTTTGATTCGAACAGCTGTTTTCTATGGTTACGGTTGTGATACGTCTGATTGCACCTTTATTTGGTTTTCTCTATTCAGTCGTTTCAAACATAATTCAGTATTGTACAATGTAATTAATTCCATTGGTAAAAATATTACGTAAACGTATCACATAGACCAACATCAATGACTTTTGTAGTTCCTATTAAAAATGCTGTTAAATAGTATTTCCTATTTAAAGCAAAAGAAACTTTAGTAATAATTTTTATGGAAAAATGTTCAAGTTTAAGTACAAGATTCTCATTTTACGATTACAGCCGCTTGTTAAAAGTGAATGTGCAAGTGAAAAATTCTTGTTAGTTATTACTCGGTTGTTTATTGTTCCGGAACATCTTGTTGCCGGTTAACAAAATGTTGCCTTAACCTTTGCTGATCCGCCACGAATGCTAATAACGCGTGCAAAATTTTCATTCTCACATGTTGTTGCAAAAAATAAGCAACAGGAGAGAGGAAACAACTTGTAATTCAAAACCACAAATTCATCTAGATTCTCATACTTCTGTGGAAATTTTAAACTGAAGATGGAAATGCAAGCATGTGTATGTGTGTGATATGTGTTAAGTGCTTTTGAGATTTTTCTTTTCTTAGTAAATTTTGCCTGTTTCTGTAAAAATTTGTAAATGTTATGCAAATAGTTTTTTATTTATTACAACTAGTTAATTTGTAGTGCTGTTTATTTTAACTTTTTCTTATATAATTGGCAGCCTTGACGTGTTGTTATGCAAATCATATTTTAAGGCTTGATCCAACAATCCGGTTTAAATTTTGATTTACTAAAAAATATACGCTTCTTGCATACGTTGAATAAATTGTAATGTTTTTGTTCTTAGCTTCTTGTAGAGATGGGCACTTTTTCTAATATTTTGTACCGGTAAGTTTCATATGACTTGGCACAGTGGGTTAGCCTTATACATATTTCGGTAAAAATTATGAGCAGTGGTCGTAGATCACCAATAATTATATTGATGTAGTTAAGAGAAAAATGTAATATTTAATACAAATCAGTCACGCGCACCGCCCATGTAATCCAAATTAAAGGCATTATTTTGTAAAACTTAACTCTAAGCGTTATGTATGTTTTCTTTTTTTGTAGTTTATATTTTTTGTAAGCGCTTAGCGTTGCGTTGCGTTTTACTAAATTAGGCCCTAGATTTTTCACATAAAATTCTTTCTATCCAAGCAGAAGTCAGAATCAGCCGTGCACACCCACCATGAAACCCATACAAAACTGATATATCATTCAACAAAAACTTTATTTATTCTTTATCTATCATTTGTTAGGCAACATCATCACATTTCAAATCCTGTTTGTATGGGTCATGTATAAAAGGTCTTATTTAACCAGTAAGCGACGAAAAATTTCAATTTCAAATTCCCTTCCGATAATTAACTCGCCATAAATAAATACTCTTCTGTACATAGCGATTTAAAAAAAAGCAGCTTTAAACCTCTTTCACATAATCTTTGCGATCTTCAAAGTTCATTAAAGTCTTCATATAAAAATATTAGAAACTTTTAAAATTAAAATCGCCATTTTAGCTATTTTTCCTTTTTTAACTACGAAATAATAAAATAATCATTTGCTTATCTTAAAAGTCATACATTTTTGCTTTAAATTACTTGTATAAACTTTTTCGTTACTGTCGAACGGGACCATCGTATATATCTAAAGTGAATAAAAGTCAAAATAAAACGGATATTTCTTTTGACAATAAGCGTAACTTATAACTCTAATTTAGCCCTATAACTATGTAGTACTAAGTGGGCTTTTGAAAAATTTTCGGTTTTAAAATAATTGTACAAAGAAAAGCATTCGCATGTGACAAAAATAAAAGTTAATTTTGCGGGAAACGATTAAAAACTCTCAATTTCAGCGAAACCTGACACAATATCTTTTTATGTGATTAATTTAAAAAAATGTGCACAGACGTCTCTTTAAAAAGGGTTTTGATTTTACGGCAGGTCGCACGTGACATTTTTTTCCATCATAATATTTATATTATTTCTCTTTACAAACTTTTAAATATTAAATTCTCCTGTGGAATTTTTCTCTTCAATCTTTTGATTGATGACTGAAGGATCAGCCATCGCATTCCATCCTCTGTTGGAAAATATTTACATACATTAGTTTAAAATATTTAAACCCATTACATCGCCGTTTAAGTATGACTTCTTGCCCCTTTTTTGAAACAGCCAAATGCTACCCATAAAATAAACCAAAAAATTATTTACATATCTTTTTAACTAAATTTTGAGCACACTTGATTGTGGCATGTCGCACGGGACATTTTTTCATTATGACATTTATATATCTTTTTACGAAGTTTCAAAAATGAAATTCTTCCTTATTTATGATTATTTTTGCTTTGTAAGCCAAAGTACATGTGATAATTATTAATGAACAAATAACACCATCTTCGAATTTTTCTCTTCAATCTTTTATTTTCTCCCTTCAGGCAACGCTTTCGACTTTTAGTTTTTGGTTTTGTAATAATATATCATTTTTCTTAAATTTGTATCTTTACTGTTTTGGCTTATCTAAATTTAAATTTAAAAGTATGTAAATTTTTTTAATTGTACATCTAGGATGTCGCATGTGACCAACTTTACATAGTTACTACGACCACAAATCTTTATATATTTCGTAAGTTTTTTTCTTTAATTTTAATTTCTCTTTGTATAGAATATTTGATGAGCTTCCTGCATGTATTTTCGACGCACTGATAAAAATGTTATTTTTCCATGTTGCACGTGACATCGAAATAAGCGATTTTGCAAGGCAAAAACTTGCAGTTATTTGCAATCGTATAGTTTCTTATACATTCTTTTTAATTCTATGTACAATAAGATACATTTTAGAGACCAAAAGTTAAGTGATACTGCCTGCCATTGAGAAAGTTTATAAAAAAGAAAACTAGAAAAAATTTGCTTATGTGAGCTTTCATTCGAATATCTAAAAGTATGTTTTGTAAAAATTTAAATTTTTTTTTTATATTAATTAAATATAATTAATTCGCTATTAAAATATGATAAAAAAAAAGTCTTTTCAAGAACTTTTAATTTTCTTGTCTACTGAATATTCAATATATAATAGGCAAAAAAGTTTGCATTACTTTTTTTTTTGCAAAAATTTAAAGAAATTTATAGTTTTCTTCCTGTTCTGAAAATATCCGATAATTTTTTTTTGCAAATCGAAAGAAGACGTACATTTCCATTTATAATTTTAAAGATTTTTTTGACTGAAAATAAAAAATAAGCAAATTTTGCAGGAAATTTTTTTCCATTTAAGACAGTTTTTTATTTTAATCAATTAATGTTTTAGTTAAATTGAAATATGAAATGACTTCGATTAAAAACATAAATAATGATAATTTTTGCTGTGCAGTTAATTTATTTTTTAAATAAATTAATTCTAACCCATTGTGCAAGATAATAGTTATTTAGCTTCTTAGTAGAACAAAAGCTAAACAAGATTCCCTTCAACAGATTTCGAGTTTCTACTTAATTTTAAGATTTTTACTCGCGGCAGTTTGTTAACCCTGCTATTGAAATTTTTGTGTAAAAGATGTTGGTGATTTTTTATAAAAAAGAAGTTGTTATTGATGGTTTACATTGTGTGATTGATTAGTTTTAATTAAATATTTGTTAAGGCCTCCTCTCACTGACTAAATATGTTTAGGATTTATTTCAGAAAATAATAAAATGCCACTCCAAAGAGATACTAATAAATAATAGGCTTTAAGAAATGAATAAGTATTTTACTATTTGTATTAAACCAGTTAATATGGTTGATATATATTAACACGTAAGATACAAATCTTTAATTAAAAAGAGTAGCATTTAATTGTAGAAAAAAAAGATATACATATATTTATTTGTCTTTTAAGGGACACACAAAATATTGTTTCTTATGACTGATATTAAAGATAAGTTAAATCTTTTGAATATATATTTTTTTTAAGTTTTAATTTAAAGTCAATAAATTTTTTACTTTAGCCAATACCATAAATATTTTTGTTGTAATGGTCAAAACTTTTATTTGAATTTAAACACTTTTAGTTTTTGTTGGAACATAACTTGTTTTCCTTTGGTACCCAACTTCATTTTGATGTGTTTGTTGCATTTGGAACAGGTTAAAGGTGTTAAAGTATTTAATCACCATATTCTTGCATCATTTACTTGGTGGAATTTTAGTTGCTACAAAACAAGTGACAATTTATACACAAGACTTATTTTTTGGATGTTTGTGGCAAAATTACATTATTGACAGTAGTCTGCTTCGTTAGTGTTTTTCTAAAAAATTATATTTTTTCTCCTTCAAATAGGAAGAAGCTAAAGGTTAATTTTGCCGTACATGACTAAAGGACATACATACATGTTTATAAATGATTGCTTAAAGCAATATGAGAATAAATTCAGTAAAGTAAGACTTTGATTCGCACATGAAGGCCTCCATATGGCGATTGTTTTTTTTTAGAGATTTGTTCGGTTTTTGGTATTTGTTGGCAATTTTTTAGAATTCAAATTTTTTTTTAGCTATGAATTTTTTTTCGTTTTGGAGTTTTTTTTTTTTGGTTTTATTCTTTTTTTTTACAGTTAACGCTTTTGTTTTAGTTTAAGTTTAAAATTTTTTAACGCACTAGTAAGCCCAAATATTAAAAATACATTGAAATTGATTATTGAGGGGCGTTTAGCTGGATACTATGCACATTTCACTTTTGCTAATGCAGATCGTCAGAAAACCTTTACCCAAAAATTTTCTTAGAACAACTAGAGTTATTAAAAAATAACAAAGTTGAAACAACAACTCAATCATAAATAGGTTTTATATTTTCTTACTTTACCATGTTTTTTAGTTTTAACGTTTTTAGTTTTGGCGATTTTTCTAGAATTTTTGCGTTTTTTTAATTTTTGGCGACTTTAGCCAATTTAATAGTAGCAACGCTTTTTTTCGATTCACCGATTTTTTTTGGTTTTTGGCGATTTTTTAGTTTTGGGAATTTTTTTCGTTTTGGTGATTTTTTTTTTTTAATTTTTTTGCAACATTTTTACTTTTGGGAATGTTTACCATTTTAGAAATTTATTTTATTTTTGATGATATTTTTCATATCAAGATTTGTTTTCGTTTTGGCGATTTTTTTCGTTTTTGGCGATTTTTCTACGTTTTTGGTATCTTTTTTTTTTTTGGCGATCTAATGTGATGTAGGCATATCTTAAAAAAATTTTGTTTTCCTTTATTTTGTTTCGCCGATTTTGTTTGGGTTTTTGGCGAATTTTTATTTATGGTGATTTTTCGTTTTGGCATTCTTTTAAATTTGGGATTTTTTACCTTTTGAGTTTACAGTTCCCAAGATTCAGCCAGTTGTCAAAATTACCTGAACTGATAGAATACTCTTTAATTTTGATTTTTTTTTTTGAATTTTAGTGTTAATTGTTATATGCTGCATAAAAATACACAAACTTTGAAATTTTAAGTGTCTATCTATAATTGTTAGCATATTACATTAGGTTTTGGATTTTTTTCGTTGCTCGCTTTAGAACAACCTTTAGTTTTTAGTTGTCATATATTTGCTGTTGGATCTAAATGCGAAATTTTTATATATTCTGTGAAAATGTCTGGTCCGTAGCTCTTACACTTTCAAGAAAACATCCTGTGACAGGCAGACAAATTGACAGTCATATAGACTGACAGATAGGAAAAAGAAAGACAGACAGATAGACGGACATCGTAGTTAAAATAATAGGGCTCCTTTTCACCTTTGTTGTATGGAACCCGAAAAAGGACTTTAAGTCGTTTGCTGAAGTTCAATGCAAAGACTCTTGTAGTAAAATTTTGCATCATATTCCATAAAATTTGTTGCACAAACCGTTTTTTTTTTTTGAGAAAATGCCGTGAAAAAAAATTATGTAGCTTGAAGCCTTTTGTCGAATTTTCTGAGCTTCCTCCGGACAAATAAAAATAATTTTATAAAATAATTCATTGTTTTAATTCACTCATATTTGTTAAAATTTTATTTTGGAAAGTTTAAAATAATAAATATTAGTTTTAATAGGAAAATCGTTCCATGTTAATCTCACACGTAATAAATTACATAAAACAAAAGACTTAAGACACAACAAACACATCCTTTACATTAATTCGTGTCTGTTGCTTAAGTCTTTCGTTTTTATAATTTAAAATTATCAAAAGAAATCATTGCTAAAATAAACCAACAAAACTAAAAAGAGAAAAAACAAAAATATACTTGTTAACACTTCCATTCTTAAAGTAACATTTGGCGAGAGAAAACAAAAAAAAAAAGAATGAAATAAAAAAAGCAACTGCACGCAATTAAAAGATTGAAAAATAAAATACTCTTAATATGTTGTTGTTGTAGTTATTGTATATTTTTTGCCTAGACCGGAAAATATTCTGGCTAAATTGTATTCTATCAATGCTCTAAAATCACAAACGAAAAAAATTAATAAAAAAAATAAAAATAAATACAAATAAATATATATTTTTTCAGCCGTGCACTTTACACAAACCAAATCACATGTGAATGGCTTTTGCATTCGAAAAAATATATAAATAAAAGTATAAAAACTAAGAATAGGAGTAAGACTTAAAACTCTCTTGTAAAAAACGCAATATACACGCAAAGGCAATTAAAATTACTTAATCGACATGCGAAAAACTAAGAAATATCCTAAAGAACCTCTAAATAAAATAAATCCAAAACAGATAACTAACATGTTAAAAACAATAGTTTGGTTAAGGAAGTCCTTAGGGAAAATCTCAAATAGGCAATACAGTAGCCCTCAACGATTTTATAATTTTTCTAGCAAAATTATAAAACCTCATAGACAAAAAATGTGATAGAAATATTAAGATTGCACTTTGCTTTAGTATGGCTAATGAAAGTAAACTTGTCTTGGAAAAGTTTATTTCTAATCCAAGAGCAAGTTAAACCTGCTACTCTATTGCATGGTAGCAAAACATAATAAAAATTTCCTAAGAAGGTGTAAATTCTTTTCTTTATTTAAGTTTCTTTTAGGTCTATGAATTGAAAAAACGAACAATAACATCCTTAGAAAACAAAATCGCGTGTGTGCTTAGGTTTTGTTAATCATTTAAACTGTTATTAGCTTAATTAACACTTGTCATCAAAACGAAAATAGAAAATGTCTAGAAAAAATATCAACAGCATGATGAAATCGAATAAGGCAAATTGTATATAAAATAGCAATAAGTTTAGAGGAAAATCATTGTAGATTTAAGTTAAGCGATTTGAGAAATAAAATTAAAATTTTGTTTATTTGAGAAGTTATTAAAAAAGCCAAAGCATGCTTGAATTAATCTTTAATAAGTTCTAAACTTTGTGATAGCGGTGCTAGCCTGCCAGTCCAGAGGTCGTGGGTTCGACTCCCGCCATAGTTTCTGGCTGTTTTCCGCAGACAAGCTAATCGCTTCACGGGTTGTGTTTGATATAAAAAAAAATCAAACTGCTCTTATTTTTTGATCATTTTAATCACTATACTCCGGCAAATAATCCTGAATAGATTGACACTTGGACAACTCTATCAAATTATCCTGTTTAACTTTGAAAATCAGTCGGCGATTCACATAATTAAAAGACAACTTTGTGATTTTTATGGGGTACTGTCTCTGAAGAGAAAGAATATCGACGCTATCCCTCTACTAAATTGAAAATTTTGCTCCAGGATCTTAGCCTACATCCGTGAAACATTCGGTATTAAAAGCATTAGAGTTTCTACAAAAATCATAATTTAAATTAGAAAGTGTGGTGTTGTAACACACCTGAACTGGGATACCCAGTTGGGTTCATCCTAATAAATCATAGTTTATAGTATCATTCATGCTTTGCCTCATAGCCCCATCTTCTGGCTGGTTTGATCTCTTACTCAATGAAAATGAATGACATATGCTACTGTCGTTCACGAAGGAGTAGACCAGAGAACGACAATGAGTACTCAACAAAATATACTGAAATAAATACTTTTAATTTTAGCAGCTACGCATAATCTTAATTGTAGCGAAAATAACACTGTGATACACAAAAAATATTCAGGGATTCTAATGTACCAATTCTATTTTGTTGGAGTCCATGGATGACGAAAATACCGTTGGTTTTTTTAGGTCACTTCATAAACTGATTTTATAACGGTAAATGTAGTGAAAAACGGGGTTTCTTAGCTTTTCAGTTTTAAACAGTTGTAACTTCTTTGTTTCCCAACGGATTTCTTTTAACTTTTCGTTGGTGAAAAGAATCGAATATTATCTTTCAATAAAGATATATTTTTTGTAAATCGACTAAGAAATGGTTAAGTTACAGTCGTTGAAGTGTACAAAAAATCCATTAAAAAGTATTCTTTTGTAACTCATAAGCAACTTATAGCCTGAGGAAAACAAAAGAATACTTTTTTAATTGATTTTTTGTACACTTCAACGACTGTAACTTAGCCATTTCTTAGTCGATTTACAAAAAATATATCTTTATTGAAAGATAATATTCGATTCTTTTCACCAACGAAAAGTTAAAAGAAATCCGTTGGGAAACAAAGAAGTTACAACTGAAAATCTAAGAAACCCCGTTTTTCACTACATTTACCGTTATAAAATCAGTTTATGAAGTGACCTAAAAAACCAACGGTATTTTCGTCATCCATGGAGTCCAACAAAATAGAATTGCTACATTAGAATCCCTGAATATTTTTTTTCTCAACTTTTGTAGCACAGTGTAATTTGTGCGCTCACATATTTTCCCTCAAGCAACTACCCAGCGGCGAAAATTTCGATTACAGAAGCGATGATTCGATGCACACTTGTAAGGCAGTAATGCACACTACCTCATATACATACGTACCTAGTATACATTTTCAAATGCATTGCTGTATTTGTGGAGTGAATGCGTTTCACTTGCACACAAAATAAGCGAGATACGGAAGTCTTCATCCAATCAACATAAAAGCTCAGTATAGCCTAACATACATTGTAAGTTGGCAGTGGGCAGTTCGAATACAATGTAGCTTACTTTCGTACACTTTGTAAGCTAGCATTCATTGAACACAAAGTATGACAAACATCATTAAAGAGATGTACTGTGGTATGTAGCGTTCGCCGCTGGGTATGATTATAGCCGATTCCAACATAAGAGAGTATCTCAACTTCGTTTATTCGAAAAAGTAAAATACACTGCATCTAGATATAGGCCCTTATTATGAGCAACTTTCGATCTTTGACTGTAGTCGAAAGAACAGATCAAACGTATTTGCATTTGGTATTATGACGAGCATTCGTTAAATAATGTCCTTATTGTGAATATCACTAAAAGTGATTTTTAAAATTTGCAACAACTTTACTTAAAATTAAACAACAATCGTTAATAATAATTTTTTATACTAAAATACTTATTCAAAAACTAAATTCTGTTCGATAGAAAATTCGTTGTTCAACGAAATTTTCAATGCTAATAATATGAATTGAACATTCGATTTTCGATGTTCGATATCCAACTCATAATAAGGGCAATAAATAAGAAGTCACATGCGCATCAATCGTATTGAATCTCTTTCATACTTCTAGTCTGACTATGCTTATACTCAGAGTATGGATATTTAGTCGGACAAAAAAGTATGCGCATGATACTCGGGATATTTATTAATCAGTCGCCATAGTATACATACATTTGTGTATATAAAGTTTAATTTAAAGTGTTTTAGTGTGTTTGAAAACATGTTTTATGTGTGTGTGTGTGTACATAAAATAGCCTTACATTAATGCATGTGTAGCCGATTAATACGTAGAGTATTTTTATACTCATGCGTATGCTTGTATGTAATAAATTCTATATACTTTAGTTGTAGTCGTTTAGGCTGTGTAATCTAAGAAATGTGTATGAACATAGTTGTTGGTTGCTTATAGTTATATGTATTCGGTTTAAAATTAATGCGTGTGCTTACATATGAGCGTGTTTTTTATTTAAAGCTGTAGGCATTCATTGTTGTATGGCGGAAAATACTCAAAGAGTACTTAAAACAATACTTTTTTTATTCTCTGGACTAGACATTAAGGGTCGGTCGTTTAGGAAAATTAAATTTGTTCGGTGCGACCCGATCTACAACAACTCATATTAGTAAAATCAATGATAACGTTCGACGAGAATTGAGAGAATCAATTATCGACACCACAAACAATAATGATAAAATATAATTGTAATGAAGTTAATACTAAGTGACTTATGTGTAGTATCTACAATGCAACCAAGCGACTTGTCTAGAAAATTTTTATAGGAATCACTCAAAAATTTTAGTGCTTTTCATATATTTTTTCTAGACAAGTCACTTGCTTGCATTGTGGAAACTACACATTAGAAAGCAAAATATAAATTATAGCATAACGTCTGAGTTATAAAAAATCAAATGATCAAATGATACAGTTTATCAATGGTGAGTGGACTAGAGGTAGGCAATATAGTAATATCAATTTGCACAGTTCAAATGACAAATGTTAAAGTCTGGAATTTTTAGAACATGTAATTCCAAAAAAGGGTGGCGTTGGCTGAAGTACTTAGCACGTTGACCACAAAACCGAAGGTCTTACTTTCGAACCCGGTCACCTACAGTGATTAAAATACGAGTAACAACAGCTGGCATTTTTCTGACGTGCATTAGTGTTCATTTATATCTGTTATTATAGGAAAGTTCAAGTGATGAAGGCATATACATTTGTCTCTGAACTACACTGACTATACTAGATACTAATCCTACTATAACATCAGAGCGCCCTCCTTCGTCGGTATTGTGCAGCAGAATCGTCGGCAAGGTAAAATAACCAATTAAATGGCTACTAAACACAGCTTCAAAAATTTAATACGCCTCATTGACACCAGAGGTGCTGCAACACCTTATTATTTAAAACGTGCAAAAAGCAGATTTGTAAAATAATGAAGCTTTCCTTCACCACTTGTCTTTTATGTCACTATTCCTTTCCTAAAGAAGGTAACATCTGGTAATAGTAGTAGGCATTCATTCCCTGAGTTTTACTTCTCTTAAAAAAAAAACACAAAATGTGCGTTGGTTCTTCATTCATAAGTTGCGCTAGGTGATTATGCGCTACGAACAACTCAACATATTGGCCTTTCCTAGTTGCATGGCTCGAATGGGGAAGCCACGTTCAATTATGAACATTAAAATCAACAGGAATAACGATTTCACTGTTCGAACAACTCAATAATAGTCCTATTCCTGTACGTGTTCAGACTTCTGCTTTTATTTGCTTGTAATGTACGAGTATCACTGTTTTGGAATATTATATGTGAGAAAAAAATTTAAACTTTCATTTCATAGCCAAGAACCCAGGATCCCCTACTTGTGTTATTATGTCTTATCACAATAAGCACTCAAAAATTAAAATTCAAGTACTTGAAATTTAACTGGAAACCAAGTTGAATTCAAACATTTTTTCAAGTAATATTCAAGTTTGAAAATATGTTGAAATAAAAAATTAAACAACATACATATATGTTCAAACCTTTGTCAAATAAATAATTTATTTATTAATAAAATTAAAATTGTGGCGAAAAACATCAAAGATAAATAAAAAAGTGAATTTTTAAAAAACAAAAGGTGATTAATGATTTGAAGAGGCTAAAGTTCGTATCGCTTTTTAAGCCAAATTACATGTGATAATTTATTAATGAACAAATAACACCAAAGTTAGTTGTAAATATTCTGACAACACATAGTTGAACGGAACAGCCAGCCGTTTGCGAAGGCCACTAAACCTTCCTCATCAGCGTTCTTTTGTGTTTGGTCCACTGTGTGTGGTGTCAGTAGATGTAGATTGCTGCCTTATATACGAAACTTTTTTGCAAATGGAATATGTGAATTGTTTCGATTCATCGTATTTAAATTTGCTGAAATGTGTTTTGTATTGAAAGCACAATTTGACCATCACTATATTTACAACAGTCTTACCATTGTCGTTTGTTCTTTTTTTCTAATTATACACATGTTAGTTAATTTGCTTATTTTTGTTCTACTTAAGACAAACTTTTTTGGTTTGTTACTATTACTTTAGCCTGTTCAAATCATAAATATAGAAACAAAAGCAGTTCGAATAATAATTAAAATTAACTAAAAGGTGATTAAATTACAGTATAATTCAAGGCTTGAATTCAACTGTAATACAATTGAATTGTTCGAATTGAATTCAAGTTTTCTTTGCACTGGAGAATGCTATTGAAATAAAGTGTAGTTCAACTCTTGACAATTGAATATGTGACTTGAATAACAATTGTTTTACACTTGTTACACTTACAGTTTTAATAGTTCTAAGTTCAGCCTAATTTAAGGTTAATATTATTCAGGGGTGTTCTGTAAATCGCACGTTTTGATATCGCCTAATTTCCAGGAAAGAGCTCAATTAAAAAGGTGACTTACATGTTTAATATATTTTATACGAACTTAACTTTGAATGCACTAAGTCGTCCGATCAGCAGAACACTGTTTTCGATTTTGGAAATCGCACGACTTCAAAACGCACGGTTTACAGAACACCCCTGATTATGTTTCTAAGCCTTACAAAAACTAAATTCATAACACAAAGTTTTTCAAGAAATATGATTAGGTTTTACAAAACTTTTTATTTGGCCACAGGAGACATTAAATGCAAAAACACAATACCGCAAATGCTTCAAAGCTTATATGTACCAGCAAATAAAAAAAATTTGTGAAAAAAATTCTATAAAGTTTCCTAAAATAGTTCATGCTGTAAATTCGTTTTAAATTTTGAACTGAAAATCTAAACTATTGAAAACATCTTACAAAAACTTTATGCAATTACTTGATTAAGTAAGTGACTTATTTAAACATAAAAATGTACATATCTACTATCTGGCGTGATGTTAAATCTTATATTTTATCTGGTCAATGACATTATTGACAATGATATTGAGTCTTCTTAGCATTAACAATATGTATCTTCAATCATGTGTAAAACTTTAATTATATTCGCTTTTAATTTTCTGTTCTATGCAGGCAACAGAAGAAAAGTAAAATCGAACTTTACATTTATAATCCACTGACTTTCTGCTGCAAGTTTTTTTATGCATAATTTTTTGAGCTTTTATGACTTTCAGGAAAGAAACTATGAAGAAAATGTAAAATTCTTTTACTTCCTAGATGCCTCATTCTCTTTAAAAAATTCTTTTCGCGTAATGCGAATGAAGATTAAATGACTCTAACTTGTTTTCTACTATTTTCTTTCACTTGAAACCACATGACGCCTAACAAACAACTATTTGTTACATGTCATCTTTAACACATGTAGATAAGAACTCGAGAAGGATATATACCATATATATTGGCAGAAAAAGCCAACAACACACACCTGGCCGTAGTAGCCAAAGGAAGAAAATATAGGAAAATACAAAAAAACACATTATCAAACACACTGAACACTTCTAATAATATCTGCAGTACATATTCATGGCTGCTAGAATTTTTGATACCAAACGAGTATTGCATTCATTATTATTATTATTGATATTTACCTATCAACTCTGCTGGGCAGCAGCAACAACAAAATTTGCTGGCACCAGAAAAAAAAAGCTTTACAAATTAGACATGATATGGCGGACATAAAATGATGTCATGTCTTTACCATTGGCACAACCACATCACACACATGATCTCCAGCAGTCACTCGGTAGGAGCGAAAAATAATATTCGCAAACATTTGCTTTTTCCTTAAAGGTAAAATATGAAAACCATAGGAAAGTTTTAGGAATAGTGAAAAAAAGAAAAACTCTACTTTTTACAACCTGAGAAGGCATTAAAGATTTAGGAAGACTCTTTTAAAATAGATTTTCTCTCACTCTGTCTCGCTCTCACTCTCTATGTCTCTCTCTGTCACTCGCTCACTTTGTTGATGGCAAAAGTGAATTGAACAGTCAAGCTAAAAACCAGCTAAAATTTATAACTAAATAGATAAGATTTTTTATATTTATCTTTTTGTTTTACTATAAATTAGATCTTATTTCGATGGCATATCTTAATTTTCATTTATTTAGTTAGCACAAATCTTGGGATGCTACTCCGGACCAGTAGCTGCTAGCGATACAATCATAAAAACTGTTTACATACCTTTAATAAACAGAAAAACAAATTGACTTCAAATCTATTTCCATATAACTACAGTAATTTCCCCTTAACAGATTTTTCTTAAATTTACGGTTTTTTATGTCTATTATACGATACTCTTCTAATTGAGTCACTAATGCAATTACATGCCTCTTGAATTAAGTAAGTGGTTGCTAAATCTATTAACCGTATATTAGTTAAGGGGAAACTACTGTAAATGAATATTACAAAGAGGTAAGGGATAATCTCTGGAACCTTCTGTCGGATTTCTAAAAATTGTTTTTACTTTTTTTTAATCTTAAATAATCATAGAATTTGTACTCGTTTTCAGCGATTTCAGGCCCACTGTACTTTTAAAGTGTATGTGTAAGCCACTCACGTTTACGCTTGCTTCCAATTTAAATTTGCAACTGGTTATATTTTACTATTGGTAGTCAGATTAGCCAAACATAAAAATGGCATTTCTAATGAAATTAAAAACTTTTTGCTATACAATTATAATTTGGCTTAACATTTGTTTTCCTGCAGCTCCTAAGACTTCTTAATTCATTTAACGTTCTGGATTTTAAGAAACATATTTGTAAAAACAAGTAATTCTTAAGTCGCACAAACCACCTGCATTAAGGCATACAAATAATTCTTTCTTAGTAAGAAATATAATCTTTTTGTGTTTTTTTTTTTAAATTTATTTAATTTGCAATATGTATAAAATATACTTAAGACTACAATAATTAAGTTGTACTTTCCACAAAATACTGCTGACCATGAAACTTAATATTCCAGAGCAAATACAAATGGGGTACAATCCCTGTCAACAATGACTTTGTTTGGTTAGAAAATATACTTAAACTAACTATAAAAATATTTTTAAACATTAAGAATGATCCGAAAATTATTAGCTAAGGAACACAAATAAATAAGCACACAAATATAACAAGACGATGTTAAAGTAAATAGTAAAAGTACAACAACAACTATAATGTTATACCCTATACATTTTAAAGAATATACAAACATACAAGCACACAATCCAATGCAGACGAAATATACAAACAACAACGATTGCAAGGTTGCTGCTACAGTAATACTCTATAGTCAAAGTACATACACACAAACCAATAAAACGAATTGTAACACGAGCTAATTATGACATGATCGAAAGCTTGTATTAAGAGGATTTTGAATTTTTCTTTGTAGATATTGCTAACAATCTTCTGCTTTATATTAATTAGAAAAAGGATGATGTATCATCCAAGCATACAATCGTGTGTAAAGAAGTTAAAAGTTAACATCGTGGTATATAGTATAGTGAATAATTTAACATTGTATGTCTTAAAAGCTCCTTGAGACCTTTTATTCAATTAAAACTATTCTCACCTCACAAAAAGGTTTTTGAATGATAAAAACGCAGCAGTATATTGAACGCTATTAAAAGTGTGACTGTCCTTGGCCACCTCTAATTTAATTTTATTTTTGATATTTTTTATCAAGCAGAGCTGCCTTTCACTGAAAATTTAATATTTTAGTGATCTTCAATTTTTTATTATACCACATTTCACCATAAACGTGACAAGGTTTATTTTCCTCTATTTTCCTGGATGATGGAAAGTGATTTTTTTTTATCGAAAAGAGGTTATCAATTCATCTGTATTTTTATATCTTTGATACTTCAGAACTCGGTACCTGTTAGACTTATTTAATTTATTTTTTGTCTGTGAGGGTATAGTTTTCATTTACTCCCACTGTCAAAAAAGTAAGTGGGAACACACCCTCTAATGTTTTTCTTTGTTTTTATGATCATTCACTTTTGTGATTGCTGTGAAACTTTGCACTCACCTTGGTAATGAAACAAATTGACGGTGCCACGCCCATTAAAATTGAATATTATATCTCAAGTGTTTCTACTTAATCGATTTTTATGAACGTTTGCACACACCCTGAACTCTTGCATGGACTTAATGCTGGATTTAAAAAAGTAGGCGGTGATACGCTCATTCAAATCTCATGCTATATATTACGTGCTTCTACTCCACCAATTCTGAAAAACCTTGGCACACACCCTTAGCTCTGAAAAGGACTTTATTTTGCATGTAAAAAGTAGGTGGGGACACGCCCAATACTTTTTATATATATATATATATAAAGTGCTTCTACTCATACCATTTTTACAAAACTTGGCACACACCCTAAGCTTTAAAAAAATACCGAATGTTGCGTTAAAAAAGGCGGCAGGGATACGCCCATTAAAATTTAATGTAATATCTCTTATGCTTCTACTTAACCAATTTTTGTGAAACTGGGCACTTACCTTGAATCCTGAAAAAAACTTAATCTTACCTTGAAAAAAGTGGGCGGGGTTATGCTCATTAAAATTGTATGCCATAAGTCACGTCCTTCTTTTCCAGCGACTTTGGCATACATGCTAATCTCTGAAAAATATTTAATCTTGCTCTAAAAAAGTGGGCGTGGAAACGCCCATTAAAATTTAAAGTAATATATTTAAGTGCTTCTACTTAATAGATTTTTATGAAACTTAGCACACATCTTGAACACTTAATCATATGTTTAAAAAATATGGGCTGTATTACGCCCATGAAAGGTTGGTAACTATTGAATAATATGCACTAATGTCCTGCACAAGATTATTTAAAAGACCTTTCAAGACATGAGATATTTTTCGAATGGTTTGGTACAGCGAAATATTCTAAAACAAACGCTAAACAACACTGTTGGCAAGACAAACAACTGTAGCAAATGTCTTGACAACAGTGTTGTTTAGCATTTGTTTTAGAATATCTCGCTGTAGCAAAGCATTCGAAAAATCTCTCGTGTCTTGAAAGGTCTTATAAATGTTCTTGTGCAGGACTTTATTATGTACTTCTACACATCCGATTCCCACGAAACCAGGCAAATCGTTTGAGCTCTTAGAATGCAATAATTCTGTGCTTAAAGAAGTGTGGCGGGGCCATGCCTACTAGGACGACCTTGGGTAATTTGAATACTTTATTCGGTCATTGCTCGCTATGAATAAAAATGCAATAATGCAGTATAGTTATACTGACACATATGCAATAGCCCATTTTTTTAAATTTTTTGTTTTTGAGTGATTATTTGTGTAAATTTGCATCAATTCTGTTTATGTAAGTAATTGGTTTTTGAGGCAATTGTATTGTCTGAGGAAACTATAAAGTATAAATTGTATATTTAAGGACTATTGTAAATTTATACCAAAATATGTCATATTAATATGTCATATTAATTAATACAAGAGATTGTATTTTGCTCATGGCACAGATTAGTTGACATAAATATACTATATGCAAAACATAAACACATAAATTCGTGAATATTTGAAATATTTTTAATCCCCGTATTTTAAAATATTTATTAAACAATGCCACCTCATTAGTTGTGTTAAAGTCTTTAATTTTTTTCTTTTGCACATTCTAATTCCTGTCAATCTTACTTAATTCAACTTGATCTCATTTCTGTTTATAACAAAAATATAATCAAGCTTGCTTCAAGCGAATAAATATCATACCGAGCTTAAATAAAAAAGGAGTAACTTTTAAAAGGTTATATTTGTTTTCCAAGAAAAACCAAAACATACTTTTACATCATTCATTTCAGTATATTCGTCATATGAAATGAAGTCGTGAATACAAAATCTTACAATTTAATAGAATTCTAATGAATATTCTAGTGTCACTCATAAATAAGAACAACATGGTACGCGAGTATCATGGTGTTAAATGGCCATGTATCAAATAAATGGCAAACGCGAACTGTTGAACACTGTCACCGCTAAACTAAACGAAAATGAAATCTTTTTATGGTCAATTGCACTTAGCAACCTGAAAAAAATATGTAAGAAGAAAAAAATTACAATTTCAAGTGAGTAAATAGTTTCTTGCCGTAAATGGTATTTGCGAAGCAAAAGTTATGCAGTAATTACTGCAGATTTTTTTCTTCTATTTGTTTTGGTATCTCCTATTCGAATTTTTATAATTATAATGCGCAACATTTGCCACGTTAGGAAACTAAGTAGTTTGGGTTTTTCTATTACACACTGAGAAAGAGTTGATAGTTGTGGTACCCTACGTTAGGGTTGTTCCAAATTCCTCACGCTTTCTTAATAGTTCTCAGTTTTGCTTAGAAATAATACCTCAACTGGAAAGCAATTTCTGTGTGCAGTTTTTTGAGTATGTCTGCTCCATTATGTGCTCTGGAGACGATCAAATAAAAGCGTCAATCAGTGAATTCGTCATAGACTGAGCTTACTTCTGGCACTTCGTGTCTGCCATGTGCCCAAAAAAGTGTTACCACTAACTACTAATTTAAAACTGTTTGATTCAGACATGTATTTATTTATTTAAATTGTTTCCAATCATGTTGAATTCTATAAAATTGTAAATTTATTATGTATGAAACTGTTTAACTTAATAAATACGTGTCTGAATTGAAGAGTTTTTCATTAGTAACATTAGTTAGTGGTAACACTTTTTTTACGCATATGTGGCACATTGCACACAGATGTAAACCCGACCTTTACATAGTTAAATGATAATTTTTCTATCTCCTAATCTAGTTTTTAATTTTCTGTGCGACATTGATAGCAAATATATATAAAGGGAGATTTTTTAGCAAGTTGTTTTGGCAACATTGTTTTGTGGCAACTCAGCTGTTTTCAAGTCATGTTACTGTTAAACATGTTCAGTTTGGTCTATCATCTAAAAATGAATCGACTTACAAATGAGCAACGCTTGGAGATTATTTTTATTATTAAAATTCATGCTTGGTGTTAAGAAACTGCATCCGTGCACTTCTTCCATTTTATGGTCAGTTTGGGTGACCTTCTAAAGAGGCTATTCGGAATCTTGTGCCTACATTTCACACCAAAATTACATTATTCAACACTAAACCACCATGATGACCGTGGTTTCAGCAACATGGTGCGACATGCCACACATCAAGCGAAACAATGGCCCAATTGAGAGGCTAGTTCGGTAAACAATTTATTTAACGTTTGGGGCTGGTCAATTGGTCGCCTAGATCTGCGATTTAACACCTTTAGGCTATTTATTTTGGGGGGCTATGTTAAGGGTAATGTTTAAATTTTAAATTTCGATTACGATTAGTAATCAATTAGATTGCATTTTAAAAAGAATTGTAATGATTATATAATTGCCTTCAAAATAATTGCTGATAAATAATTGAAAAGTAATCTGAATTACTTGAAATTACTAAAAAATAATCAAAAAGTAATCCGACTAAGATTACTTTTGATTCTTAATAAATAATCAAAAAGAATCAATAGTAATCCTTAGAAGTAATCGGATTGTTTTTTGATTACTTTTGATTCTTTTTAGTAATTTTAAGTAATTCAGATTACTTTTTCATTATTAGTAATCGTAAGCAATTAGAAATCGTAAGAAACTGAATATAATCGTAATTGAACCACTGGCAGACAATATTGAAGAATTTATTGATAAGATATCTGCTGATATGTTGGCGAGAGAATGCCAAAATTAGATCTATTAACAATTGAATCATATATATATCGTTCTACCCACTAAAATAAAGATTTCATAAATTTTTCGTAATTTTATATGTTTTTTGTTGTAAATTAAATCCGAAAGCTTTTAAAAAATCACCCATATATTAAATGATTCCTTTGGCTTCTTGTAAGGAGCACCAGGCCTTAACAAACTCCAATAATTCCTTCCAACGCTGATTGTCTATGCCAAGTGTGAGCAGGGCGTACTATACGTCTGCTTCCTTGAGGGCTCCGACTATGAAATTACGGGTGGTACCAGTAGGTGGATGACGTTGTGTTTGGCAAATCTAAACCCATTTATGCATAAATATTTCATTGGTGTCTGATTAGTTCGGGCCCAGAGTTGAACATTCGATATGGTGTTGGGCCAAAATATTTGAAATATCCTTCTAAGGCACCTGTTCAGAAAAACTTGGGTAGGGTATTAAGATTAGCTGCGGAGGTATTCCAAGTTTTACAGCCATACAATAGCACAGATTTGACGCAAGAATTAAAAATTCTAAGCTTTGGGCGTGTGGAGAGCGATGGTGACTCCCATACTGTGTTGATTTGGGCAATTGATAGCATAGCTTTCTTGATATGCTTAGAAACATTATCTGAAGATCCGCCCTTTGATGAAAGAATACTTTCTAGGTAGCAGCAGTGGTTTAAGATTAATATTTTTTATACAAAGTGGTCTATTGTGTGAAGGGTTGATTCTCATTGCCTTCAAATTGGGTGTATTTATTTTAATGCCTGCCTTTGCTGCCTCCGTTTCGAGCAGTTTCAAGTTCCCTACCATATCAGAGTAATTGTAAGTGAGAAGACATATATCATCTGCGAAAAAGGATGTTTGATCTAAAATTTTTGTTTGAGGTTTTTTGAAGCTAGAATGTTCGGGCACGTAATTCTCAATAACCATTTGAGATTTTTTTTTAAATACTCGTACATATAAGCAAATAAGTATATGAAGTTTGTAGCTTTTCTCAAGTTTTTCTGATGATTTTCATGAGCAAATAACAACAATTAAAAATATTCAAATAACGCTAAAAATTATCATTATACAATTGAAGCACAGCCGCGAATAACGTTGTAAAAGACAATTTTTAAAAAGCCAGTTTTTTCACAGATTGCCATTAACATAACTCTCTTGCGTTGTTCAAATATAAAACCATTCAAAATTATGCAACTTATAACCGTCAAAATACAATTTCAAATCGGTCAGTCAGTGCAAAACTTTGTAAGTAACTAATAAAATCATGCAAACGAAATTGTCGAAAATAATTGATAAATGTAGCAGAGATACAAAAAGAAAAGCTAATGCTAGTTATCATTATTTTCAATAAGCTAAAAAAATTTTAACGAAAAAAGCAATCTTGCTTCAAAATACGTTTATTGGCTCTCCTGAAAAATTATTATTTTGTCACTAAAAACGTTATTCGCGGCTAACCTTCAATTGTTTGAACACAATTTTTTTCAAATATGTCTTTGAAGTTGAATTTAAATCAATCGATCAAAAAACAAAGCAATGTGAGTCCGATCACAGGGGAGATGTGTTAACATCTATTATTAATTTTTTTTTTTAATATTGGCTTATGATAACTAAATTTAAAATATATAAATTTTTGACTCTACTGTATTTAAAAATCTATGGAAAACTGCTTCTATAGTAGTGGAATTATAAAGGGGGGGGGGCGGGGGGGTTTGTGGAGAATTGCTCATATCCAAGTGGAAAACGTCAAATAAAAATTTTTATAAAGCTTGCGACTGTGGATTTGCCAAATTTGTATTAAAATAATTGGCATGAGATGGAGATTGTTACCCAATTGTTGTGCACCAGCTTCAGTGTAAGGCAACAGTACGTAATGAAGATATGTTATAACATAATATTATAAATTCCTTATAAAGACTGCTATATATCTTTTAAGCAAATATTTGACATTTAAAACGCTCCTATATTTAAAGTTTCTATTTATTTTATATTTTTCAAACTTTTAACAAAATTATCCCCACTGGCAACACTATTACACTTCACAAGCAATTTCTATTAAAACTAACATTGCTCCTGAAGGTATGCTTTACAATTCGATTGAGTGTATTTCTATGCAGCTGTTTAGTTCCTCTGTACTTTTTGTTGTCCGTATGATTACACTAATACACTCATGCATAGCTCACACCGATTTGATAACGCATCGCACATCTTACTCAAAATTTTTGATTGTATTGTGAAAAAGATTTTTACACCCTAGCGCATAGATGTTTACACATCAAAAATAGTGCATTATAACTTTTTTCATTGCATTGACATGTCGTGTCTGATTTTGAAGAATATTCTTGCTCTATTGTAAGAAAGGTATTGATACCTTAAAATAAATTTATTGATTGTCTTAAAGATGACTGCTTGATCTTTAACCAATTTACTACTTGTCATAAAAGTGTTATTTTGTAACACAATTGATCCAATGCGCACGTCGATAGCATTATGGTCTGATATGCCCGATAGAGTAAAATAACCACATTTCAGTTGTTCTTTGCTCTGTGGTCTTTTGTTGCCTTAAAAAAAAGTTGTTGTAGCACTACCAAAAATAAAATAAATAAAATGCAGTAAAAACGTTTAAATACAAAATTGTTAAGATAATTGCTTAAAAATTTTTGCGCTTGATTTTTTTGCCATTAAAAAATATAAAGTGTAAGTCTTCGTTCAATAATTTGTTTAAGTATCACTTATTAAACAACATAATGATTGTACAGGGTGTTTTTTTTAGAGGTAAAGAACTTCGAATTGAAATAAAACACAAGAAAATCGTTTTAATGTCCATCAATTTGGCTTTATTGGAAGGATAATTTTATCCCATTAATATTTAAATATGATTTCGGGCATGTGGCCGCCGCGGCTGGCTCGAATAAAGCCAATTCTACAGGTCCAATTTTCAACCACTTTTTCGAGCATATGGGGCCGTATGTTGGCAATAACGCCACGAATGTTGGCTTCCAAGTCCCCTAACGTTTCTGGTTTGTTGGCGTAGACGAGCGACTTCACATATCCCCAAAGAAAATAATCCAATGGTGTCAAATCGCACGATCTTGGTGGCCAATTGACAGGTCCATTCCGCGAAATTATGCGCTCATCGAATGTTTCCTTCAATAAATCGATTGTGACGTGCGCTGTGTGGCATGTAGCGCCGTCTTGTTGGAACCACAACTCATCCACATTCAAAATCTTCAAAATCTTCCATAAAGTTGATGGACAAAGCTCCAATTGCTGTGCACGGTGGCGAATCGATTCATTCGGGTCCTCTTCAACACTTTGCTCTACAGCGGCAATTGTTTCTTCGGTGCGCACTGTTCGACGTCTCTGCGGATGCGTATTATCACATAGAGTAAACGTAGTGCGAAAACGATCCATGGTTAACCGAAATAATTGCTCTGATGGACGATTATGTCGACCATAAAATGGACGGAGCTTGCGGTAAACTTCGCGAACTGAACCATTATTTTCGAAATAAATTTGCACGATTTGCAAGCGTTGTTCTTTTGTCAACCTGTTCATGATGAAATGGCAAACCAAACTAAATATTAATCACTTGATAGCTGACAAAATGGCCGCCAGTTAAAAAAGTGATGCCAACTTAAAGTTCTATACCTCAATAAAAAACACCCATTACGATGATGATTGGAACTGTCATGTTAGTGATTAAGCTAAAAAATTCAAAACGTTAACTTATTTGTTTTATATTATATAAAATAAACGGATGGATTGATGCCTCTTGAAAATCTTATGGAAATTACCAGTAAATGAAGAAATAAAGTGTTGTCAGTTATAAGACGAAAGAGCGAAAAAGGAAATATCCACTTTAAATTTTTGCTTAAGTTAAAAGCTGCATTATTATAAGCCGTGACTTTTAAAAAGAAATAACCTTGTTTCATTATGATATATTATATTCGTATTTTAATTGAATTTTTAGCACCTGGCTATTGAATTTCCTTCCTCGAAATCAATCTTTTTCGCATTGGTCCAGCTTCCGTTTTTTTTGTCGATTTTTTTTTTAACGATTCTAATCGTTACATGATGTAACAGCTAATTGTGTTAGAATTTCCTGTTTGTGCCTAAAACTAAGGCTGCTCGTTTATCTTCCATACTGATTAACTTGTTTAAGTGTGACTTGTATTTTAAAGCAATGGATCCGGTTCCCAATAACAACTTAATGAACAAATAATTTTCCCTTAGCTGCCTTAAAGTCTGTGCCGTCTGCAGTAGTGTGTTGTTTCATGGAAAACTATAAGTTAAAATCTATTTTAGAAAAGTATTTGTAGAATTTGCTTACGCACCTGGTCTTATGCGATCAAATCCAGTTGCTGCCATGACCATGATTTTCAGTTTAGCAACTGAACAAATGTCTTTTCATAAATGTCTTTGAAGCTTTGCAAAGATATCTCAAGTTTTTTTTTTAATAAATCATTTATTTGTGTTCATCTCTGTTTTCCAGGCTCTTATACTCTTTGCAGAATTTTGCCACTTTGAACACAGATGCTAAGCAAACCACTAACAGGAAATGCCATTTAACTTTGAAAACTGTTTGATGATGAAGCTTTACTGACATTTTGTAAGCGATATGAAATATGAGTGTGTGGTCAAACAATGTTTTTTTATTTTATTTAAAATTTCTCAAGAAAATGCTTTCACTGGCTTTAGGTGCTCATTGTATGGAGAGTTTGCTGCTGTTGTATTGCGTTTTTCTATTATTTTTGAGAGATTTATGACTGAAAGTGAAAACTGGGTGGTCTCACAATTGCCCCTAATGTTTGCAATTTATCTCTCGAATATTTAATACAAAACGAAACTATCACTTTAACAAACTTTTTCACGAAATTTAAGGTGTATGTAAGTGGGAAAGTGATGAAGTGCGAGTGATTGAAATGAATGAGTGCTTAAAACGAAAGACTTAAGAGATGAACTTTTTGTGATTTTTTTTTGTTGGTTGTAAGAGAGAAAATTTAGATTGAGGAAGCTTTCAGCAACTTTATTAAATTACACTATACATGATAAAAAATAACAAAGCCTTAAATATTCTGGCGGAGCAGGCCAAAGAAAAGAAACTACACTGGCGTATAGTGGGGCCAAAAGTCTTTTTTGTAATACAATTCATAACTCCACAACTGCAATAGTGAGAACCAATAAGTCTTATATGGGTAGCTCTTAGAACAAAGTGCCTGTTCCAAAAAAAAAATTTTATGGAGTATAAGAGTGAGGCAATGGGTACCCTCATAACAAGTAATTATTACTTAATTAATACACATGATTTTCTTCATACAAGCAATACCAAAGCAGGAACGAAATTCATAAAGAGGCGGTACTTTACCAATAAAAGAAACAAAACTTTTTAATCTAGTTTTTACTTTCGCTCCCCTGATGAATTGCCTGTCATTGAATGGCTTCGGATATATCTTCGTTGCTGGGATCAACTCGGTTTTTCAACCGGGTTTGAAACCCGGTTTCTCCATAACACGGTTGTCGGTTTTTTCAAAATTTTTGATTTTTCTTATGTCGAATAGTCTGGTTATTTTTACAATTTAAAAACTGCTTGAGTCGAATACTTTTCGATTTGTATATTTTGCAATAAAATTAGTTTTTACTTATAAAAACTTAGGCCAATGTGTTCTCTTGATTTTCCTAAGTATTTTCACAGGAATTAACTTGAAAAACACTAATTCATATTTATATACATATATTATATATACATATGTACTATGCATAAGTATATGAAGTTAATTTTTATGTTTCTCCCTTTCCTTTTAATAAAGCAATTTAAAATCCAAACTTTTGTATAATAATTTTCTAACTTAAAAAACCGGTTGACCGGTTTTTCCCGAATTATAGAAGCCGAAACCGGGTTTTTCACATTTTCAAATATTCGAAAACCGGTTTCTGCAAAAAGTCAAACAATCGATCACCCTACATATACTACATTTATACGTGCACTATTTGCAAAAATAAAAATATTTACAAATAAATTAACACGCTGTTTATACGTTATGGCAAATGTAAAAAAATTTGACAGCACTTCAGTTGAAAAGTTACTTATGTTTACAAAAAAAAATTGTGCAAATATATGTATATGTATATAATTATTTGTTCTTATTGTTATTATATTCTTCTATCAATGGTTTTTTTTGTGCAATTTTTATCAATTTATTGTTTTTTATTAGCAAACATTTGTAAGTGTGGCAAACTTATTATTTGCAAATATTGTGTTGATCCTGAATAGTTTTCTGCGTTAGTAAGTCGCAATAAAACAATTTTAAGTTTTATTTGCAAATAGGTCGTGCGTACAAGCGCAGTAATAGACATTATCAGCTGCTTCTGGTAATTTTAACTTGGCAGCACTAGATTTAGCACAGCTAAAACAAGGTTGCATTTCATAAAATATACTTAAAACCAATTTAAAAATGGTTTTAAATTAGTTTTAACGAAATTATTTTGTATGGTAAAACTAACTTTTATTAAAACCATGTCAGTGTGAAAAAAGATTTAAAAAAGATGACGAGCAAAAAACAAAATTGTTTGTCCCACCATAAATTCAAAATGAATATACGAGTAAAAAAGGCTTCATATTAAACGCTTGTTTAACATTTTTGCTAAATTCATAAATGCAGTAGGAAAAACTAAAAATGTTTTCAATGTTTGATAAATTGTTATTAGATAGACAAAAAAATTAATAAATAAAGTTTAACATCATTTTCAACTGTCATGTTTTAACATCATGTAGACAAACACGTTAAAAATATTCATTTGAAATATTTTCAGTTTCCATATTTCTCTTTTATTATTTATATTTTTTATGAATTTCTGACCACTTATGAAAATTAAAAAAAAAAATGTTATTGTAAACTCAATCATTATGTGTGTCAATATCCATAAAAATTGCGTGTCTTTATTACCAAAATCTATAGAAAAAAAAGGTAGAAAAAATATTTAGTTTTATGCTCATTTCTCAAATCAACTAAAACTTTGAATTTTTTTTTAACCAAAAAGTAGAGAAAAAAAAATCAATTGTCATCAACATACATAAATGTATAATTGAGGCAGCACGCATGCCTGCAACATTTTAATGGATAAATGTGTGGTTGACTCCTTATACATATGTTGCATGCGTTTATTCATGCACCTTAGAGACTCCAAGTGATCAACCAACAAAAATCATTGATAAGCTAAAAATCTCGGTAAGAGTGTAGTAAAGTATTAAAATGTGTTTTTTTTATTTCAATATTTTGAAAGCACAATTAAACATGAACAGAAAGATGACATTGCTAAAATGGTGATCTATCATTGTGATCATAGTCATCGTCATCATCACCAGCCACTTGATTGAGAATACAACATTTTGAGCCTAGTCATTGTCGCTTAGGCCGGAGCACTAGTTTTACTGCTGTTGTCATCAGCAACGTCGTTATCATCATCGTCATCGTCATCGGCAGCAGCAGTATGATGACAATCATGATTGCATGTTTGAAACATAATGAGTGGTGGACTCGACCATATTTGAAATATTTTTTAAAATTGCAATTTTATTACTGGAGTTTCTTAGTTCTTTTTTTCTTATTATTTTTCATCATAACTCCTCAATAGGCATCAAAATATTACAAAATCTGTGGCAAGTTTGTTGTTTTGACTTTATTTTAATGTTGTCTGTTTGTATTTTGATGGAAATTGATTTTGATTATTCATGACATTTATATGATGATTTTTGAAAGTTTAAATTATTTTTGCTAGATTTATGAATTTGATATAATTTTTTGTATTCTCTGCGGTATAAGGGGCATATACATAAATTTTTGTGTTGAATTTTCAACTCAATTTAGGTTTGAGCAGGTTTAATAAATACTGCAGCAGACACGCACACTCTCAGTTGCTTTAAATTGTTTGTTTTAATTAAGTTTGGAACTGAATATACGTTCCCAGTAAAAAAAATTGGAAGTCATTCTAAAGGAACTACATTTTCATTGCTTCCAAAAAATCGATATTTTTAATTTGCCGATAGTTAGTAGAAAACCAACTAGAAGTTTACGTTAGTCATACAAAACCTTGTAATTCCTCTACAGTTTTAGAAATTACTCACCAGAATTTAAAAAATATCGATTTCTTTTTAAGAAACTCATGAACTAATTTTGGTCTAAAATTTTGAAGTTATTTGCTTAAATTTACATGAAAATACTGTTTCGCGTTTAAATTCCTATAAAAAGAAACTAATTGTTAGAATATGTAACTATTAATCATTTTTCCTAAATGAAAATATTATCATAGAACACAAAAAAGGAAATTTTTCTTAAAATCGCTTCCAATTCGGTGACCAGGCATCGATAAAGAGAACTTCTTGCAATGACAACCCTATGTAAAAATCATTAGATCGGATCGAAATTTGCACTACTTCCAGATCGCAAACTCTACATTTTCATGACTTTTTTGGAGTGTCTTTTTTTACTGGGTTGCTTTAGCAAATTTCAGCTCAAATTCACAGTTTTATTTTGTTCCTTAATTATAAATATGTTTAATGTTTGTTTTACTTGTTATGATTTTTTTTAATTGTAACTCATAAATGCTTCCCAATAAGCACTCAAAACATTAAAATTCAAGCACTTGAAATTTAACTGGAAACAAAGTTTAATTCAAGCATTTTTTCAAGTAATATTCAAGTTTGAAAATATTTTGAAATAAAAAATCAAACAACATACATATTTGTTCAAACCTTGTCAAATATGTACGTAAAAATATCAAAGATAAATAAAAAAGTGAATTTTAACAAAAGAAAAAGTGACTAAAAATGTGAAAACAATAGTGAAGGTAGATATGCAGAAAATTATCATAAGAAAACTTGTCGATTGCATTTCCTTTCTATATTAAATACATTGTCCTTGAAGCTTGAAATATACTTGAATTCAACTATAATAAAAAAAGGTGGAATTACAGTATAATTCAAGGCTTGAATTAAACTGTAATACATTTGAATTGTTCGAATTGAATTCAAGTTCCTATTTCACTGGAGAATGCTATTGAAATAAAGTGTAAATCAAGCATAATTCAACCCTTGACAATTGAATATGTGACTTGAATAACAGTTGTTTTACACTTGATTTCAAGCAAAATTGCTTATTGGGTTGTCTTGCCTTCTGTTTTTACAATACGCACGGCCGACTTGAGTATAAAATGTATATGAGAAGAACTAATTTTTTGAGTGATTTTCATAAAATTTTTCCAGACGAATCGCTTGCCTGATTTGTGAAAACTACACATTAAACTTTTTTTATAAAAATGAGATAAACTCATACACAAATCTACAGATAATATGGACACCAGGAAGGGGTGTTTGGAATTTGAGAATAGTCCCAAGGTTCGATGGGGAAATAATTTTAACTTTAATTCAGTGGTGGGCAGTTAAAAAGCATTGAACAAAAGTCAGTAAATAGAAATAAAAAATAAATACATTTATTATCTAAGTAACAAAAAAAAAATTATTATAACGTGACCTTACAAATACTTACACCCTTATTTATAAAGCAGTGCTAATGCACTTGCCTTTTACCATATACCGAAATAAAACAGGATATATACACAAAACATAACAGTATATAAAAGTATCAGATATATGTACATGCAAACGCAACCACTGATTAAGAACAAGTCACAATATGCTAAAATATAATTCTCATTCAGATCATGTTATACTTTGCATAAGTAATCAATATTTTCACACAATCGGCGAACAAGTTACTATACCGTATGAACGACAATTATAAACAAGAATAACTTTACCGATTCTTGTTCTAAGTAGTTAGCCGGTTCATAAACCGTATTATTGTCGGTATTATTGTCCGTATTATTAATACGACATGAAGTCTTCCGAGTTTACTTTGTTGTCGTTGTAGTTAGCTGCAGGCTAGTCGAATATAAAATAAAGTCTCACGAATTTATTTAATATTCGTATTAACAAAATTTTGTAAATTAATCAGACATAAAATAACCGCTCGTATTTACTTCATACTCCTTACTTTTTAAAAGTATAGACGTTAGAAGTCGTGAGTTCGTATATAAAATAGATTGTGTTAGCATATGAACATCTCCATAATATTCAAAGGATGCTTAACTTAACCAGTGCTGGCCAAAGAGAGAAATGTATTCGTGTACATACATTTCTTATACATTTGTATAAGAAGAAGACTGAAAGCTGTAAAGTAACAGTCTGGTGCCACTTTGGCCAGCTATGGCCGAGACCCTGAGCAGGTTAAGCCAAATCCCAGCTGGAAAATAAACTTCGTTACTTAAAACATCGGTTTTTTTGCCATAACTCGGACAAACGACCATACAATTCAATAAATTATATTAGAAACTTTTACTCGCCAGTTGCCACCTTATTTTTTTTCATAACTTTTTTATGAAATGCGTTAGACGAACAATCAATTTGTGTGGCTCAATGACGAATAAAATACATTTGATAATAGGGTGGTTTACATCTGTGTGTCATGTGCATAAAAAAGCATAACTACTAATTGCTAATGAAAAACTAATGAAAAACAGTTTCTAATCATGCTGGATTCTACAAAATTGTCTATTTGCTATATATGAAACTGTTTAACTTAATAAATACGTGTTTGATTCAAACATTTTTGTATTAGTAATTAGTGGTTACGCTTTTTTGGGCTCCTGACACACATGAAATACCAGATGTAAACTCAGCCATAGGTTTGTGTCAAAAATGACTTACTGAATCAGTTCAGTTTTTAAAATATGCCAGAATGCTCGCCAAAACGTGTTTTTGCCCTACAAGCGAATCAGTTGTTCCAACATAAGTGATCAACAACATGTTTGATATCTAATGGCTGCTTTTAAAATTAGGTCGAACTCATGCAATCCGTCAATTTTGACACAAACCTATGATCAAACCCATTTAAATTACATGGGTTCGATCATAGGTTTGTGTCAAAAGCGACCGACTGAATGAGTTCGATCCAAGTCTACTTTTAAACCTAGATCAAATTCATTCATCCGTTGATTTTGACACAAACCTATGTTCAAACACATTAAAATTTGAGTTGTGTCCGACAGCTCTTTTGAACTAAAATCATTTGTCCGACACAAGTCTATTAAAATGAGCTGTTGGACATGAGTCCGGTCAAAAACGTTAATGTAAATTAAATGGGGTTGAAGAAACTTTTTTTTGTTAGACACAACTCTAGTCAAAAATCACCTGCTGACTGAGTTCGACTCAAGTATATTCACTTTACAACGATATTTGGGTCTATAGTTGCACCCAATAGTTTTTTTTTTTGAACTAGTTCGTTCTGTTGAGCACCAATCCCGGCAAAAACGTCAATGTAAATTAAATGGGTTTGAAATAAATTTTGATTCGAACGCCAACCAACTTATTCAAAAATAGCTATTGGATACAACACTATTTGTGTCGAACTTGTTCCTTAGTAAATTATAGACACAAAACAATGACCTTTTTAACTTACATGAGTTTCATCATAGATTTGTGTCTAAAATGATACTGACACCAAAACAGTAACATCACTAAACAAATTTGCTGTTATGCTATGGTGCGAAAAGTAAATTTATTTTTTTAAATTTTTGTTGTTGTGCTTTAGGGTTATGTCCAACAGTTCTTTTAAAATAAGATTAGAGTTGTGTCTAACAACTAAAATTAGCTCCAACAGTTCGGTTAAAATTGTCAATGTAAATTAAATGGTTTTGAAACAAGTTTTGATTCGAACGCTCTCAAACTAGTTCAAAAAGAGCTGTTGGACACAAGTCCACTGTGCGCACATGTCTGCTCGTTTCAGTTGACTGTTATATTGCTTTAAATTTCAAAGTCTTCATTCCAAGCACAGTTTCAAACGGTCGTGACCCTTTGTATTGAATTACCTTTTGTTTAACTGTAATTCTCATAAGACTAATGTCAATAACACTGAATACATGCCTTGAATATAAAACTCATTCGAGAATTGCTGTTAATCTTTTTGTAATAAGTTGAGCTTTGCTACAACATGGGATAGCAAAAGCAGCAGTTGAAATTCGTGTTCTGTTGCTGTTGGTTTTGATTTAGGTGCGAAGATCTTCACACAGCGACAGTTAAGTTATTTTTTTTCGTTTAACAGCACAGTCAAAAGTCGTTCGTTGGTTTTTGTATTTTGTGCTTTCGTTTGGATGTCGCCTTTGAAACATTTGGCAGTCACAACACAGTTGTGTAGCACTTTCATATGCTGCCCAAGTCTCTTTACAATACATGTTTTATAAGGTTGCCACTTTTCAGCAAAGTATTTTTGTTCAAACTCTTGCTGACATCTATACTTCATCCACCACCCTCGTAATAAATCTAAAAATTTGATATAAAAAGCTTGATTCCTTCCAAACATTTTTTTTAATTTTCTTTACCTTAAAACTTAAGATGTTTTGAGTTCAAACTATTTATAAGGCTTTTGGTTACACTTATCAGACTTATAAAGATTAAAACTGATTTCTCAAGTCTCTTAATATCAAGACCAGTAACATGCTAATGTAACTTAAGTAACTAAAATAAAAAATTGATTTCTATGCACATATGTACATACTAACATATATTCTTTTATTTCGTCACATTTAACTTTAACGAAAAATAAAACTCAAATGCTGAGGACAGACTTAAGAAAAAATGCTTCCCGTTTGATGTTTAAACTTTGAAGATTTAAGCGAGAATGTAAATGCTTCTACGTATGGTAAAATACAGTTGAACCGTCTTCCAACAACATTAACAACGACCACAATTGCCATTATGTATTCTTCCTTGATATGTGCACTTTACATATGAAAAGCGGCTTTCATTAAGACATTTTTGATTTAATTTTTTTTGCCAAAGGCTTTTTTTATTTCAAATAAAATACATGATTAAGAAAAAAAAATTAAAGAACTGCATACGAGCTTAAAAATATTTGAGACGCAAATGCGATAAACAAAGTCAAAGTATAAAGTTACCACACACATGTTAATGCTTTAAACAACGATGAATAGTAAAACTGCGAGTTTGACTACGATTACATTTATTTGCTTAAAACAAAAATAAGAAAATAGCTTTTTTCCTGGTCTTGCAAAAAAGGTGCGCCCTACAGCTGCTAAAAATGACTTTAAAAAAATATAAAGAATCGGAAAATGGAGCTAATAATAATAACTTTCAGTAGTTTGTATAAATTCTGTGTGTTTAGAGCTTCAGGTGCCCCACTGTTAAAAGCTTCATAGACATATGCCGTATGCTTAATAATTCCCATCATGTTTGTTTAATAATTTTTATAAAACAACTTTTCTTTGCCCAGAAAAAATTATGATCAGTTTTTCACTATTTTGAAACTGGTTTTAAGTCTTAATTATGTTTTATGAATATGCATTATTTTAATAAAGAAAAATGCGTGTTTTATTATATTTACTATTTAACAGGTCCTATTTCAGTAAAAATGATATTAAATATTTTGACTTAAGTAATTGAATATACAATAAAATATTACATTAAAAAGCCATTCCATTAAACCAAAAGCCTTCAAAGCAAATTTTAGTACGATGAACCAAAAAAAATTCCATCTGCTTGTATAGTATCTTCCAGTCTACTTAAACTCACTTTTAATTGCTTATAGTTAATTTCCTTTTTTTTCGAACTTAATATAAACTCGTATATTCTTCTTAAGCTAATGATGTTCAGAGCCAAAGTATTTGTTTTTCTACATATAAATGAAATTTAAAAAAAAGAAGTTAAAACCGCAAAAAAAAACTGCACGTGCGCGCAATTCACTGATAATAATAGAACTAGAAGTTAAAAAATAAAATTAAAAGAAAATTTCAAATTAAACAGAGTATAAAACGCAACACACTCTCACATTGTATTAGAATCAAAGGAAAGGAAACTTAAAACGTCAGAAAGCAAACCCTAGACAATTCCGCAATGTCAATCGAAATTAAAAGAAACTCCTAATAAATAAAGATAACTAAAGTTTTTAAAAGATTTTCATTGGCAAAAGTTAAAAGCCCTTTAAACTCTACGCAACTTTTTCGTGATATGTTTCTAAAACATTCGTTATTTTCAACAACAGATAAACATTGCTTGAAAATACAAAACTATACAGGGCTTCCTTGTAGCCCATACTCTCCAAAAAATTTTTAGTTCAGAAATCCATAAGATAAATTTAAAAAAAGTAATCTACATTTAAATTATTAATCTCATTACCTCAATGATCCAGCTATTTAGTTTTTGAAACCTCTGCATTTTTGTTATGCATAAAAATAAATACTTTTAAAGAAAGCAGTTCATTGAAAAGAGGCCTTTACTAGAAGCAAATGTGTTGAGACAGCCCTACGGGAAGTTATATGCCATGTTGAAAGATCTTCTGATTTACCAAACCCTATCCTAGCTATATTCATTGATATGGAAAGAGTTTTCAACAATGTATCGATCTTAAGTCTTATTGAATCCCTAAGCATCTTTGACTGGTATTAAAATAATTGCCGCATTAATAATTCAAAGCAAATGATACAAAAATAAGAGCTAATGTATACCTCAGAATAATATTAACTCCCTTGTGGGTTGATACCATATATAAGGTACTAAGAATTCCATCATGAAGACGGCGATATTAATTAGATGAAACCACCTTATAATATTATGAAAACATATCAACATATCTTTTACCAGGGCTAGAGAGCAAGGAGTATGTGTTAATCCGCAAAAACCAGACATTCTTTTGTTCACAAGCAATCGAAAACTCCTGCTTTTGAACCTCCCTATACAAAACACATAAAAATTTCGTATTAAAATCTTAGAAAACAAGGTAAATTTAAAAATTTTCTGTATTAACTTTATATGTATTTCATGTTGATTCAACATGATTCACAGTAATTTTCAAAGGACTTTTTTTTACTTTTGAAATAACTTTATTTCATGTTGATTTAATACTCGTAGTCAAGTTCTGCTAAATAATAATTAAAAATCATGTTCGATCAAAATTTCTTTCAAGTTGAAATAACATAAATTTGATGCTAAAATAAAATAAAGAACCATGTTGAATCAAATTTATTTCGAGTTGAAACAGCATGAATTTAACTTAATGCCGCCATTTCATTAGGTATGGAAATAACCGGCAAATTTCGCAATACTAGCGAAGACTCTCTGCTAATGGCTAGTAAGCAGTGCCCTAGACTTGTTTTCGCAGGTTCGATTTCCGTCGGAGACTTTGAGTGTTTTTAAAGATAAGCCAAAGTAGCAAAATTTGATTTTGGTTAAAAAGAAACAAAAATCAATCAACAAATCATCAATCAAATTATATTGAATTAAAATTTTATTCAAGATGATATTTATTTAGTGTGTATCCTAAGATTATTAAAGGTTGTTATTGCTATAGAGGTAAGAGCGTTGATGACCACGCGATGAGTTCGAGTTATAATATTGCCCGGAAAAGCCAACTACATACAACACACACACACACACACACACACACACACACACACACACACACACACACACACACACACACACACACATAAAATGTGAACATTAAATTAAATTCATGTTGTTTCAACTAAATAATTTTAATTCAACATGGCTGTGTATGTTATTTCAATATCAAATCAAACGTTGTCTTAACTTGAAATATCTTTGATTCAAAATGGTTATTGATTTTGATTTAACAGTAATGGAATAGCAAATCCACTCAAAATAAAGTTACTTTTAAAGAAAATATTTTCATTGATTAATTAACATGAAACACATGACAACACAATCGCTCATGAAAAATGTTGAACTAACCTTGTTTTCGTAGATTTTAGTATAAAATTTTTCTATGTGTTTTATACAGAGGCCGGTTAAAACTTGGTAACGGATCGGGTAGCGTATGTTACGATATTTTTCGTAATATAGATTACGGCTATTATAGAAGTTATTAAATCGCTAAAGGAATTTAACATCAGAGTACTAATATGTACTCGTATCTTTAGAGATAGTAGAAAAACTATCGATTCCTTTAAATATCATAAAGTTCAATTTGGAAGCGTCCTTTAATGGAAAAATGAGATAAACTCACTCATACAGGTATTGTAAATACTCCGATTAAATATGGATTCCAGGACATCAGGGGTCTAATCGTCGCTTTCGATAACGAGCTGTTGCGATCACTTTTTTTTAGTTTGAGATTATGGCGTTTGCTATCGAACAACGTAATAATACTCGTACTGTTAGATATCGAATGTCATAATCTCAAACTGATAAAACGTGATCGAATCAGGTCGTTATCAAAAGGGACGATTAGACCCCAGGTTATTGCTGTAGAACAACACATCAGAGATTTGTAGAACTATAATGTTTAAAGAGTAACTCAAATTCTCTGAGGAAATCCAAATAGTGAAGAGGCGAAAGAGATTCTGAGATTAAGAAGGTCAACATTTCGCAGGTTGGCAAACATAATTACCGCAAATATAGAGTTAGAGAATCACGATTTCCTGAACTCAGTAACTTGTAGTCATATCGCTTTAATAAATATATCGCAAATGTATCGACTTTGCTATGTAATAACATATTCTAACAGTATTCGCCGTCGTTTTGTTGTTGTTCAGAAATACAATGTTAATTGCTTGCTGTCGCACACGACAAAAAGTGGAGTTTCTCGGAGAAATGCCCATATGGAATATCTTAGGGATTTAGATTGGAAAAACTTACTAAAATATATTAAGGAGACTAGGTTACTAACCAGACCAAGTTAAATAGACTTATGATCTCTTTATTGGGAACTCCTCTCCCTTTCCCCCACCCACAATTAATATATATTAATTAAGAGCGCACAACATGCCAAGACAGCACAAGTGTAATCCGAAACAGATTCGGTCAATTGTACGTCTTTTAAGAAAATTATGCGGAAATCATGTTTATAACCTGACAAAGTTTGATCTTCCCCCACCCTAATACTACCCTTAAGAACGCATAGCATGACACAATATTGGGTCAACATTATTTGCCATGTTTTCAACCTATACCGAAAGAATTTTGCTTCATAAGTCCAATTAAACAATTTCATTAAAATTTTTTTCACAAATCTAATAATAATTTCACAAATCCAATGAAAATTTCATGAATATTGTGAAAGAATTTCATTGGAATTGCTTCCTTGGTATTCTAGTTTCGTAAGAATATTTTATAGGATTTATGACAACAATATTTTCTAATTATTAAGAAACCCACCCCTTTATATTTAAGTTATTTCATTCTTTTCATGAAATTATTTTATTGTTTCGATGAAGTTATAGCACTGCATTAATTACACTGTTAAAAATTCGATGAAGTTTTCAGTAAAATAATTTTGACGAAACTGGTTTCATTAATTCAGCGAAGCGTGACGTTGGTTGTATTTAAATGAATTTTTCATTAGATTAATGTCGAAATTCATAGAATTTATGCTGAAAATTCTTTCAGTGTAGCCTAACCTAATATCCTATTTTATTTTGTTTAAAAATTTCATAAAAATATTTTGTGCACTTCCGGCTTTAGAGGAGAAAATTCTTAAATATTTAAATGAATTGCAAGTACAGTTGAACCTCGACCATCGGGGTCGCATGGATAATCTAAAAAAAGTACGAATAATATTATATATTGTTTATATAAATAAAATATGCAATTTTAGTTTGTATTAATACTTGAGATCTTGTTTTTTTGCACGTGTAATAAAGGTAAAATCACGGTTAATGGAGGTCAAAAGACAAAGTGACAGCAAGCCGGTTAATAGAGGCCCGAATAATCGAGGTTCACGCTTTGAAGTGAAAGGTTGGAACAAAAATGATAATTCTTGTTCGCCATATACCTGCTTCGGGTGCAGCAATAGTTTCTACTGGAATTATATGCGTTTTGTGTTTGCCTATATGCTGCTTAGTCCTAGTTTACACTATGTAAGTCTTATTGCTAACCTGATTAGCCTGTTAGGTGAGAGAGACGAGAGCAAAGGAAACGTATCTGTTTCCCTAGTCTCTCTCTGCATAGTGTAAATTAGGACTTATTCATGCTTATTCAAATACTTGTAGGCAGCAATAAACAAGTAGTTTCTTGAAATTATACTTTCAATCTGTATAGATCAGGCAAGAGATAATATAATAGATAACAAAAATTTAAAGCCACTAAATAAATATATTTGCAATAAATTAGTTAAAAATACGATACTAACAAAATTCACATTATTCATGTAGACTCCAATAAATTAATATCTTTATTATAAATATAATTCAAACAAATGCTACTAAATATTAAAAACTTGCAAACCAATAATTATAACGAAAACAAAAATCCTTGCAGCATGACACGCTTAATGCCAACCAGCAGAGATAAAAAAAAAATAGTTTCTAATCTGCTTGCAAACTACCAAAACCGCTGGACTTTTGATTTTATATGTTTTTATAAATTTATAAAAAAAAGTATATATAAAAACGCCTAAAAATTTAGAGAAGCCTAGAAAGCAATACAATAAAAATATTTTAGTTTAAGCCAGCCCAACTAAAGCTAAGAGCTAAGAGTCGAGAGCTGCCATTAAAAGTGAAATATGTATGTCTGTCTATTCGTGGCATTTTGGCATTACAAAAAAAATAAACAAGTGAAAAAAAAGGGGGGGTGGGGGGAAATCGCAATTCTATGCCACAGCAACTGCAGCAAACGCACTATAATTTAGATGTTTTTGCCGCTTTTAAGAAAAATAAAATCAACGTACAGTGAAAATCGTAAAAAATGCTTCGAGGGAGTTTTTTTAACTTCACTTTATTTTTTTTATACATTATATGGCATTTCTTTGTTCAGTCCCCCTTTCTCACATTTTGTTGTAAAGAATAAATAAGGTTGGATATATATATATATTTTTTAGTTTGTTACTGTTTGCATTTTTTGTTTTATTATAACACTAGACACATTGATATTCATCTTTTTCCATAATTCTGTAGTTTTAAGTTGTTGCTGTTGCTTAAGCATAAATTGCATTGGAAGTTTTTTCCATTTTAAATACATTTATCCCTCGATTTACACGATTTCACTTTTACACGATTATTTTGGTTTTCGTGTAAATTGAGAGATTTATGAAATGCCTCGATTTACACGATTTTTTATGTGTTCCAATGAATATTTTTGAATATTTTATGAATTACATTAATTTTATTTTTGTTTTTATGAATAGCATTTATTTTGTTTAATAAATAAACGTTTATTTTTATGTGTTTTGAGTAAACGCTTCTAATATTTCAAAAACTAAGTTTAAATACCTGATTCTGCCTTTATTTTCGATTTACACGATTTTTCATACAAACATTTTAAATTTCGATTTACGTATCTATCGTGTAAATCGAGGGATAGCTGTATAGACTAAACCAACAGCAAAGTAATATTTATTATATAGAAAGAATAACATTTTAAGATTAAGTTAAATGGCTGCTTGTATTCTTATTTAATTTTTTTGCTATTTGATTTTATTTATTACGTTTTGCACTATGGGTCGAAAAAAATTTGGCTTCTAATAGCACAATTTCAAAGTTAAATAAATCACACATAAAGCTATGATTTAGATCAAACTTTCATTTCATTACAATGCTGGCACCTTACCATTACATACGAAATACAATGTCATTTAAATGGCCGTCTCTAGATTGGTTGAAGCAGTCGACAACTTTTTCGCACATTTCGGGCGGCATCTTGGCAATAACTTGACTAGTGTTGCTTTTCAAATGTTACAACGTTTGGCGTCAAATATTGCATAATATTGGTTCCCAATTGACGTTGTCATGCACAATGTTAAATCAACATGCAAAAATGTTGATTGAAAATTATACATATTAGATTTATTAGAAATAGTATATTGCTTAGGTGCGTTGATTCGTTTGGCTTAGGTGGCTTCCTTACTTCACGCAGGCATTCAAGTAGAATCTTGGTGATTTACTTTTGAAAGAGTATGTTGGTATTTATTTGAATTGTTCATAGCTAAAATGCAATGTTATACTCAGTTGTGTGACTTGTTCTTCTTTTTTTGTTGTTGTTTGCTTTGCTGTACGTAAATAGCCGACAAACTTCGCATTACTAGCGGAAACTTCCTGCTGATGGCAAGTATATAGTGTACTGGTCTTGTAGTTGAACGGTTGCAGGTTGTAATCCTGGAGGTAATCCAAAGTAGCCTTGCAGTTTATTTTTTATTTTTGACTTTAGCCTTAATTTGAAATGAATTTTATGCTAAATGATCAATTAAGTCAATCAAATTAAAATGTAATTCATTATTTTGTATATTTAGTGTATATATAAGGAATGTTCTAGGTTTTTGTGGCTGCAGCGGTAAGAGCGTTGACTATCACGCGATGAATTCGAGTTCAAATCTTGGCCGGGGAAGCCAAACTTCACACACAAAACACAAACATGTTTCTTATATCTCCCAATACACGCAATCACATACCTTAAATAATTAAACAAATTAATTGACCACATTAATAAATTAAATTAAATTCATGTTGATTCAATTTGAAATAACTTTGATTCAACATGTATCTTCGTACTATTTCAAATTTAAATAAATTTATTGTAATTAATTAATGATTCTTCATTTTAATTTACACAGTACATGAATACTACAACAACGTGAGATAAAGTTACGGAAGACAAACGAATTTTCTTTGAATATTAGTGTTAATCATGTTGAATTAACATGAAATACAGATGAAGCAAAATCATTGCTAAAAATTTTAAATTGGCCTTCGTTTCTTAGATATACTATAACATTTTTCTGTAGATGCAATAAATCCAGAATCGGTCGTGTTGTGTGGCTCCTGGCAACGTCTTATTGAAACCTCATATCGTACAGTTCATCGAGTGAGAAATGTGCCTCATCGTTGAAGAAAATTTTTTTCGAAAAATCAGCATTGAAATCCTGCTGCCGGAGCACCCAATCAGTTAATCTATGGCGTTGTAAATGACCAGCCGTTTCTAATTATCACGTGAGTTGGGCTTTATTTGCCTTAATGTGCAAATCGAAATGTGAAATACGCAATAATGAGCCGTTAGACAGTATCAATTGCTGAGAACGCTTTCACTAACAGAAGCGATATTTTCGGAAGGGCGCGTGTTACGGTGATGCACAGCCCTGAAAACATTTTTAACGCTTCCAGTCTTTTTTAAAATTTCTTTGTAATCTTGCCGATTTTATGCGCAGTAGGTCGATTTTGACGACCATAGTCAGCCCGTAATGCTCGAAAAGTTGCCACGTTTGAGCCGCCGCTTTTGTAGTAAGTTTTAACGATTTATATGCATTCTTCGGTTGTCAAACGATCCATATTCGTAAATGGTAAATGCAAATTTCCCCAGATGACAGACATATAAAAGCTGACAACCTTGCCAGACCGGCAGTCTTGAAAGCACTAGATGAATAGAATAAAATAAAAAATTTGCTTAATTGAAATTTCAATAGTAATATATATATTTATATATATATGTAAATATTTATTCCTTTTACTCCTGCAAGGAGCATAGGGCCGTATTGTTTACATACATAAGTGAATAGTTTTTTCCTTACTTTTGTGCATTTCTCTCCCATAGTGTAATCACAACTCTAAAAAAAACGTTTTTGCTAGCTGTTGCTTAGTTTTTTCTTTGTTTCTTGTTTTTAGGCAGGAGTGCTTATTTAGGGTGTGAATTATGTTTTATACTGAACATTTCTGATGTTTAGATGTTTCTGGATTTTTTTTGCACTTCTAGCCGAGAATTTGTTTCATAACAGAGTATAACATCAAGTGAATCGAGTCGGTAAAAGAATGCTATTTGAGTAAATTTAAAGTTGTTTTATGCGTTCGCTGATAGCTTGATGGCATAATTTATAGTTGTTAATAGGAATTGACGTCTCAAGTGGCAGGTATATAACTTCATATGGCTTAACAAAAGAAAAATAAAATACATAGTTTTATAAAAAAAAGTTAAGCCAACGAAAAAAAAATTTTTAACCTATTGTGATGTATGACTTCAAATAGTTAAAGCCGGACGATGAGTTGATTAGGATTTTAAGGTGGCGTTTAAGTGTAAAATGCAATGAAAAAAGGGTGTAAGAGAAAAGGGCAATAAAATGAAAAAAAAAATTGTTAAGAAAATATTTTTTGTTTGTTTTCAAACTGTTTTTATTAATTTTACATTGGAAGCAAAATGCTAATTAAAGTAAGTTATTATTTAGCCACATTGCAGGTTTAAAAAACACTTGTTAAAATACCATTTTTTTCATTCAAAATTAATCATGCATTTTTATTTTTTTATTAACAAAAACTCATGTAATGCACCAGAAATGTACTTGAATTGTCTATGCACCAACAGTTTTAAAATTTTAATTTACAATTTTACATCTCTCTCTCTCTCTCTCTCCTTCTTTCTTATGCCAAATAACCTACACTTTAAAATAAAATATTAGTAAAACGTTTTATGTCATGCCAGGCAGCATTTTTAATTGCATAAGAATCTTCGGCAAGCGGAGCCGACGATTAGAATAGTCGTCCGCGCTGTCGTACTCCGACTGCGCAAATTCAGTACAACGGGAAAACTGTACCAATGCGGCAGCTGTTCTATATGAGATGCCTTGTTGCTCCAAGCGAGTCAATTTTTAACTACGGGTGTGGCAATCCCGGGGCCCCAGCTGGGGTGATATGGCTTTTACCGTTGACGTACCTTTGGCACATTACCCATAGAACTTATGTGTTACTACACGATCTCTGGCAACACAGGAAAGGATGTGCACATATTTATAAAATGAAGACAGGTCTGTTTATGTCAACCAATTGCAGCGTCACCTGGAACTTCCCTCAGTTTAAAAGACGATAGAGGTGAAGCGTTTATGGTGAAACTTCGAGGTATCACCAGATGCTTGTCTCTGGTACTACGGGTGCCGGTTGCCCGACAATCGTCAGGATCCTTTGCTAAAACGTCGAGTTCTTCCCACCCCACGGTGTTAAAGGGATGATTTTGATGTGTGTGGAGTAGGCACTGAATTTTTGGCGACACAGGCATGAGTCCATCACTGATCATTGGTTGAGCTGTGCCGGCAATGGTTGAGGAATTCTCTTGAGGACCTCGCTGTGGGTGTATACACCTGTATCACGAAAAACGGCAGAATTAACGTGGTGGCTGTTTGTTGCCACCAAAATCGCTGGGAGAATAGTTTTGGCTTTCTAGTGGTTGGTGTGACGCCATCAGGCAGACAGTATTTTAGGTGATGTTAGCATACAACAGATAGTACTGTTTTGACAAAGTTATTACTGCATAAAGAGTTTAGCTCTGAGTACCTCAGCAAGGTGCTCGACGTAGTACAGGGATAACAACTATGATCGAAGATTGCAACCTACGTGCCTACAGGAATGGGCACTAGGTTCATTCTAAAAGGGTGCAAAGGGGCGATGGTTAGCGTCGTTCCTACAACAAGTGTTTAGACCACCGCGAGATAAGGCCGTAATTGCAGGTGCTCACGATAATCTGAAACACATCTGTATGAGATCTCTACGATACGTCCAAAGAAACCATATAAGGCTTTTCTATTCCTACTTAATTGATCCTACAATACTTAAAAGTGAACTACAGTGTTTTAAACAGTTTACTTTAGTAGTCAAAAATATCATTACACCTGCACGAAATTTAATAAATTCCAGCTGAAATGTTTCTCAAAAACTGTACCGTTTACACTGAGTTTTCTTTAAATTTATAAAACTTTGGTACCCAAAGAAAACCATTTACTGAAATTTTTCCTACAACCACACAAAAATCATAAAAATGACTCGCAGGAGCATCACTTAGAAGAGTAATACTCGATCTGTTACCACTTGCATTCTTTCAATGATCCGCAATATGCTTAACGGATAACAAACTAATTCAACAATCGTCAATATGACTCGCAAAAGCATAATTTGAAAGTGCAAAATGTTATATTATTCTAATATATATTAATCGTCTACACGATGAAAAAGAGAGTTTCAAATCGTAGCAGGTGAGAACTCATACTCTGCAACTAGTTCCCAATTTAATGCTTAATTTGTACATTAAATAGAGATCAATATCCGTGCCATTATTGAGATTATTTAATATAATTTTCCCATAGCTGATTTTGAGCATCATGATTAAAAATTTAACAGTAACAAATGGGTGTGAAGTTAAACTTAACTTAAAAGTGTATAACCCTAGACACAAACCGTCGTGTGTAACAGAGCTCTGTTAACAAAATAAACAGACCTCTGTTAAATAATAAAAATTGTTTTTTTTTCACACAAAATGAACTTGATACCAGATTTTTAAAGCAAAATGAACCTGAAACTTTGCAGGCCAGTTCTTCTCTGCCTCCTTTATTCATAACTAACATTTAACACTTCCTACGACACAGAAAGTCCATATATTAACCCACAGTCATAATATGGATTGTGATTATTATGTTGAAAAGCCGTAGGACATGGGAAAAAATATTGGAAGAGACTTTTGAACGCCTCTAGATTAATGTTCAATAGTCGAAAGTCATAACATTATAATTTTGTAGAATTTGCAACACACTTTCAAAAAAAATTTTTTTTAAAAAGTCGTTTGGTATTTTTTTTTTTAATATCTCTAAATTAATGCCTAATTAGTCGAAATCTATAACCGCTTCAATTTTTTTTTTCTATTCATCTTCTTCAATTTTTGAAAAAACAAATTACCAAAATCCTTTTTCAACTTGAAACGTTTCTTTTAGAAATTCAGAACTTATCTTTTAGACGGTTTATTTGCACTAATATGCAACCAAAGTTTAATAATTATTTAAAGTGTAGCCAAACTTGTGGTTAATATTTTGGGACAAAATAATTCCACAGTTATTTTTCTTTGCAAATCACTAGACCGTGACTGAATTTTTGTCGTTGCTCACCATCACCATTGATTGAATTCAATACCAACTTTAACAACCAACCATCCACAACCCTCCTACTGTTCCAAACAAGCCAACAAACCAACAATAAAAATGTAATTAAAAGTTGTTATAAGAAAAAAAATAAAAATAACTAACAACAAAAATGAATAATGGAAACAAACATGATCCACACTACAAATGTGTAACGAAAATTAGTCTTAACTAAATGTAAACATAATAAAAATAGCAGCAACATAAATGAACAAACACAACAACATGCAACACAATGCTGCAATTTAAACTAACCAACAACAACAGGCTTAACGAGACAAACTGCGACACACCAACTATGCGGAGTTTGTGTAATCAACTCAAATCTCAACTAATTAATATTGATGAATTTGATACCAAATAATCGCTAAAGTGTGGGAATGAACAAAAATTTGTCATTAATTTGGTGGATTTTTTGTGTAAGTCGTTACAAACATTTTTATTTTGATTTGGTTAAAAATTTATGTTTTGGCCATAAATTTAAAAGTCAAATAATATCAATCGTATTAAATGATATTTGGCGTCTATAAGTCAACTTAATACCTTAAAAGTTAAATCCCTAAAGACTAATATTTAAACACAATTGCTGGCATTAATATTAATGGACATTTTTACATGAGAAAATTTTAGATTACGAACTAAAAAGTGTTAAATTTTAAGTATGTAGTAACAGATTGGCTTGTAAAATGAAAAATGTTTCAGAATGAATATTTAAAAGAGTAACGACAACATACAAAAACAAGGCTGCTGGTTTAGATTTGGTAAAAATTATATATATACTGTTCACGAAAACAAAAAGATTAGGAAAATCTTGGTGTGGGCTTTGGTGTTGGTTTTAATATCAAAAATTCATCAAAATCAGTCGAATAGTTTTAGAGAGGCCCTCTAGCATCCTGCCAATTCTAGTTTTGGAAAAATATAAAGCCCCTGTTGTCTTATAGACGCACAGCTCTCTACGTTTAAAATTTCATCAAAATCGATAAGATACCTCTGCAGGGGCAGAAACTGCCCCACTGGTCCACTGCCCTCTCTAGGTCCCAGGTCTATTTATGTTCCGAATGTCATAAAAATTGGTTACATAGTTTCAGAGAGGCAGAATTCGCCTATGTGCCCTCCTCTTGGTCTTACTTTTTAAAAATATAGGCTATGTTTTATGTTTTTTACTTCTCCGAAGCATTTTGCATAGTTTCGGAGAAGTAAAAAATTGTCCCCTGGTCCCTATTGGTTCCAGTATTAATTTTAGAAATATATAAAGTGGGCTGGATGATTTTGGAGGGCAGATATTATACCCTGCTGTACCCCCTCCGATCTTGGTGCAACTTTAGCAAAAAAAATTACCTAAGTGATCTCATGTGTGTGAAGTTAAATTTTAAAATTTATAACCCTTAACATAAAGCTTGTATTTTAACAGAGCTCTGTTAGCGTGTTAACAGAGCTCTCCTCAGCATACTTCAACACATACCTGACGGTTGTGAATAGTGAATTTAACTTAATAGCTTTGACTTATGGTAATTTGCTCGTGTTAAGCTGTTCACTATGGACCAGGATTGTGTTTTAGGGTGAAGGTTTTTCTCCAATAGCATTCATATGGAAAAAGATAATTTTATTTTTCTCTCAAGAATTGAGTAAACAAGATATTTGTATGAAATTTTTACACAACATAACGAACGATATGGGGGTTAGCTGTGCCTCATTAACTCAAAAATTACATTTTATGAGTTATGACGTTGTTTGACTAATATGATTTGTGTCAAGGGTTATAAATTTTAAAATTTAACTTCACACACATAGTGATCTCTGCGATGCAAATATATAAAAATTTTTGATTTAATCGAAATTGTTGCACATGTTTAGCCGATAAAGCATAGCAAAAAAACTTCTTTATTTGGATGGATGGACTAGAGGGCTGACAGGCGGCCTAGAGGACAAACAGCAGACTCACGTGGATAGGGTTCTGCTTTTATTTTGAATAGGAGTCTTAAAAGCTTGGGCTTTAATAGATCTCAGTTGAAACGAAAATAAATATATTGTGGGAGTGGGGTATTAACCTCCCCACGACCCTACCTCCAAAAAATTAAAGTTTAACATTTTGCAAAAATAATTATAGAGATCGCACGGGTGTTTCCGGAGATTACCCCTACAAACATGCAAATATACAATCTTTAACTACTTATAATATTATTAAAGATTTATTACTTATGATGCACAGCTTATAATACGATTGTACGAAGAATACAGCAGTTAATACGATGTTGTGAACTCCTCTACTATTTTTGGAGACTCTTATACTTGTAGCTGTCATTCGCCAATCAATCATGCATTAAAATAAGCGATTGTAGTTTTAAATTTAAATGAAAAAACGGTTTATGGTTTAATGTAATCTGAATAAGCCGATCACACAGAGCTACTCATTTTGTTTAACATACAAAGTCTTTTAAATGAATGCACAAGAAACCAAACCAGAATTAATCATGGCCAAGTTACGCCATTCTGTTACAATGATAATAAAATAATATAGGACAAATATATGTCTTAAGTCTGCATCTATCTAATTCTTCTTCGTTATTACAACATCATGTGACCCACTGTTGAATTTCGTTTAATCTAGTGCTCATTTGTTATCACATAAGCTTTCAATTATTGGAATAAGGATTTTTTTTGTACCAATTTTGATTCGGAGAAAATAATAAAACATTTTTTTTACTAAAGTAATCGAATAATTTTTTGCTTAATACTCGATTTAGTGACTTTGTACTAAATATAGTTTTTGTAATAAACAAATTTTGGAATAAAATCTACATTTACTCTACTAAATTCTACTGTCTACATATTAGCATATTTAGTATATTTGCATCTACAAATGAATAAAAAATATACGGAAAAATCGAATCGGTTTAAAAAAAATGTATTCAGTTAAACGAATAATTTTATATTCGAATAAATAACGAATAAATTTTTTTTTTAAATTTAATTTAGTAATAAATCTTATGTTAGTGATAAAAAAAACAGTTTTGGAATGCATATTTGCAGTTATCCGAATAAATTGCGAAACAAAATTATTCGAATAATATCAATTAACTAGTTTGATTCGATTTATTGAAAAATTCTAAGTTATTAGGTTATTCGAATGAGTAAAATATTAAAAATGTTAAATGAAAAACAATAAGAGCCTTCATTCTAATAACCCATGAAATTTCCAAGTCAAATATAAATCGTTCAAGTGAATAACGAATAAAAAAATTCTTCCAGCCAAAGTAAATAAAAATTTTGCTCGATTAACCCTAAAGTTAATAAAAAAAACAACTTATATACACAAATATATATAAGAAAATTTTTCGGTTGAATGGCTAAAATTGTATTCAAATAAATAACGAATATGGAATTATTTGAATAAAAGTTTTATTTAAGTGCTTGACTATAGTCTTAGGCTGTAGATATACAGTTAGAATTGTTGAAATAAAAATTATTTAAAAATTCCATTCGAATAATTGAAAAAAATTCCAATCTATATGTGACCTTCTCCGAGAAAAAAAGGGGCTTAGTATGTGAAAATGAAGTTTTGAGAAAAGCGCGTTTAAAAAATAAAATTTTAATGTTTTTCTCATTATTATCGATTTTGACACACACCCGTTTTTTGGCATACTAGGTCCCTTTTCTCGGAGAAGGTCACATATATGATTATTCAAATGAGCAAGCATTTAAAATTGATTTATAAAGGCCAATACCGTGAAGTTAGTGACATCTTACATACGTGACATAAAAATATATTTTTCGAATAAAACTTAAAAAAAATTATTCGCTTGAACGAATAAGCTTATATTCGAATAAATAATGAATTAGATATTTTTTCAATGGAATTCAGTAATAATATTTATTGAGGTATTGGAAATAATCTTAGGTTTCATTTATGTAGTTACTCGAATAAACAGCAATAAAAAATTGTTCGAGTAAAAGCTATTAAAAAAATGCATTCGAGTAATTGGAATACAAATTTTTTAATTTATATCGTCATCCCATTATTGGTTTGGAGCATATGCCAAAAAGTCAGAATGGAGAAAAAGAACAAAACAATATTTATTAAACCTTAAAATAGTTGATATGGAGCAAAATTATTGCTAAATATCTCGGAAACCATAATTAATTTCGCAAAACCTGTTATGGATTCAGAAAGGGGATACTCAAAATATATATACCCTCATACCTAACTGATTTTTTAAAAAATTGGTCGGTGGGTCAAACCAATAATGGGCTGACGATATGTGATTATTTGAATGAGTACACAACTAAAGAGTTTTATGCATATAAAAGCCCAAAATAGATATTATTCTAAGGGCCTGTTCATCTAAATGCGAACGATAGGTTCGATCAAATATTTATATTGAAAACAAAAACTAATTTCTGTTTTTTGTTTTTGTTTCTAATGTAAACTTTCGATCGAATCTATCGTTCGGATTTAGATGAACAGGCCGTAATAATCCATTAATTCCACAAGACACAAGCATAGATTATTCGTTTAAGTAACGAATATATCTTATTCGAATAATTTTTCGAATGAATGTATCGGGAAAAAATGTATCGCCTGCGACCTCTTTTAATCTTTAACTCGACTCTTAGATTTTATTCCCCCTATTCTGTAACTACCTGTCGACGTCACGTCACTTGGAGCTTTTGAGAACATTTGTATACTTTTGATAGCCCATTAATCACCCTTATTCCATTTGTCGACATCGACGTCACTTTAACACAATACCAAAAAATTGGGGCTTGTTTACTCGCTCTCGAGAACAATTTTGTGCTAATGACAATATATTTCCGTTCCCTTAATTCTAGAAAATGGCATTAGCCTCCCAACAGGAGTCAATTGTTTTCGAGAACGGGTATACAAGCCCCAATTTTTTAGTATTGTGTTAGAGTGACGTCGATGACGACAAATGGAATAAGGGTGAATATCAATTCTGCGAGATCTTCAATATAGAAGGCGTGTGTCAGTTGCCTGCGAGAGCGGCTAATTATTGTAATTGCGGCTGTAATTTGTTTGTATTAAATTGACGTGACGTCATCAGATAATTACAGAAAAAGGGAAACTAATTAAATCAATTCGCTTATGAAAATTTAAATGATACTATTGTACTACAATTCCATTTAGTTTTTCTGATTTATATCGCAAATTTTTTGATAAAAAAATTTTTTTAAGTTTTCATCTAGGGTAATACGAATATTAGTTTAAATTTTGAAAATCAGCTCCCTTATAACACAAGATAATTTGTTCCTTACTTTTACCAAGTTGCAAAACTTTCTTTGCAACAACTTAATTGGTATGACTTTTTGATCTTCAACATGACATCCTGCTGTATGTTTCACTTCATATAATTGATTTTTCTTATACTCGTATCTGCTTGCTTAACACGACAAATGTATAAATTCATGCAGTCAAGTTCCAAATGATATTGTATGTTGTTTGTTTTTTCATTATTGTTACGTTTATCGTAAATTTTATAAAACTTGTATATTTAATGTTTCATTTTATTGCTGTCTTAATAAATGTGTCTATAAATTTCAAGACAGAAAAAAAACCAAACCAAATACAAAGTATCGAGATTGAGCCGATACTTGCTGGCAACACATGACTACAACATGCTTTCACTTCATGACTAGACTTAAGGATTTCGAATAAGTTTTTCATCAAATGCGTGTATGATGAATAATAAGACCGTATTACGATTTTGTTAGTATCTATGTATCTTGTTTTCATAAGTATTTTTGGTGATATATGGTCTATGACAAATATACCCAGCTAGCATTTTGTTTCATAATCGAATTTTTCCCGAATCAGCTTGACGGGCAAAATTACCGCATTTGAGCTAATTTTTCGATCATAAATGATACTCCCGTTGTGAGAAAATGGTACCCTACAGATGAACCGTACCAAAGAATCATTTACGATATGATTTGCTGATTCACTTTTGAGCAATTTTTGGTAGTATTAAATCATTAAATCACCTTTTTGCGGTTTCTTTGCTTTTTGATTCATAAAGGAATCCTTTTTCAATCACCCAAGTGATAAATCAGTTTTTAATCATCAAAAGTGATCTGAGGAGAATCATTTAAGAGATTTCTGCAAAAAAATTATCACTCAAATGCTAGCTGGGTAATCCTGCATGCCAAATGTTTTTGTTGGCAATAGCAGAGGTGTTAACTTCAAAATGCAAAATGGCATACAAAAAAAAATTAGTACAATGACGTTTTAAGTTTTGAATAGAGCTCAACAATAAAAACGAATAGTTCACGCTGTGCTCTCCATGTACGTCATTAATTTGATATAAAGTAAGAAAACGTACTTTTTTGAGCAAAATTATTACCAGTCATTTGGATGGCTATAAATCATTATTAGCCTCTTTATCAATTTCTTGTCTGATATAACCTTGTTCCTTTACGTTCCAATTTATGTGAGGAACTGCACCAAGAGTTTGCCAGTCGTACACACGGTATTAAATGTAAACTAAGTCCATCCAAATTCCTACCAATCTCTTATTAGCTCTCAATTTTACATTGAAATTATGGAAAAATGTGCTATTTTGAAAAAATGGTACTTATTGAAAAAGGTACTTTAAAAATAATTATTTTCTGAAAAAGGCAAAAATTCTTGAACAATGGTTCTCTCTGAAGAAGTTATGTACTTTTAAAAATGTACCTTAACAATCGTTATTTCTAATTAAAAAGGGTACTTTTTTAAAAAAGAGGTACATTTTGGGAACAGTACATTTTGAAAAAAGTACTCTTTGAAAAAGAGACACATGTTGAAAAAATTTACTTTAAAATAATTCTTTTTGCCAAAAAAAAATCGACTTCAATGCAAAAATCTGATAGTAGAAGATAAGAAGAAGTACGTGAAATATAAAATTAAATTTTAATGGGCGTGCCTCCTCCCATTTCTTAAATGCAAGATTGTGTGCTTTTCAGGGATTAGGATGTGTGTTAACTCTTGTAAAAATCGGTAAAGCAGACTCACGTAAAATAAAATATTAAATGTTAATGGGCGTGACTCTGCCCATTTTTTAAATAAAAGATTTTGTCTATTCTAGGGCTCAATTAGTGTGGTAAGTTTCGTAAAAATCGTTTAAGTACAACCACAAGAAATATGATAATATATTTTAATAAGCGTAGTTGTGTAATTACAAGAACCAAAGGTGCTTTATAAGTTTCGCAGCAATCAAATAAGTAGAATATAATAAAATTATATTAAAAAAATTTTGGGCGTGTTTCCGCCCACTTTTTTTTTAAATCGGACCAATAGGAAACTATACTCCCGGTCTAAAATGTACCGAGTTAAGAAGTTATACACCTAAATAAAAAAATAGAGACGAATTGTTAACCTCCTTATTCTTTTTTTGAAGTCGTTTAAAAAGGGCTTATTTTAAAAATGTATTTTCTAAAAAAATCGTTTTAAAGATAGTACATGATAAAAAAAGTACATCAAAAAAAGGTTTTAGAAAATTTTTCTATTCGAAAAAATTTACTTTCTAAAAAAGTACTCTTCACAAAAAGGTACTAGTATTCTTGTAAAAGTTTCTTTTTGATAACAAGGTAAACATGTTAAAATATATACATTTAGTTTTACAAAAAGGTACTTTTTGAAAAAAAGTACCTATTGAAATAAGTAGTTTAAAAAAGGTACACTGTAACAACAATTTTTAAAACGATTCTATTAGAAAAATTGTATATGTTGAAAAAGGATATTTTAAAAAAAGTTCGACTTTAAAAAAATAAAAAAAGCAAAAATGTTGAAAATTAGTTTGAAAGAGTTACTTTAAAAAAAAAAACCAAATACATAAGTACTTTTTAGTTATTATTCTGCTTCTAAAGATTGTTTTTTTTGTAGAAGTATAAAACTTACAGCCAGTTCCAGAATGTCGAAAGAAAACTTAGGCGAAAGATAAGCAGTCACGCTCTTTCGTTCGAATCAGCGCCCCAATAACATTCGACTTGTCGTTCGCCTGGTTTTACGTTTCTAACGTAAGCCGTATACCCGTTGTCAAATATCCATATTGCCACATCAACAATTTCACACATTCATCGTCAAGTGATAATAAAAAATCGTTTAAACGTGTAAATTGTGCTTTAAAAAATGAAACTCTGTTCTAATTCTAACCTGCAACAAGTGGCACCCAAAAATAAATTAAAAAAAAACTTAAAACAATTTTTGTTAAGTATAAAAATTACACATAATTCAAAAAAAAAAAAAAACACGTCATGCAAAATTTTGTGAAGAATCACCCAAATGGAAAAATTACCAACAGCCCATTTATTTAGGTCATTATTCATTGTCATTTGGGCGATTGTCATTATCTTTAGGTCTTTCAAAAATACCAACAGACCCAAAATAGTGTTCTACCTAGCCGGCCTTTGGACGGGTGCAATAATTTTCTCTTCTGTGCATACATACATAGAGATGTAAGTACACATGTATGCGCAACGGCGACTTCGTAGAGTAGAAGTATATTTTTTGTTAAACTGACCTTCGTCCGATCTTAAGAACTCTCTCCTCTAGGTATGGACATATGTAAATACATATACATATATTCTTATTGTATTTATGTATTCGGTATATTACCAAATTCCGGCTCCGCTCAGTAAGTTTTCTGTATAGCCGGATGGCTTAAGTCCTCGTCCATACAGTGAAACATTTGCTGCGAAGCATTTTTGATTTCTCTTTTAAAACTGCATTCGTGTCCACACCGTGCAGTTTTTATTTTGCAGCTTAATACATTTTCTCATATATTTCTCATGAGAATGACACGAGAATGACGTACTCAACAAGAATTTCATGTACATGAAACAAAGTACACTTTTCCATTCCTCTTTCCCCGTTCATCGACAAACTCCAAAGTTTTGCAGCAAATGTTTAACTGTATGGACGAGGACTAAGGATTTTCACCTCTGTGTATGTAGAACAACTGCTTAGATGAATAAATACGGCCTTATGTATAAGAAAAAACTGGTATGAAAGCAGCATAAGTGATGACATTGAAATAGGTACTAACGAGTTCCTCCACACAATTTGGCATTAAAAATCGGCGCATAATGTAGTTTTCACCCACTATAAAATCACAATGTGATTTATGCCGTTTTTTCTTATACATAAGACCGATAGCTTCTAACCAACTTTCATTATAACTATCGGAAGTGGTGGTAGGAAAGAAAATCTTTACTCATCGAAGCTGTTGTCGAACACACATACATACCTAGAGAAGAGTATCGCTCGCAAAGACCAGCCAAAGGGCGCAAAACGGCTTACTTACAAGCCCAGACGTGGGGAGACCGCCAACGACGCGTTATTCAACAAATCCATTGCCAGCGAAGCCAGTATAATATTACTCATTGGCAAAGCAAATTATTTTATTTGTGTAAATAAAAATAATTTATTTTATTTTGTCTCAGTCGACAATTAAAATACAAGTGCCTGCTTTTGACATTAGAGTTCGTACAAATGACTGAAAAAAATTTTATTGGGGCGCAAATTTGTATTGAAATGCTTACGTTATCGTTCGCACTCATTTTCTTTCGACTTGTCGTCCTAAAGGCTTTTAGTGGAACGCAAAACAGCTGTTTGTCGTTTAAAATACGAACGAACGAACATGAGTGACATCCTGGAACAGGCAGTTTAAGTTGGCAACACTTTTTATTGGGCGGCCATTTTGTCAGCCCTTTTAAATTTGTTTGTTTAACAAATTTTTTAAAAGAGACCCCTACGTTCGGCCAAAATGAAATTATACTGATCTTAAAACATATAAATTTGAAACTCTTCTGCTGCAATTATAAAAATACTTCCTTTAGAAAAGTTCAATGGTTTTGAGTGAGCTCTAATTTTCTGCCATTAAGGTGGCCAAGTCTGGTGGGTCAACCAACACTGGGATGGTATATTTGAGTTCAATGGTCTCTTTTAGACAAAAACATCGTTGTATTACACTTTAAGATACGACTGTAAATGCAGAAGTTATAACGAAAACTTTAAAAAGGTGATCCTTATTTTTCGAAATTGCCTTGCAATAATATTTGATATTCAAAAGTGTATGGCTTTTTTTATAACATCATAGATTTTGATGTCTATCTATGAAGAATTATGAATTACAATTAGAAGCTTTATGCTAAGTATCAAAACATATCATGAGTATCATTTAAGAAGCCAGTCGCGTAGTAAGAATAATGAAGTTAACCTGGCTCAAGGTCCTCTTATTTAATTAAAATTTTATACATGTGACAATTATTTTAATATCGAACTTGAATAAGTAGTGTTCACTTAAGTGAACACATTTAATAATCCCGTATTATATTCAATTAGATTTGCCAGACCTGACAGTTGTTAAAAAATAAAAATGATCCCCATAACTACTTGATAAATAAATGATTTTCATTTATATGCAACAATTTGATCAAATTGTCATAATTTTTTCTACCACACATGATTTATTTGATTCAGAGATTAGAAAGACATGGCAAGCAACAAGATGCATTTATATTTATGTTTGATGTTTGATTTACAGTGTGTGCTAATACATACAAATATATGTACATATGTACATAAGTATATATAAATTATAAATATACATTTTCAATATAATAAAATATTTCCACTAAATATGATTTAATGCCTATAAACTGCGAAATATGGAAATGTTAGTTTTTGTGGGTTATAAGAAGAAGAAAAAACATAAAAGTCAACTGAATTCGATTGGGAAGGGCGCTACAACTTGAACATGAGTGCTTCCATGACCATTCAATATAAGACAAGAGTTTTATAATCCAAAAATGCTAAAAACTCACTTAAAAGCTCTAGCTTACAGCTGATGATTAGTTTTATTTAAAATTATATAGCTTGAAAAAACAGCCTTTACGCTCACCTTAAAAAATTAAAGAAAAGGCGCCTTAATGTATACTTCGATTTTGATGAACTTAAACACATTGGCGCGTAGTCATAGTCAAAACAAAGTACACTTTAAGAAATTAAAACCAGTATTTTGTATGTTAATACTGGTTTTAACTTCTTAAAGTGTACTTTGTTTTGACTATGACTACGCGCCATTATATTTCTTGTTCCGAAACCTGCAGAATGGCTTCGCGGAAAGAGATTTTTCTCCAACGATGAAATCATCTCACAAACAATTATTTATCTTGATGACCTAAAAGTTTTTTTTTTAATTATTATCGAGAAGATAAAAGAGATTGGAGAAATGTTGGACTAAGTGTGTTGAACTTAAGGTGAAGTTACATAACACGCTTTAGTGCTCGTGCGAACTGTAGGCATCTGTCAAAAAAAGTTGAAATAGTGTTTTTGCATACGACAAGTTACATACCAAACTCTTTGACGCGTTTGCCGCAGAAAGTTGGTTAACTTTCCACTTTTTAACGCGTTGTGTTGTTTTGACAACTAATCGGCCTACAATAAAAAAGAAAAAATTAAAAAAAATTAGAATCATGAAGGAAAATCTTAATAAAGAGTTTGAAAACTATAGAGTATTGCACAAAAAAGGAATTTAAAATTTTCCAAGATCATTTTTCAATGTAAAAATAAATAAAAAAGCTGAAAGAAAATGCGTTTGTAACGCGTCTTGTGTAACTTGCCATTTGTCATGCGGTAAAGTTTTCAAGCGCACGATATTCGTCGACGAACAAACGCGTGTTATGTATTTCTACCTTTAAGGTAGCCTACTTTGAAAGTTAAAAATAATTTATTTTATTTAACGTGAGTTTTGTTCAAATATTTTCCTCTTTTAAATAAGTGATTTAAGTGTTCCATTAGTTACTAAATTTATTTATGTGTAGAGTACACTGCAATTAATTTTTTGTTTGTATTATTATTATTATAAAATATTCAATCAATAACGTATGTTATTTACCTTTTCAAACACGTACTCTCTCATAAATACCTCTATTTGCAACAAAATATCTCTATGGTTTTTTTAATGGAGGCTTATTTAACGGCTCAGAAAAAAAAATAATGGCAATAAAAAGTTATAAAAATAAACGTCGTTTTAGCGCATAAATAATTGCAATTACGTTATCGTTTTGCGGTTCACTTTTTGTTCCTCTGTGGTTTATTAAATGTACACTTACTTGGCTGAATAAGTTGATTGGTTTGCTCAGACGTAGATACTGGGACGCCAAGTGACAATCACACATAAAATCTAAGAGCAAAATTCAAAAACACATTTTCATATTCGACATTATGAATTAAACGTTAGATATGATAAAAGCCGTGCAATAATAAAATGCAGGTGTTTTTAAAGCAATTATATATGCTATCGAATGTTGTTAAATGTTGTTGCTCTTGTTGTTGAGTTGAAAAATCCTCAACTCTAAATCAAATTTGTAATTAAAATGTTTGCCATTAAAAAGAAGTATATGTACTCGTATATGAAAGAAAAAGCTAAAAATTAGTTAATATATGAAGTCTTCACGAGTTGAGATTAAGGGAAAATACACTTCGAGAAAATACAAGAAAAGAGCTTAAAAAAGTAGCCAGCAGCTGGAGACTTTCACAAATCATATATTCAGTTTATTTAAAACCAAACTTTCAATGTAACATTTAATTAAATTTGTAATAACTGCAGTTAAGCCAAATATACGAGTATACAATCAAATTTCAATAATAATTTGTTTCAAAATAGCTTAATAATTTTTCTGTGTATTTATTCAGCTTCCGCCTTTGCTTATAATAATTTTGGCTGAAGAAATCACACAGAGAAAACAGTGCCTAGTAAATACCTGATAAAATAGAACCAAATTAATAATAAATCTCTATGGTTTTTTTTCAATAAGGAAATCGCTTTAATTTCATAGAGAAAACCTTTTTGAAAAAATCAAGAAGAAATCTTTTTTTATGAGGTTATCTTATTGATTTTTTCGATAAAAAAATAAAAAAAATCCGTCTTTATTCTCTGTACTTATGTATTTTCATTTAAATTCTATACCATATACATCTGTATGTAAGTATGTAGTATATTGTAGATGTTATTTCTTTATGCATACATACATACACATTATGTTATATTCTTAACTAACTTACTCACCAAGTATTGAACCAGCAAACTTCTACCTTATAGACAAGCACTCTACCCAATACGCTAACAAGCAGCCGGAATAACCATTAAAATTATTGTGCAAACATTCTTATACAAAAATGAAAAAGATCATGAAAAAAATTTTCTCTATGTCTATTTATAGATATGAAATAACAAGACACCTCATAAAATCAAAAAGATTTCCTTATTAAAAAAAATCAATAAGATGCTTTACACATACTCATATAGGAACCTACTAAAATCAAGAAGAAAACCTTATTGAAAAAATCAATACGATAGCCTAATAAAATCCAGAAGAAAACCTTTTTAAAAAAAATTAATAAGGCAACCTAATAAAATCAATAAGAAATCGCTATAGTTTACAATTTATAGGAAAACCTAATAGAATCAAGAAGTTTTTCTCTATGGATTGTTTTTTTGGTGCCAAAAATAACGGAAATTGAGTAAAAAAAAAGTTGTGAGTAATACGATTCCTTCTTGATTTTATGTGGCTTTCTTCTTGATAAAATTAATAAGATTTACCACATAAAAACAATAAGGAATCTCTATAAAAAAATCTTCGCTTCTTTCTGCTGGGATACCCCTTATCTAAAAACGGTTCATAGAGAAAATCTTTTTGATTCTATGAGGCAGTTTTTTCTCTGTGCAACTTATCATTTTCTAAACAAGACAAGACCAACTCAATTAAAATTTAGTATTTTTTACCTTTAAGCGGTCAACCATAAATTTTAAACTATTTTTATTTTTATTTTTTAATGCAGGCTTAAGGTAAAATAAGAAGCTACGGCGCACGGTGGTTCAGAATAACTTTCCTTGGCCAAAAACCTTTATAATATCTTGAAATAGATTCTTAAAATTTTTAAGCCATTAGAAAGGAAATATGTTTTTCAAAACTAAGATAGGAAAAAATATTTGGTCAAATATTTGCAGTAGTGGGCGTGGCATCCCAAATAAATTATATTTCCTCCTAACCTATTATCGATAACGGCTCAAGGATTTTTTAATACGTTGATTAAATTTTTTTTAATAAATTATATGTGCACACCCTGCACATTTTGTAGTTAGGGTTCTAGTATGTAATAAATTATAAACTACCATATTCTCGTAAAGTTTTAAGCTTAGTAGTGTATAACCTTTGAAGATCAAAAGGGTATAAAAAAACCAAATCATGTAAAACTTATGAAAGTGCTTGAGGTTTGCGCAGCGGATATTGGTTCTACGCTCTCTCTATGTTAACAGACTTTAAATTTTTTTATTTGTTACAAATAGCTTATTTACAGTTTCATCTCATAAATTTTTTTGGAAAACATGTGGGGCATTTTGTAATATATTCTATAAGATCTTTGCATTGAGCCTTTATATTAGGAACAGTGGCTGGTATACCCGCTCACTCCAGATTGACAATTTTTGACCCACTCTCGCCTCCCCTAAAATAACTATTATCTCTTTTCTAATTCTACCTTTCTCATCCACTTTCCTCCTCCCTCTTTCCACACAAAGTGATCATTGCAATGGACCAAAGTGAGCTTCCCAGCAGCCTGCTAACCTAACCTAACCCAAGGTTTTTGTTTAGCAAAATTATTTTAGCTCAGCGGCTGACATACATATATTCATCCAGTAGAAATAGTTTATTTATTTATGTCTGGACATGAAGATGTTACCTATCCACTCAAAAAAATAGTTACAAATAAATCTTCATTAGTTCAAAAGTTGCAGAATTTTGACCAATGAAAAAAGATTCCGAATCAATGTGTGGCACAAAGTGAATTAATTGAACAAAACCCAGTTAACACGAGGGGAACTATTTATATTTCGGGAACTGGCAACACTAATGTCAAGGGCTAAAATCTGGCAAAACCGTAATAAAGTTTGACATTTCTTAGCATAAACGTACTCACAACGCCTTGATGTACAAATGGTATTTGTTTTATTTACAGTGAGTTCAGAAAATCAATTTGACAAAAAAAAATAATATAGAAATTTCAAGACAAACTTTTATTGGATTGTTTTGGATTATCTCAACAAGAATGTGCCGATGAGCTCAGTTCTTTGTATGACAATAAAGCAGCATCAACAACCACTGTATATTGCTGGTATAGTGACTTCAATCGTGGTCGTAGTTCCGTCGCCGACGAATTCCAAAATCGGTTGTTGTGCCAAAAAACATTGATGCAGTTCGTGAACATATAATGCAAGATCGTCATGTGACATATTGTGAGATAAAGGCACCTTTGCACATTAGCTTCACTGTAATGCATTCGATTTTGCATGAACACTGAGTTGTAAAAAGAATTTATCATAATTTATCAATCGCACAAAAAAGGTTCGCTCCAAGGTGGTGTGAGGAAATTATTAAAAAGTTCAACGGTGATACTTCCAAAGACGTGTATAATATTATGAGCCGGAAACGAAACAGCAATCGCTCGTGAGGGCATTAAAAGACGAGCTAAGTCGAACAAAATTTGCTTTTTGTGGAAGAAGCACAGCGAAGCAAATGTTCACCTGTTTCTTTGGCCGAATGGGTCATGTGGCCACTGTTCCGCTTGTGCAACGTAGAACTGTCAACTCTGAGTGATAAATGACCATTTATTTGCCGGAAGTTTTCGGAGAAATTCGTAAAACTAACTCCCGGAAGAGAATCATTCTTTATTATGACAATGTGAGCTCTCACACATCTCGTCAATTTTTTACCTTATCAGCCAAAAAATTACCTCGAAATATTTGTATTTAAGGACGTGAACGTGGCATGCTGTTAAATTTAAGCGATTTTATATGATTTGGGAAAAAATGTGAATCAGCAACAAACATTGAATTTAGAAATTTCTTTCATCTCCCATTTACTTAGTCCACCGGACTGTACCAATAATCTGCTGGAAACTTAACTAAGCCGCAATATTGAAGAGGAAATATATGAGCCCTTAAGTATGAAAGTGGTCTAAGTCATATGCTTTTTGGCTTCAAAATATTAAATAAATATTAGGAAAACTTTAATAAATATTAAATAGATTTATATTATTCGAGACAAGTACACGTCATAATTAAACTAGTGTACAATATCAAAATAGTTTTTGATCTGTTTAAATATAATCTATTAAACATCCCGACCAAACAAATATAAATCCAGATTGAGGCATTTAAGGTTTGACGTGAATAGGACCACAACATTTCCTGCAATTTAAGGATATAGCAATTCGATTATTGCTGTCCTTCCTGACCGGGAATTCTCTTTTTGGAACAGAGGCCACTATTATGATTTCACATAACAAATTATTTTTACTTTGAGATGCCTCATTTTTCTAAGTGTAGTTTTGGTTTTTTCTTATTAATTTATTATTAATACGAAATATTTTACTACCTCATCAAAATCTCATGTTACCAAAATATACATAAATATATGCCTTTTTCTACATACATACATTTTTATCTAAGGGGAGTGCGAATTTTCAAATCTTCACTCCACACGTCGTAGAGGCTTGAAGAAAAAGGAAACATTAACTCTTTGAAGTATTTTTTTTTTGTTACCTTAAAGCTTAAAGCCACCAAACACCAGCTAACTGTATTTTTATATTTGACTCTGTCTGGCATTGAGTGTGGCTGCATTGCAATGTGGCTTAAACTTAACGCTGAAATTTGTGGTCCAGGTAGCGGCTGGCAACGACACTAATAATGTTTTAGTTGCCTTGGGTTGTTGGTTTTTCATTCATGTTTATTCGCAAGTATTTGATTTTATTTTTATGTTTCTTAGAGTGTGCACCTGCATCTTAAATTATTTTATGGATTTAATATTTCGTTTTGGGGTTTTTTCTTCTTTAAGACTTGTTGTTAATATGCAACCTAACACACATTCATATAAAGAGGCGTTTCTTAAGCCTAATTTTAGCTCTGGATATATAAATACCTGGCAACAATGGCAGTAGCAGTTTAATTTATTTTCCATATTCACTGCTTTTTCCCCCGTTTTCTTTTTGCGCAAAGGAAGTCTGTTTGAAATAAATTCATACAAATATTTCAGCTTATTAGTTTTCAATTGCTTGAGTATTTCTTGCACTTTTAATAGTTAAACATTAACACGATATTAAGAGGCCGTGGGCCGAATGTCAAAGAAAGGAAGTTATTCATGAGTTGAAATTTATATATTGTGAAAATTTATTATATTTTCGTGGCTCAAGTTTGATATTTTTAATATTCAATTATGTTGAGTTGTATTATTTATATATTTAAGTTTGCTGAACAAAAAGGAAAACTTTAAAAAGCCCTGTTCTTTAGCACTCTTGGCAGAGCGATTTCAATATGAATTACACAAAAATTTTTTTTCAAGTAATTTTGTACTCAATTCTTAGCAAGCTTAATAGTTGTGGAGTTATTGAGAAAGTCTTGGGAAAAACAAATTAATCTAAGAAAATAAAAATAAAATAAATTAATATAAAAAAAAAAATAATGAAATTCCTATACCACATTAAATTTAATTTTCCATATCATTTCAGTTCGACATAACTTTGATTCAACATAATTCTTTGTATTATTTCCATATCAAATTCACGTTGTTTTAACTTGAAATAGCTTTGATTTAACATGATTCTTCATTTTGATTTAACTAGCACTTCTGGAGTGTTAAAATAAAGTTATTTCAAGAGGAATCATTTACTTTAAAGGTAACTGTAAATCATGTTGAATTAACATGAAACACTCATTACCGAAAAATTTTAAATTAAACTTGTTAAAGTGTGAGAACTTGATTTAAAAAAATGTAGATTAAATTTGGCTCGTCCGCTATTTGATAGTATTAAGTTCGTATTTTGCATTACTACAAATCTTTTTTAATGTATATGAAAAATTTTTTATGCAAGTACATTTCCTCTAAAGCAAAATATTTTTTTTTTTGGCTTGAATAAGGAAATAAAAATGTATTATCATTTATCAAAATACTGTTGCTCCGCTTCATTGTCTGTATATATTTATTGTTACTAATGACTACACAATATATTTATAGTGTATTATTAAAGTTTTATTGAACACAAACATATTTTATTTTTGTTAAAACTCCACATGATGGCGCCTAACGGATGCAACCTTCAATATTATTTTACGAAAAGCATAACACAGTAGTTTATTCAAAACTAAAACAAGTGCGCTTAAGAAGAAACATTAAAAGGAAATAAAAACAAATATCGACCATATAAATCATTTTTGTTTACCTACAAGTAATTTTTTTAAACGAGGGTCGTACCATTTCGACATAGGAATCGTAAGTTAAGGCAGTATTATGAAAATTCATTACTAAGCAATTCTACGCAAAACAAACCTACAAAAGAAAAAATAATTAACTTATTTGTAATAAAAATTATTTAACTGTTGTTCACAAGATAATGACAGTTATGGTTAAATTCAAAATAAAATCAAAATTTATGTAATTTCACCAACATAAAAACGCGGTGAAACGAGCGACTTTTGCATATTTTTTTAAATAAAAGTTTTTATCTATATAAAACTCGGTGTTTGAAATTAAGAAAAATATCTAATTCCTTACAACACTTGCTTCTGCAAACCGTGATCCAAAGATTCTCGTCGAAAATATCTTTGCCACCCTACATTCCGATTTAGCATTATTATTTCCCCTTCTAGTTTGTACCAAAGGCAATATTAAGAAATAAATTGATTTTTTTTGTAACCAACTCAATATTAAACAAAGATGGAATGTAAAATCGATGCCTTTTCTGTCACACTAAAAAAGTTTTCTACATTTTGAGCTTACGATTTTATTTTAAATAGAACCCATTTCCATCACATACCTGAATACTATCAGGTATGTGATCTTTTCTAAATTTTCGATTTTGCGTGTGGTCACTCACACCCGTCACAGTAAAAGCTAAATAAAATTGTTGCAGCACATAATAATACAATAAAATTGTTTGAATATACATTCTAATATTTAAGTAATTATTTATAGGTAATATTTGGTCACACCCGTCACACCAATGATGAAGTGCTACTTTGTCAATAGGTGTCAAAACAGAAAACAGGAGCAAAAAAAATTAATTTAAAGGAAATAAAGAAACATCTGAACTGCATTTAGCTTTAAAGATCGAAAGAGATAGTGAGAGATATATAAGAGAGATAGAGACAGGAATAGAGACAGAGATGGAGATAGAGATAGATATAGAGATAGAGATAGAGATATAGATAGAGATAGAGATAGAGATAGAGATAGAGATAGAGATAGAGATAGAGATAGAGATAGAGATAGAGATAGAGATAGAGATAGAGATAGAGATAGAGATAGAGATAGAGATAGAGATAGAGATAGAGATAGATATAGAGATAGAGATAGAGATAGAGATAGAGATAGAGATAGAGATAGAGATAGAGATAGAGATAGAGATAGAGATAGAGATAGAGATAGAGATAGAGATAGAGATAGAGATAGAGATAGAGATAGAGATAGAGATAGAGATAGAGATAGAGATAGAGATAGAGATAGAGATAGAGATAGAGATAGAGATAGAGATAGAGATAGAGATAGAGATAGAGATAGAGATAGAGATAGAGATAGAGATAGAGATAGAGATAGAGATAGAGATAGAGATAGAGATAGAGATAGAGATAGAGATAGAGATAGAGATAGAGATAGAGATAGAGATAGAGATAGAGATAGAGATAGAGATAGAGATAGAGATAGAGATAGAGATAGAGATAGAGATAGAGATAGAGATAGAGATAGAGATAGAGATAGAGATAGAGATAGAGATAGAGATAGAGATAGAGATAGAGATAGAGATAGAGATAGAGATAGAGATAGAGATAGAGATAGAGATAGAGATAGAGATAGAGATAGAGATAGAGATAGAGATAGAGATAGAGATAGAGATAGAGATAGAGATAGAGATAGAGATAGAGATAGAGATAGAGATAGAGATAGAGATAGAGATAGAGATAGAGATAGAGATAGAGATAGGGATAGAGATAGAGATAGAGATAGAGATAGAGACAGAGCCATATATAGAGATAGGGATAGGGATAGGAATAGGGAAAGGAATAGGGATAGAAATAGAGGCAAAGATGGAGATAGAGACAGCGACAGCGACAGCGACAGGGACAAGTACAGGGACAGAGATAGAGAAAAAGAGATAAAGACAGAGACGGAGAGTGAGACACAGACATAGATAGAGATAGAGATAGGGATAGAAATAGAGATAGAGACAGTGACAGAAATAGAGATAGAGATAGGGATACAAATAGAGATAGATATAGAGAATTAGATAAATATGGAGGTGGAGATAGAGCTACTGATTGAGATATTAATAGAGTAGAGATAAAAAAGGAGAGAGAGGAAAAGGTACAGGAAAATAGAGAATGCTAGGACAATCATAAAGAAGAAAGGTGTCTTAGGATACCTGGTTAGTTATATAAAATTAATTTTATGTGTGAAATAAAAATGCAATAAAATTATATTATATGATGATATCAAATTCTCTGCAAATATTTAAAAAAGTTTCATTTATTTCCCATTATTTTCTTTTCTAGTGGAGTACGATTAAATTAATGTATTGTTTGAGTCCGGTGACGGCATTAGCCGGCTTAAAAGCAATCGGCTGGGTTGTCTGGTTTGCGCTCATGTGCAAAAACAAATTGAGCAATCATTGTCATTGTTTTTGTTTCCCTCACTTCAAGAAACGAAACAAAACGAAATCAAACAATTTGTTTCGTTTATTTCCGTACTATGCTTTTAAGAACAAAGAAATCAAAACAAAAATAAGTTTATAATTGTAATAGTGTCGATTATTTTTGTTACGAAAATTACGTTCTAACTCCTGTTTCGTCCAATTAATAGCAAAGCTCTAAAAATAATTGTAAGACAAAAAATATCGAGGAAGAAAAATAAAGTGCAGACAATGGAAAAATAATGAAAACCAAAATGTATGCCTTGTGAATATATCTATAAGTTGTGCTTTCAAATTAGAGGATTCATTCAAAAAGGCAGTCATTAAAGTTAAACGTAGCTTCCCCTGAAGTCCATCAAAAATAATTGCTATTATTAAGTACTTCTTCAAATAAAGTACCAGAGATTCTGTAGGAATCTCCTACCAGAGAGATTCCTACAGAATGAGAAACAAAGTGGCATGAGAACCAAAGTGACTGCTATTGACATTAAACTTTTCTGTAAATTTTGAGGCTAGGTTACATCCGCCATATTACGAGGTCACATGCGTAAGTATTTAATCAAAAACAATTTGCACAGCTTACCATTAAAATTGTTGTACGGAACATTTCATAGAATATGACCTAATTATGTAAAAACTAGGATGTTTAAGTTCACACCCGTCAAAGCCTTCTGAAGGCCATTCAGAGCAAAAATCATGCTTTTGCAGTGCCTACCTGGTACTAAATGATTTTAAGATCCATGCGCACCCCACTCCTTAAGTTTTACATTTTATATTTTTTGACCTATAACAACAACAAAAATTAGAACTAGTCACACCAGTCACAATGGAATTACCCAACTCTATGATATAAAAGATCTGAACTGAAAACACATTTATGTGAAGGTGGGTGGGTCCTCGATTTTCTTGTGAGCTAGGTCAAGTTAATAAAAATTTAATTTGATATTGAAATTTATTACAAGATATTTTTTTATTGTTTTTGAGATAAATTTATTGCAATAAACTCTGGAAGAGTATTATGCTCTATATCTTTATGTAAAAGCTCTCAAAAACTAATTGAAAATCACTCAATATTGAAAAAGAAAGATTGAAAAATGTAATTAAAATTGACACGAAATATTTATTTTTAATTTTTTATCTATTACATTTTTCTTACAACCTGTTAATAGTTTGTTACGAATTTGTAACATCCCTCGCATTTATTTGAAAAACCTCAGTGACTTATTTATTTTGATTAAAAACAAATTGAATATCATGTTTCCAAAGCTCTGTGGGTGGTACTTGTTATTCGAATACAAAAAAAAAAACATATTCATTTATTGAAACTGCGCTATAAACAGATTTCTATAAAAAAAAACACTTTAGCAAACCAGAACGGGAGACCGTTTTGAATAAAATTTTTATATTATAAATAAAATTGCATGTAACCAAATACACCCTCTCCCAGCCAACAAAGCAAAAAGAGCATTTTATATTAATATTTGAATTATGTTTGGATTATTAAGTAAAAGCCTAAATTCAAATGCAAAATATAATATTATGCCCAGTGTGCATATACGTAAATTACATTAACTTAAGCGCATCAGGCTTAAAAATCATACTCACATACATATTTTAGGTATGTACTGGTATATTTGTTTATACATATTTATTTTATAGAGAAACTATTTAAATCGAAAATATTTGTTAATGATTCTTTGGAAAGATAAAACAAACCTCTATAATAAGCTGTTAGAAAGAATATTATAATCAGATGTTGTTGCCTTTAGCTGAAGCTGTTTGTAAAAAGGGTGGGGTCTGCATAATATGGCCTCTTATGTGCCAGAAAAACTTTTAAAAATCAATAAAAATTTACAAATAAATAATAGAGTTTAAAAAAAAAATAAAGGATATGTAGGTAGTGGAAATCACATTCTACAGTGAAGCCTGGTTTTATTGCCCTGCACTGTTCTAAATTGTTGTACAATTTTAGCTAATAATATTTAATTTCTTTTAAAGACCTGCACATTGCTGGTCCAAGAATACAAAAGTACACATTTTATTTTTATATGGGCCGAAAAACTCAAAGTCGATCCAACATTGTTGATGGCTTGTTCTGAAATGAAGCATATCAGAAAGGGAAATGTTTGGATTATGTAGCGTTTGAGGCAAAACTTTCTGATCCACTCTAATATGGCTGCTTCTTTTTTAAATTAATAATTTCTTTAATAAATCAAGCGTTTTTGGTGCACATGTTCCGTAACTGTTCCGGTTGTACGTAATAGCCTACAAGAAATTAACTTCCAAAACCGAAATTTAATAACTAAAAATAAAAAATGTATTCAGTTTAAACCGACTTAAAAAAAGACCAGGTTCTCAATTCGGTTGTATTTCTTTAGGGTGTTCTATTCTACAACTCTGGTATTTATTAATTGATGTTAAAAATTCCTTATTTTTCTAAACTTTGCTCAATATTTGTTGTTGTAGTAGTTGTACTGCAGTCCATCCGATTTCTATGAAACTTGGCACATACCCTCGGTTCTTATCATGTAACATTTGAAGGTTCACAAATTTTCACACTCCTTGGGCTTTTCAGACACCAAGATTTTGCATTTATATAAGTGGGAGTGAACACTATCATACAATTTTTTATTTTTTCTTAACTTTCGTTCAACTGATTTCTGTGAATGAAACTTTACAAATATTTAAGACTTTAAGATAACACAATATCGTGTTTAAAAAAGTGGGTGCATAAACGTTTTTTAAAATTTAATTTTGCATTTTATGGACTTTTTCGCAAACAAAAATTTTAAGGCCTCAAGGTTTAATAATCTACTACTGTAGGCGGGGCTACACTCATTAAATTTAGAGATTATGTTCATAATATTATAATTAACTTATTTCTACGAAGCCTAACAGACGTGAGTACCTGTCATGACGGCCAGTGCTCGGCAAGAAAGCACCACGTGACTTCCAAGAAACCCATAGTCTGTAATCTTTGAACAAAGCTATCCCTGACTATGAGCAAGCAACTTGCTGAGGTGTTTTGAACTGTTTAATGTCGCACTGTTTGAGATGATTACTGGAGATAGAGCTAGTGTTGGGAGATAATCCAAAACGTACTTTCCAATATTAATACCATGCACCACAATCAGAAGGCAACATATGATGAATAACAACAACACCTACAATGGTAACTGACTAACCGCATCAGACCTACTACCCACAGAAAAAATTGTTATTAATTTAAACCAAAATAAGGTTAATTTAGCATATGATTTTCATGTTAATTCAGCATGATTTATAGTAATTTTTTTTTTAATTAACTTTATTTCATGTTGATTTAACATTCCAGTACTATTAAATTAAAATGAAGAATCGTATTGAATCAAAGTTATTTCAAGTTTCAACAACGTAAATTTGTAAATAATATGAAAAATCATGTTAAATCAAACTTATTTCGAGTTGAAACAACATGAAATTAATTTAATTTAGGCATTTGATTTTATGAATTTTTTAGCTTAATGTGTGTTTTGATGCAGGTATCGGGAAAAAACGAAGATCAAAAAATATGTTGATTAAGCTGTCTATGGCGTTTATGGTTCGATATAGTCGTTACAGTGGCTTGTCTATAATTTATCAGTAAAAAGTTCAACTTATTTTATTAAGATTTTTTAGACATTCTTTTGTTAAAAAAAAGCTTTAATGATTTCAATTTCTTTGTAAAATACTCATATGTAAAAATCTATTTTTATAGTTTCTACTGTTGCTTGTTTTGCTTTAATTCTTCTTTGCATACATCTTGAAGTTTTTTGCTTAAGTATTTTGTTTTGCAAGATTAAAGAACTGTTAAAGAAAATTACGTGCAAGTGCTGCTCATGTCGCTGCTCTTAAATAACCTCTGGCATTTGCAACATTGTTAAAGCGAAATATTCCAAAAAGCATCTTCATTTCTTTTTCTTTATATATTTTAAGAGAAAAAATAATATATATTTTTTTAATTTTTTTCTAACATACAAAATGCATTAGTGCACAGTTCATTATTACAAGTCTTAAAAAGTGAACAAGAACCAAATCTTATACCAACATTTATTTGCCACAGTTTGAATTTACAAACTAAGCAGGGAGTTTTTTAAATTTCTTTTGTATATGACTTAGATCATGAATGAAAAAGAAATAGAAAAATACATTTCAGCTGTTTACATACAAGCAAATAAAAACTAAAGCAAACTAAGAATTATCCAAAAGCAATATTTTTTTGGTTAGATGATAAAGTGATATAAAATTTGGGAATATAACAACTCCTTATGAAAAAGAAAATATTGCGTTTCTAAGTTCGTTAGGTATTCGTGCAACAATTTACTTGTTACTTTTGCAACATGCTGCTTTTTATGTTTGTAAGCATCAGTTACTTGGGATTTGCCTTTGTTTTATTTCTACTAATAATAATTTTTGGACAAGCCCCCACCTCCTTCCCCATAAAAATGAGCTCAAGCAATTTTGCGTTAATCCTCAACATCAACGGTTTCATCTTGTTAAGAAGGCATGATGCAACCACCTCCTCCCATTTTTAATCATAATAAAAAAGCACTTGTTTGTGCTTTATATACCCATATACATATGTATGTATCTATAACGTTCGTAGTCTGGACTTGCGTTACTCGCGTTGGCATTCCCGCTCTCATTCCCTACTCTGCTGTTTACATGTTTCATGTTTAATCGCTTACAAGATCAGCACACATGTAAGCACTTTTCATTTAGACTGTTTATGTTTCCTGGATGACTTCTTTTCACGGGAATGTGAGTGAGTATGTTGCTCTAAGTATGTAGCATCTCCTGTTCCTTAAATTTTTTCTTTACACTTTCTTGCTAGTGTTTTTATAGTGTGCCTTCTTTTAATGTTTGTAAAACATCATACATGGCTATTTTTCGTTAAAAATTAAGTAAAAAAGTAAGTTTGGCAAATTTTTTTGGTTAAGTAACATTTGAAAGTGGTTTGCCATAATTTTTGCATGTTATACAAATAAACAACAAACTTTCCAAAACTAAGAATATGCTGAAGAGAAATAAAGGTTTTTTTTGCTGATTTTATGGAAGACTTCAAAAGACGTTTTTTACTTAAATATACTTGGAATAATGAAGTTAAAGTTACTTTGCAACAGTTGTTCGAAAACATAAAACTTTATTTATGAAAACAGGTGTTGTTTTTAGTTTTCTCCTTGTGATGAGTCTTATGGACATTTTACTAATATTTACTGATAAAAGGAATTTCCTGTTAACCAAACAAAAATTTTCGTTTGCTACATGTACAGTTAACAGAGTGAGGTTTTTATACTCGTATTTATAAAAAAAAGTACTCCTGATATTATCTGCTCCATCACCTACCATCATTGGACCTAGTAGGAAAGGAATTGGCAACGACCTCGGCAATCGGTCTTCGTTGTATTTTCTGTGGAACCGAAATGGAACCGGCAACTGTAAAATACTCGATGATGAATCTTGGGTATGGAGGATTGACCACACCTCCCCTGCTCTACTACACGAAGTTCTTTATAAAACCTGTATACCACCCACAGAATTGTGGATGAATTTAACTCCAGGTAGAAGAAAAGGTGTTGACTTTTATATGGACGGCTCCTAAACACAAGAAGGTGTGGGCTATGGAGTCTTTTCGTGGGCTTTATATCTTCTTATTGCCAAGCGTTTTCCGGATCACTGCAGTGTTTTTAATGCAGAGATCATTGCTAGAAGAGAAGTTGCGGATTGGTTGAAAGTGCATGTCACCTCAACGACTTTGATTAACATATACACCGGTAGTCGAGCAGCTATTACGGCCCTCGATTCCCCTTTTCTAAGAACAACAACACCACTCGACTGCCAATCATCTCTAAATGAAATGGCAGAGCAGTTGGACATTAGGATCATCTGGATGCCGGGGCATAGAGGCTTTCAGGGGAATTCTAGAGCTGATGAGCTTGGTAGAATTGGGACAACCTTACAGGTTCCACCGGACTTGGAATGAGTAGGCTTACCCTTACTCTCTTACAAACTAAGACTTAGGCGCAAGACAGATAATGTAACAAACAGATGGTTGGTCACAAGAAACGATTGCGTGATCAGAAGGCAGTTATGGACTTATCTAAATAGGCAAAATACGGCTTCTTTAATCTTTAAGAATAGGAAACAAATCTCGATTCTAGTTAGTGTACGTGCTAACCGGACACTGTCTCATAGGTAGGCATGTACAAAGCTTAAAGACCGCAGCTGCCAGGATATCAATGAAGAGGAAAGTGTAAAACACTTTCTTTTTCACTGTTCTGGACTTGCAAGAAAGAAATTGGCCACAATGGGCGCTCTCGAGTTCAGGTAACTGTCTGACGTTGCTAGTGTAGAATTGCAACGTATTAATAGCTTAATATTGAGCTCTGGTTGGTTCGACAGTGGGGACTCCAAATAAGCAAAGTCTGCGTGGCATCACAATGGACCAAAACGGTCTAAGTGAGTCCGGGTTTCTGACTGCCTCCCCTACCTACCTAACCCTACATTAAAGTAAGGATCTAAAATTCTAGTACGAGAGCTACTATTTATATTTCGAGAAAAGCAAATAATAGCAAACAGTTTTGAATGAAAATGGCTTTTGTGTTTTTCGAAATATTCACCACGATGATCAATATACTTTTGCATTCGTTCAGATCAGTTGCCATAGCAGTTTTTCCATTCCTCTTGAGACACCTCCAAAACATGGGTTTTAAACGCTTCAACTGCTTCTTCTGAGCTCGTAAATCGTTGACCCCGAAGTTTACCTTTTATATTAGGGAACAACAAGAAGTCATTGGGTGCCAAGTCGGGACTGTACAGTGAATGAGTCATCAATTCCATGTTTTCACTGCTCAAAAATTCACTTGTTTGACGTGATGTGAAAAAGCTTGCATTGTCATGACGACGAATGATTCCTCTTCGGGGGTTAGTTTTACGAATTTATCCGAAGAAATGATGGTCGTGTACCACTCAGAACTGACGTTTATACGTTGCTCAAGCGCAACAGTGGCCACATGTCCCATTCTGTTGAAGAAACAGGCGACCATTTGCTTCGCTGTGCTTCTTCCGCAAAAAA